>VZTM01008662.1:21071-32673 GCA_013400555.1 Jacana jacana
TCCTGTTCCCTCCGTGGAAAAAAATTGCAAAGTCAAGTAGTATTTCTGCAGGGGGAGAGTGTAGAATTCCATACAATAAGGTGCAAATTATACACAGTGCTGAGTCCATGCATGCCTCTGGGTAAATTTCCTGTGAAATCAGGTCCTTCACCAAGTTCTCAGCTATACAGCTCCATGGAGTTTTTAGTTGGCTTGTCACATGCTCCAAGCGAGATCAGTGGAGCTTTTTGGTTTAGATTGATGTGAGGCAGGTCAAGCACTCACCAGTCAGCATGAACTGATAGGCGTTGTCAGAGATGGAGAAGATGTGTGGAGGGGCCTCCTGGCGCTTCTTGCCTCGGTAGGCCAACACCACCTCTGGGTTGTACACCGGCAGCCACTTGTAGGGGTTGACAGTGACGCAGAAGAGACCCGAGTAGGTCTGTGAGGAAGGGAGACAGCCCGTTGGCTTCCACTTAGCCACTTCCAGAGCAGTTCCTCCCAGCTGCCCAAGGGGAGAGTGCTGCTGGTACTTACGTAGATCATCCAGGCTGCATAACGCTCTTTGAGGTTGTACAGCACAGCGGGCTCGTGCAGGTGGGTCATCATGGCCATGTCCTCGATTTTATCGTACTTGGGAGGGTTCATCGAGAAGATTTGATCATCCTTGACGGTAAGAGTCTGTCAAAGATAAGAAAGTTACGTATTTGCCATCTAAACTCCACAGCAGTATTAAATTGCACTCTCCACCCTTGAATTCTTTTTTACTCACTTCTCCACCTTCAGTCTTGACAGTGACCTTCCCTGCTTCTTTGCTCTGGATTGTGCTTTTCACATAGGACTCCTTAGGATGCACCACAAAGACTGAAGTCTTTGCATCAAAAGGTTTGTTCTGGGCCTCGATTCTCTCCTTTTCTGGCTTCCGGAGGTAGGGAGCTGCCTCCCCAAAAATGGCCATCTCAGAATCTGATGACATGGCTGCGTTTTTCTAGGGCTAATGCAGCAAGGAACTGTGCGGGTGTTAAATACATTAGAACAGTGTATGATAGAAGAAACACTTGTACGCCACAGTGGATCAGATAGTGCTTTTGTATGTATCAACTGATTGAATGTACTCCCTTAGGCTTACTGTGTGACCACAGTTACACAGGAATATGTAGTTGTTTTTTTTTTTCCAGGGAGTGGGTGTTGTGGGTGNTGTGCAACTATTTAAAAACCCAAATCATTAACCCTGTTTATTATTGCCAAACAATTGACTGAAAAGTGTCATGCAATTGTGAAGCTGGAACTCATATATATTGTTCCAAAATCAATATTGTTGTAAATGTGTCCTTTTATTTTTTAGCCTAATTTCATCTAGTTTCATCATCTACAATTTGGATTTTGAGTAGCTTTTCTGAAGAAATTCAGAAGCTCTTTTGTCTATCAATCCTTTCACCCATGGCAGACCCTTAGGTGAAAATCATATAATCTGATAACTTTTCCTTGAGAACCAGTTTCACTTCAATTAGGAAAAGAAAGTCTGAAGTTAGAATATTTTTTTAAACTTTTTCCAAATCCTTTACCATTTAGCAACATCATTATTGCAGTATGGCCAGTGTAACATAAATAATATTTTAATAATCATCTCAGTATTTTTGTACATTATAAAACTCGTTCCACTCAGTATTTCACTGCCTAAATGTGAAAAAAAAATTGCTTTGCCTTCTTAGCCAGCAAAGGCATACTTTATGACACAACTTGGTGTTGTCATCTCAACCCAGTCTTTCACCAGCAGTTTTATCATTGCCTATAACACCTTACATTTTCTTACAAGATTCCCAACAGGAATAATACTAGCACAGAATAAACCTCCATAGAAGTTCTACCTTAGAGCATCTTTATCTGTCCCTAAAGAGTGAATAAATCAAGATCTTACCTTTTGTAAGACAAGATGAATGGGTTGCAGACTGGAAGCTGGTCAGTACTGTAAAACAGAATTAACAACTTTCTTCTTAGTGCTACACAGAATGCCAGAGAAAATTTATAGACAGAAAGCATATGGAAGCCTTGAAAGCAGATTGAAAGTCCCAGCTGACACTGACAATCCCCCATTGAATGAATGTGTCTGCAGGAATGCACTGGTACTTGCTGAATGCAGGGCTAGTTTCCCTACATCCCCCATGTCTCCATGTCTCTGACACTCTTACCTTAGAGATTTCTGAGGAAGGACAAGACACACTGATCCAAGGGTACTTTTATAGGTTCTGATCTGCATACGTAGACACCACCTCCTCTTTCTTAGGTCAAAACATTTTTGGCAATCTTAACTCCTAGCAGAATTGCCATTCATATTAGAAGTGAACAGATATAATTAGACATAACAAGTCTGCGAATCAATCTCCTATAAATAATTTGACAAGAGAGCCTGAGAAGGAGAGAAAGCAGGAGGGCGTGCTAAAGGAGATGAAAGGGTGCTGTAATCCATCGGATGCTGACTCGAGCAGAGAAAGTGAAGAGTAAGAGCCAGTGTATCGTAACAGGAAACATACAGGGATGGAGCATTGAAGGCACAGGCTCCTGCATGCTGCAGATGCAATGAGCCTGCAATGTTGAAAAACGTGAGGGGTCCTACTGACATGCAGGGTCATTGTTGGAGGAAGAAAATCCCAACAGGAGGAAACATCTGAAGAGGAACAGAACTTCTGGGAATAATAATCAAGGAATGATTTGAATGACCAAGTAGTAAAATAGACCAAAGCCAAAGCAAGAGAAGGGGGGAAGGATGAGTCTGAAGGCAATGATGCAGAAGGATGTGAGATTAAGGAAGAAGAAGTACATACGGGTGTGATTCCAACGGGATAACAGCAAGTCCCCATGGACAGAAGGACCAATAAAGGCAAAACAAGTCTGAAGCTGAAGACAGAAGCCTCTAAGACTGAAGCCACAGAATTAGATCCCAGAGGAAAGGCATAGAAATCCAGCTCTTTTTTTTGGGTCTTAAGGGTTTCAAAGATCGCATGAACAGGACTATGGAGCTGTCGTACTTAATTTAAGACATATTCCACAGGAAGCAGGAGAAATAGAAGTTGTCTCAAGACAGGGAAGTCATTCAGTACTACTGTTGCAGGATAAATGTGATAGATGGATGGAAGTATTAATCAATTTACATTCTCTAGAAGGGAAACAGTCATGTCCTGTGGTTGTCTGGAAGAGAGGAGGTTACTGTTAGCAGGAACTGAACCCCATGCTAGTATGTGATAAAAGCCAATGTACTGTGCTGATCCTTGGGATGTTCCCCACCCAGATTAAGGTGAGGGTTACATGTTCTGCAAGAACACAAGGAGGGGACTGGTGAAGAGGGAAGTGAAATCCTTCCCTTTACTGAAAAACCATTTCATACAACAGATCTTGATTTGTTGGTGTTTTTTATTTTTTTTTTCTGTGTGTTGGCCTTAAACTTTCCAAATTACAGTTCCTATCCTATGACAAACAAGGCAATCTGAACCAAATCACATCTCAGTGGCTTTACCTGATACCTTAGTCTACGGCCTCCCCGCTTACAGCACCTGTTGTGCTCCACTCCCTCTTAGCATCACCTACTCAGAGTTCTGGATGAGAAAGTGCGAAAATTCCCTCCTCCTCCTCACTCAGCTGACTGTGTCTCTCTGATGGCACTGTAATCCTTGGGGGGGGCGGTGGGGGGGGAAAGGATGGGGGAGCGTAGGGAGTGTGGGAATGCAGGAAATTGCAAGAAGTCAGCTTCACATTTGGAGTAAACTCACACTGAGGAATAAGACTGAGGCCTATGGTTTAAGTCTAAAAGCTAGATCCTCACCTAAGTATAAAACAGCACCTCTTTCATTTCTTTAATGCAATTACATTGTCAGAGAACTGGTATTCACTGTGAATTTCAGGAATTTCAATGACTCTGTATGTTGTCTCATTTAGCTGGTGTGTGCAGTTCTGACCTGGATTAAAACTGGCTACAAAAAAAGGGGAGAAACTCATGGTTTTCCCAGTCATGTAATATTGGTGTGAGGCTGGCAGCTGTCTAAAAGCTTTTATTTGCAAGATTTTTTTTCAAATAGAAAAAGAATAATCCATGAGTTTTTCAAGACTCAGAAGGATTTACGAGAAGTAATTTTTCAAAGTATTTTTCAAAATTACATTGAAATAGAAAATTTCTACATCATGTAACATTTTGCTCGGTCTGATTTCACCTTTTTTCCCCCCCTTGCTCTTGTTTGCATTTCTGTTGCTAGTCAATATAGCATAACACAATATGACTATTAGTTTTTTTAACTATCTATTCTTGCTTTTTCTTTTTCTTTTTTTTTGTCTTTTTAAGAATAAAATTTTCTTAATTTTTAAAAACTAGCTGGGACTTTCTGGCTTGGAAAAACTTGGAAAAGATACATTCAAGTAAAAGCTGGAGGTCAAGGAAAAAAAAAAGTGTGTGTATGTGTTTCTGGGGTATTAAGCCTTGTATATAATTTATTTTGCTACTTTTGGTAGTTAAAGGAAAAAGTAAAAATTAAAAAAAAATTAGTTGTGGCAGCTCATAAACTAATACAATTTTTTTCATCATCCAGAACATCAGGAAATATTTTGCTTTAATGCAGTGGTTTTGTTTCAGTCAAGAAGATTGAAAGCAAGCACGTTTTCATAGCCTTTCACATGTGACATTTTAGTGTTTTTGTTGCCAGCTATAAAATTCTCTCAGCCCCCGCCCCCCCTTCTCTACCAAATCCACTGCAAGCCTCTGCCTGCTGTCTGCACAGGTATAGCCCTCCTGCTGTAAAGATGCACTCCTCATTACCTCACGTCTTCCATCAACAATAAACTATGTGCTGACATGTTTTCCTATTGGTGAACTAGGCGTCTGAGCTCCCAGTATCGTTCATGGAGTTTGAGCTAAAGGAGTCTGGAGAATGATACAGTTGTCCTAATGTGGTTGCCTATCCTACAGTGAACTGAAACATTTGCTTGACTCAAACAAGTTGTATCTTCTACAGGAGTTTAGACATTCAGCTTACTCACCTACTTACTTCACCTAGGCATGAAGATGACTAAATGCAGATATTTGAGTTTGGAATTGAATCTCACCCACACATGTAACAAACTCAAACATAGTATTGCACATCTTTCCATCACTGTTCTTCTCTCTTCCAATTCTCTCCTTGTGGCCAATTCCTGTGCATGTTGCCCCTTTCTTCATTCTGAGGGTGTCCATGCTGGTAACAGTTACTGAAGCTAAAATTGCTGCTCTGCTCCTTGAGAAAGTGGATGCAGCAGTTGCCCATGCACAGAATAACCTTTAAATCAGCAGTGAAATGGGAACCCTGAGCAACCTCTTCAGCCATCTTGCAGACTTGTTGAAAGGTGGTAGTCTCTTCAAAAGGAAAATGCTTGAGGCATAAAGGACAAGTTTTTGTTGTTGACTATAATGGCAAAAACTATGTTAATAGAATTTCCTCCTTTGTATTGCAACTAGTTCATAATTTACCTTTATACCATGCTTGGTTAAGGCTAATAATGTGGTTTTCCAAGAAGTCAACAATGATAAATTTAAACCCTGATAAATGTCAGCCAGAGAGCAATTGCAACTGATCACTGTTGAATGTTCAGTAATGAGACTACTGCAAATTGAAAGGTATCTGAAGGGTGGGTTGAAGAAGGACGGAGACAGACTCTTGTCAGTGGTTCCCAGTGACAGGATGAGGGGCAACAGGCACAAGCTGGAACATAGGAAGTTTCATTCAAATATGAGGAAAAATCTCTTTAGGGTTAGGGTGGCAGAGTGCTGGCAGAGGGTGCCCAGGGCGGGTGTGGAGTCCCCTTCTCTGGAGACCTTCAAGCCCCACCCAGATGCAGTCCTGAGTGATGTGCTCTGGGCAACCCTACTTTAGCAGAGGAGTTGGACTGGGTGATCTCTGGAAGTCCCTTCCAACTCTGACAATTCCCTGCTTCTATGAAAGAGCAGAAGGACTAGTTTATATATGATACATTCCAGAAAAAGAAGATAAAGGCCTATAGAGGATAAAATAAATTAGATTCCATTTTAAGCATACTCCAGAAGTTGTCTGGACGTCTCTTTATGTCACTGATAGTTTTCCATTGACCATCACCAGAACTACATAAGCAATGTCATTTCAGGCCAGAGCTTGGGCAGGTGCTGAGTTTGAGGCATCAGGGGCAGAGCTTGGGGTGACTGAGGCTGAAAAGATAGTGAAAAGTGAAAGGGAACTATTGAAGATCCTAGAGAGTTGAATAGACCACTGAAAGAGGGAGGTTTTAAAACCAGCTTGTAGCTGGCATTCACAGGCCTACCTCCCTGCACACTTCCCCTGGCTGGGCATCTGTACTTAGGATCCAACCAGGGTGGTGGCCATTGCCCCAAAGGAGAGGGTGATGTGAGGGACTGATGGAGGCTTCCTGCCTCTCCTGCTGCACTTGGTCACTAACTGCCTCCCATTGCTCTCCTCCCATGCCCCGCTTTTGTGGTAGAGGAGTTGAACATAGCTACAGGGAGAAGCAAAAACAATCTCTCTCCTGGTGCACGGCCAAACAAGTAACTGCATTACCAGAACAACCTGTTCACCTCCTGCCACCCTTTCTGAAGTGTGTCTGGTACCAAAAACTCTGTTGTATTACCAGAGGTCACTGATGAATCCTTAGAATAGCAGGGTATATCACAAATCCTGCAATGGGTGCTGCGTCTTCTCACTTCAGTAGGTTGTGTTTAGCATTACTGGCATCACACTGAAAAAAAGTGCTACTCATACAGAGAGTACCAAAATAACCTAAAGAGTTCAAGGTGGCACTAAAAGTACCAGAGATACTCAGATATGGTGAATCCTGAACTGCCATTTCTAAAATGGCCAGAGTAGTGTCTCTTCCTGACTCCACCTGTCTTCTGCCGTCCAAATGTTATTTACATGTTTTATTAAGAACCATTAGTTCTTGAAGGCTGGCTGGAGGATTAGAAAAGATACTCAAAAGGGACACATGAAGGTCAGCAAGGGATTGAGAATTCTGGCAGGATAGCCAAAGATGTTTAGCACTTGCTTTAAATAAACAGCAAGTTTGAGGTAGCTGCTAAAGCTTGTCACATATGCCATAAATACCAACCAAGTCGATCTCACAGTCTTTCTCTGTGGTTTGGCAATACTGAATTTATCTAGCAGTAGTTGGAGTCCCTTCATTTCTAATTTATTATAGCCTTTAGACACATCAACTGTATTCCCAAACCCTCTAATTCACTTAGTTGCCTGTACAGTGTGATCCATAGTTAAAAATCTTACATAATCAATGACATAGTTTATGGTATGCTACACTTGTAATCAACAGGTAAATGTTGAATTTCCTGTTTAGCTTGATGCAAAATATTATGTTTTGGGGTAATAATATGTTCTTAGAAAAATGAACAGGCCCAGTATTTTGAAGTGACAATAAATAGGCAAGAGAGTTAGTTTGTGGACAGAGGAAGGTGCGCGGAAGGTAAGGGGTGGGGAGAGAGAGGACAGGAAAGTTAGTGGGCCAGAGTAAAACAGGCAGAGCCACTAGTCTCAAGGCCCAAAGTGGGTCTGTGGGCTGAGTAAAGGTCATTTTGCTCATAGAGGATCTTGGCATAGTGCAGCAGCCTCCTCTGCCTTTTATGAGGGTAACGAATGCATCAAGCCCTGTGCACCTCCTGATTTCTTGTGGATGACCAGAAGCCTCCTGACTGTGAATGGCTCAAGAGTGATGTCTGACATGTGGTTCTTTGTTGCCGTCTGAGGCCAAACCATGACACATACTAATACCTTAACAGAAACTGTTAATCTTGAAGGTGGATTTCACTTAATTTTTTTCTTTTTTATCTATGGTATTACTTCTTTACACTGTATTGTATCTATAATGTCAGAAAGAAAATACTCCATCACCTTTATGTGTCTTAATAATATATTGCAATTGTCCTTAAAGTACTTGGTTTTACCTAAGTCCAGAAGTCTGCAGCTTTAGCTATTCATTCTTCAGTAGTATTTTAACTGTGGATTTTTGTCACTTATCCTGTCTATGAACTGGATATAATTTTGTGCTATGTATGAAACAAATTATCTTGAGAAAAAGAGAGTGATGATAACTCCTCATGTCACTGTCTCACCACATTGGTTTGACTACTTCTCAATGGTTGGCATGAACTTCAGTCTCCCAGATCAAAGCAGATGTTTGGATTCTCACACCCTTAATCATAATCAAATAAGCAACATTTTAAAATTGTAAAGAGAGTAAATATTTTTTTTAAATGCTGCAAGTATCTCTTTTCTTTTCTTTTTTTTTTTTTTTTTTTTGGCTAAGAAAGAACCAAAATAACTTGAAAAAATGTAGTTTTAGTCTATCAAAGAAATGTATACTTCTCATTGCAAGAGGAATAATGAATCCATAAAACCATTACTATACCTCATGTGTTTTTTAAACTAAATGTAAAAATGTACCCCTGATGAATATACTTTTAAATGTGAACATGAACTGTACACAAATACTCCAAAAGTAATGAACAGCAGAATAAAAAAAATAAAATATGCTAGTCACTGTTCATATGCAAAGATCTCTACTTTCTTTATTACCTAGACATAAATGATAATTACAGAAGAAAGCAAAACAAAAATGTACATTTTATGCACACCTCAAGTCACTTTTTAAACTTGAGGGCCTCATTCCTCCTCTTCTACCTTCTTATGAAACTCCCGACTCTTCACTCTCAGCTTGTTGACCTGGGACTCTGCAATGTCGGCCCGCTCCTCGGCTTCCTCCAGCTCATGCTGGATCTTGCGGAACTTTGAGAGGTTGACGTTGGAGAGCTCCTCCTGTGTGGGGAGAGGGAGTCATGAAAACAACAGGCAGCATGTGGATATTTAATATTGGAAAACTAGGCAAATAAAAGTGTAAATGCTGTATCTGGGAAATCAGGCAGATTCAAAACCAAAGTAATAAGCTCCTTAGGGCACTAAGTGTGCCAGAAGAAAAAAGAACATAGAATCATAGAACGAGATGGAAGGGACCTTAAAGATCACCTAGTTCCAACCCACTGCAATGTGCAGGGACATCTTCCACTACACCAGATTTCTCAGAACTCCATCCAAACCTGCCCTTGAAGATCCCCAGGAGTAGGGTATCCACAGCTTCTCTGGGGATATCTAAAAGGCCATGGACACATTATACACGGCATGGTTCAGGCAGAGTTCGTGGCAGAGTTCTGAACAGAGTAGCAGCTGCTTCTAATACCCAGGGTAGGTTAGGAAGGAAGAAATAGAGGCAGAAAGTAAGGATTAGAGAAAAAAATATAGAGCTGGGGAGGTACAGGTCCTTCCCAAACCAGTAATTCTTACTCCTATGTTCCCCATTCCTTTGTAGCAGAAAACACATGAAAACAGTCAAGGTTTCAAAAAGTTGGACAGAAAAAAACAACGACACAGAATTCCACCTCTACCAGAAGGAGGTCTGGCCTTGGTTAGAATGGTACTTACAGCCTCCTCAGCTTGCCTCTTGTAGGATTTCACTTTCATTTGCAGCTTGTCCACCAGATCCTGGAGCCTCAGAACATTCTTCCGGTCTTCCTCAGACTACAGAGAATGGCAAGTAATAGAAACCCTCGTTTGCCTCTTTCTCTAAATTTCAGAAATGTTAAAAAGAGGGAATAAACTTCCTTATGGAAAGACATAGGTCAAAATCCTGATAAGTGCACTGACTGAGATATGGAAAGCAATCCCTCTGGAAGGCAAAGTGCCAACATATTGAACTGAAAAAAAGACCCTCCTGCCNTGAGGAGAGCAAAGGATCAATGATATTTTGGTGATGGAGACATCTTTGGGGAGACTATATCTACCACTGATACTAAAAGAAGGCCCTGACTCACATCTGTGATGGCCTTCTTGGCCTTCTCTTCAGCATTACGGGCTTCCTGGATCGTATCCTCCATTTCATTCTGAATTTGGGAAATGTCTGTTTCCAGCTTCTTCTTGGTGTTGATCAAACTGGTGTTCTGTTGAAGAGCATCCACATCACAAATTTGTTTTTTATTAGCTTGAAATATCATATTAAGAATATTGAATAAATGTTTTATTTTTTAACATAAATTATGCAGTCAAGTCACATGGAATTCTGCTCCAAAGGAGCTTCTTTAACAGCTGCTGGATCCTCAGCTGTACTGTGCTTCAGTATTTCAAGAACATCCTCCATAAAATCTTTCCTTACAGTTTTACAGTCAACATAGAAGGAAATGTAGACTTATAAAGGAAAAAGACGTAATTGTATCATTTTGAATCTAGTGGCACTAATACTGAAAGGGAGTACTTATAATAACATTCTTAAATGACATTACTGATACTATTAATGTAGTCCTTTTCTGTTAATGATCAACCGATGTTGGACTTCATAGTCTCAAATGTACATGTCAGTGCTGTTGTATTCATGTAAATTGTAGAGTAAGAATCTCAAATTTCTCTCTGAAATTATTACTTCTAAGATTTCTGCATTGTAGTTTAGTGACATTTGTATTTTATCTGCAGCTGAAAAGTCACTTTTAATATTTGTTATCCATACTGTGAAAATTACAGTGCATTTTACAAAATATTGAGCAGCACAGCCATTCTTCAGTTATTTTATATATATGGAGCAAAAATACAAATACTAAATAAATAAACACTGACCTGGGAATGGAGGAGCTGAACTCTCTCACTTGCATCCAGAAGCTCCTGCTCAGCCACTTTCCTCGAGCGCTCCGTCTGCTCCAGGGCTGCCCGCAGCTCCTCCACTTCAGCCTGCAGCAGGTTGGCTCTGCGCTCCACCATGGCCACCTGCTCCTTCAGGTCCTCCTGTGCCCTGAGAGCATCATCCAAGTGTATCTGGGTATCCTAGTAAGAGAGAAAATAAATTGTGAAGTATACTTTTCCTATTTTTAAAATTCCTATTTTCACATCAATTTAGAAGTAATGGAACTGTGGAAGAGGAAATGTTTTATCTGTGTCAGAAAGGAGCCAGTACCTGTTTTATTGTGCCGTACCTTGAGAACTGCTTGTGCATTTCTAAGGTTCTTTTGTGCCTCTGCAGCCTGGCGGTTGGCATGGCTCAGCTGGATCTCCATTTCATTCAGGTCTCCCTCCATCTTCTTCTTCAGCCGCAGGGCTTCATTCCTGCTCCTGATCTCAGCGTCCAGGGTGCTCTGCATGGACTCCACAATTCTGAGGTGGTTTCTCTTCAACTGGTCAATCTCCTCATCTTTCTCTGCAATCTTCCTGTCAATCTCAGATTTCACCTGGTTGAGCTCAAGCTGGAGGCGCAGGATCTTCCCCTCTTCATGTTCAAGGGAAGCCTACAAACAATATAAAAAACAGTTAACAATACAAGTAACATTATCAGTAACTTTACAAGAACTATTATCTTAAAGAGTAATGTGTAGTATGAGGACTGCAGAATAGGAAAAAAGAGGACTCCTATGTATCAAAAGACTTCAAAGGTCTCCAAAATCTCCTGTTCCCTGTGCCTGGAGTTTATTCTAAATGCATAGAATTTCCTAAATATTATGTAAGGTTGTCTAAACTGTGTTGCAGCTAAAGAATTAAGAATTAAGACTGTACCTCAGCTTCCTCCAGAGATGCTT
>VZTM01008664.1:331-15285 GCA_013400555.1 Jacana jacana
TTCTCTAGAGAGGCTGGCCTTCTCTCTCAGATTATATCGCTATTTTCACTGCTGATTAACTGCTGAAGACAGACAGAACACCTAAATTCTACTGGCAGTCTCATAGTCCTTAAAAACACCAACTTTTTTAATGCTTTAAAGTATTTATTTACTCAGTCACGCTTTAATCTTATCCTGAGATATATTTTCAGCTGAAGCAAGGGAATGGCAATAATTTACAAACGCATGTTTTGAAAGAAGTTGTTATGCCCAGCTAGTCAGGGGATTGAATCAATGAACTGTGTAAATAAAAGAATATTTGTTTTAATATTAATAAAAATATTTAAAATGTAATACTTAAAAATTATTTCATTTATTCTGACCAGTCGGTTTCTTCACAGATGTAAATAAAGGATTTGATACAATTTCAATTGGCACTTCCACTCATACAGCGAAAATAAGATTTTCTGTTATGGAGATAATAAAAGATGATGTTTTTAAGGCCTGTCTGACTGAAGCAATTAAGCCAATTCAAACTCTGTGTTTTAGATAGGTGAGGGCATAATGAACTGAGAGCTCCTGAGAGTAGTCCATAATTGTCTAAGGTGGAGAGAGGTAGACAGTAACATTGAGTCTGCAGGCAAGAATTTTTGTAGATACCAGTTTGAATATATAAAGCAAAACTTTTGTGTTTATTTATCTGTGTATTTAACAGATGGTTTAGAACAGAAGTTATAAAGGGCTACAAAGTTGGGGTTATTTTTATTTTCTATTTAGGCTTTTGTATAATTTTTTCATTCACAATTTTTAAAAGGTCCATCAGAACTTGCCCCCCTTTCAAAAGCTTAATCAGTCTTTACAAATTTAATATTGTTCACAGTGCTCTTTTGCTACTTAACACATTTACAAATATTTCTGTTGGTTATAGTTAACATAAAAGTCCCCCCATAATGTAAACCACTTGTTTCAGAGCAGCCTGGAAACACTTCCTGTCTCCAAATAAAGGTGCTGCAACAAATGAGATTGAATGAGGAATTCCATCCATCACTGATTGTTCTCAAATCTTCTCTTTTTCTACCGTTGAAATAACGTCAGACACATCTGCAATACTATAGCTGCATACTCAGGTTTTAATTCTGAAGCACTAAAAGGCATTAATATCTACAAGCTTTACTTTTTATGAAAGAAGGAGAGAAAGTCTCAAATCAGTGAAAACATTTCATGAAAACTATGGTCTATGTGATGGGGCAAGTACCCACCATTTCACTTCTGCAATGACCCTCTGCAAACCAAACATCTATCTACTGGGCAACAAACCAGTAGTTTACACTTTTAAGACTACATCATGGCATTCACGACTAAAGAGTTTAAAAAACAGTCTGCTTCTCAGTAATGTAATTACTATATTATTCTGAGATATTTATTTATATTTCTGGAAAAAGATTAATCTTCTTACATTCTTCAGTATATGCACAATTGTATTTCTACCTGTATTTCCATAATCATAAGCGCACAGGTACACTTCCACTGTACTTATTCCACTAATTTTGACAGCTGCATTAAACTTTATGCTTTCTTTTCATATGGTGTTCCTTCCTTGGAAACAATTCAATGAATAAAACAATTGGCTCTGAAGCTAACAGCATTAAGAATGGACTTCTTCACTCCAAAATTAAAAAAAATGTTACAGGTAAAGCCCTTCTCTACCGCTTAGAAATGCCGATGGGTAAACATTGGTATAACATAGCATCTGATGTTCAAAATTGAAAATTTAGCAATAAGAAGCCTGGAAAGAGCCATGTTTTCAATTGTAAAATAATGTCTTAGAATAGCTGGAAAAGTGCTTTTTCATGTATTGAATTAAAAAAGCAACAAAGATCTAGTGTATACAAGGAACATGCAATGTACATAGTGCCCTGCTGAAACCATGCCATAAACTCAAGTCAAACAATAGAGCTGGATTTGCATCAAGCAAAAGCTTCAGGTAGATGTAACTCTGGGAGAGTCTGAGTCACAAATAACTTTAATTTTGCAGTTTGCTGTATAGTACACCTCCTTTCCATTGGGTCTGAAGGAGAGTTAGCAATTTCACACTGTGAATGTTAATTATCACTGCCGGTGTGTACTTTGTGAAAAAAAATCATCTAAAAACTGTGACAGAATGCAGTTAAAATCTTCCCATTGTTTTAAAGAAAGAGAAAACATGTACTGTTCTCACAGGAAATACTAATAAATGGAACCTATACAACATCAACTGCTCATGAAATAGTGCCGCTGACCATCAGCCCCTGAAACCTACACTGCTATGTTAATTTACACTTGTTAAGGATTTCCTGCAGTCTCTTTGCTGCTTCTCAGAGAAGATAAGGGAGTTTGCAAAAATATTGCATGATTTTAAATCCAGACTCTTGCTGTAATTTTCAACAACAAGTAGGATGGCTTATCCTAGTCATTGAGGGTCTTTCCTGCTTACTCCATGAGCAACTTTTACTGGTATTGAAAGAGGCAAAGCATTGAGTGTAGGCCAAACCTTGTCTACGATAGAGTCATGTTGTTGAAAACCAAATTTCTGTACTTCAGCAAAAGAATGATGGAGAGGATGGCTACATGGATTGTGAGAGGCTAGAGAACAGATTTATTATACACATTCCAGTCCATAAGAACCTCCCATGTGCATCCTTTTGCTCACATGGTAAATGACCAATTGATTTTCTCATCTCTATTCAGCAGTAAATAACCTCACACACACTACAAGGTAAAGTAGGTAGCCGGAAAGGCAGGGTTTGTGCAGATGTTTACCTCCTAGTACCCAGAAGTCAGAGTCACCCCAGGAAACAAAGCAGGAGTGTAGGCTTCTTCTCAGTCCTGCAGTGGGGTACACAATGTCTCTGATGAGAAATTAACTTGCATTTGAAATTTTTCCCGCACAGATCTAAAAAGGTTGCAATTTTCATGTAAATACCTTCTATCATATTTGATATACACATTGACTCTGCTACCCTCGAAACCCTCATCACATCATTCTTTGCAGATCACACCAACGTATGTCCAGTATTACAGAGGTTCAACCCCTTTTGGAACGTGCTACGACCCCCAGCCTATAGCTCCCACAAACTAGGTAACTGAAATTCATTAATACACACACACCCCCCACCTCTGAATTAAAAGGAAATTTAAAACCCACAATTTTAAAGTCCTTTCTTAAAACCTATGATTCAGACAGCAAACCATACAGTTTACTAGCTATTTAACAACAGACCATTTTAAAAGGAAAATGGTTCCTATACTTATAAATTGTCTCACAATATCCTGATTTTCTGAAAAGATTAATCAAAAGATCATGATTTCCATAGGAACACACAACATTGAAGCTCATGGAGTAGATGTAAGAGAAAAATGTTGCCCACTGCTCTGTTAGAGTATCTCATGTGGTGCATGGAGGATTATATGACAAAAGATAAAAGAGAGGGATCATCTCTAAGGAAACAACATGCTCTACTTCATCCGTAATGGATAGCTCCGAAATGAACTACCCAAATGTTACAAGACAGGCCAGTAACATAATGAGTTGAAACTACTGCCTACATAACCAAAATGGAACTATAAAAAACAGTTCACACAAATTGCCTGGGAGACTTTACTAGCCATAACCACCACAGAAGTGATTAAAGCTTTAATTGTTCTTTGGCCTTACAGTGCATAAAGTCCCCAAAATTCCTTTCACTGCTGTTTCAAGAATTAGAAGTAAACTGTCATAGCATAATTTTTTACAGATGACTTAATTTTACACAATCAATCTTAGTATGATCTTAGTAACTGGTTAGCTAATTTCAGCTTTAAGT
The DNA here is from genome assembly GCA_013400555.1 of Jacana jacana. NCBI lineage: Eukaryota > Metazoa > Chordata > Aves > Charadriiformes > Jacanidae > Jacana > Jacana jacana. The sequence goes on from VZTM01008664.1 coordinate 4,153, forward strand.
TATGAGTATTTGAAATGAAAGTCCACTATAAAAAAAGTACTAGTCATCAACAGTTTGACTCTTAATCATGTATATTCAGGATGCAATTCCTTAGTTTGGTGCCAAGGCATTATTTCTGATTTTGTATTTTCACAGCAGAGCAAAAGACAAAGCAAACTGGCTTCTACTTCTTTTGCATCACCAGACTTGTATAGTAGTGTCAAATCAGCTGAAACTACAAAAAACCCATTTAAGACAGCAGCATCAGTAGTGGCCTAATCTATGCTGTTAAAAAAATTGGGTTTTAATTAAATACACAAACTCATACATTAAAGTACTTCATGGCTGGTAATCACAGAACGCTGTGGGGTTGCAGGGAATTTCTGGAGATCATCTAGTCCAACCCAGAGCAGGGCCACCCAGAGAGGGTTGCACAGNGAAGAAGGTCCTCCTCATGTTTAGATGTAACTTCTTCTGTTCAAGTTTGTGCCTGTTCCCTCTTGTCCTGTCACTGGGCACCACTGAGAAAAGACTGGCCCCGTCTTCCTGTAATGTTGATCAGTTCCCCCCCTAAGTCTTCTCCAGACTAAAAAGACCCTCAGCCTTTCCTCATAAGAGAGACACTCTAGTCCTCTCATTATCTTTGTAGCCCTTTGATGTACTCTCCCCAGTCTTTCTTCAATTGGGGAGCCCAGAACTGGAGACAGCACTCCAGATGGGGCCTCCCCAGGACAGAGTAGAGGGGCAAAATGACAACCCTCAGCCTGCTGGCCATATTCCTCTTGATGCCCCAGGATGCCATTGGTCTTCTTGGCCACAAGGGCCCATTGCTGGCTCATGGGCATCCTGCTGTCCACCACGACTCCCAGTTCTTTTTCCTCAGAGCTGCTCTCCAGCAGGTCCATCCCCAACCTGTCCTGGTGCAGGGGGGTTATTCCTCCCCAGGTGCAGCACCTACACTTGCCCTGGTTGAACTTCATCAGGTTCCTCTCTGCCCAACTCTCCAGCCTGTCCAGGTGTCCCTGGATGACAGCACAACCTTCTGGTATATCAGCCACCCCTCACAGTTTTATGGCATCAGCAAACTTGCTGAGGGAACATTCCACCTCTACAACCAGGTCATCGATGAATACATTGAACAGGACTGGACCCAGTACAGACCCCCAGGGAACACCACTTGTTCCAGGCCTCCAACTAGATTCTGTGCCACTAATCACAACCCTGAGCTCTGTCTTTCAGCCAGTTTTCAATTTAGCCCACTGTCCATTGATCTAACCCACACTTCCTAAGCCTACCTATGAGAATGCTCTAGCAGACTGTATCAAAAGCCCTGCTGAAGTCAAGGCAGACAACTTCCATTGCCCTCCTCTCATCTATCTATGCAGTCATGCCATCATAGAAGGCTATCAAGATTAGTCAGACATGATTTCCCGTTGGTGAATCCATGTTAACTACTTCTGATAGCTTTCTTTTCCTCCAGATGTTTGAAATGCTGCCCAGAATGAGCCGTTCCATCAACTACAAAGCTGTAGTTTCCCATGTCCTCCTTCTTGCCCTTTTTGAAGGATGGAGTGATATTGACTTTCCTCCAGTCCTCAGGCATCTCACCTGTTCTCCAGAACCTTTCAAAGATGATGGAGAGTGGCCCAGTAATTACTTCTGCTAGCTCGCTCGGCACTAGTGGGTGCATCCCACAGACCCACGGACTTGCAGATACCCAGTTTACTTAACCGATCTCTAACTTGGTCTTCCTTCATCCTTCATCTAGACTTTCTCTGTTACATCCAAAGCCTGGGACTCCTGAGGTCTGGCCTGAGCAGTAAAGACTGAAGCAAAGAAGGCATTCAGCAACTCCACCTTCTCTGCATCCTCTGTCACCGTGGCACCCATCTCACTCAACAGCAGGCCCGCATTTTCCCTAGTTTTCCTTTTGCCTCTGATATACTTGAACAAACCCTTCCTATTGACTTTGATGTCCCTTGCCAGGTTTAATTCTGAGGAGGCCTTGGACTTCCTCGTTTCCTCCGTGCATGCTCTGATGGCATTCTTGTCATCTTCCCAAGTGATCAGTCCCTTCTTTCATGTACTGTAACGAGTTAGTCCAGAAGAAAGCTTAATCATTTGTACAGGTTGAAGTGCTGTACAAGAACACATTAACTGGTCCTTATTTTTATAAAGAGTAGCCAATATATCTGAAGACTGGGATGAGTTAAAACAACAGAAGTGGAGAAAGGGCACTCAAGACGTATTTAGGCAAAGTTCCTAGAGAAAATGAGAGCTAGGAATAAACAAAGTATATTCAATTACATTTTTTTGCTGAATTAATTTTCATCTTGTCCCCCATAACTCTTCCATCTGTCTGCTGCACTCAGTGATAGGTTCTATAGCTGATATACTGCATACTGGCTATAGCTGACAGGAAACATGGAGATTATAGTGTGCACAATTATGTTAAATCTCAAATCCAAGATTTAACATGACTAATTTTACTTTAAATGTTAGCCACACTGTTCTCTTTCTTTTTAAATATATCAAACATTTTTACATGCCTGTAGCTTAGGGATAATGCTACTTTGGCATAAAGAATATTACAATTATTTCTTTTTCTTGTCTTATATTTACAAGATGCATTTAAGGTCTAACAAATTTATATAGTGATTTTACTAAAAGAATCATAGAAGAAATCCTGCTACACAAGTGCACAAGAATTTTACTTTGACTTCATTGAGACTGTTATTTCATTCTTCTTCAACTGAAGAAACTCTTCTTCAGTTTCTTTTAGTTTAAGAATACCACTGCATCTTTAGCTTTCTTCTAAACTGGGTTCAAACTCAGATACTTCATGTTCCAAATTTTAGTTATCAGTGAGAAATGTGTCATTATTATGTTCAGTGATAATTTGGCATGAAAGTACAGGGAAATGATTCATTTGTATGTAAAATAAAAATACTTCTGAAGATTCTGAATGCCTCTGTCTTTATCAAGGGTCTGATAAAAGGTAAACTTGAGCTATCTCCACCTCAACATTGTTTTTTTTTTCTTTTCAAATTAACAGTTTACAATGTTCCCTTTCCAAGAATTTAAACACATGTTATGAAACACAAAACATTCAAGATCAGGAAAACAATGGCAGAGTGAAAAATCAGGTTTGAACCTTCCACCAAACCTAGTTATTAGTCCCACGAAATAAATATGGCATTTCTTAAGAAAAATCAGAATACTGACCCAAAGTTAATAGTAGAAAACTTCAAAGAGGTAATTTTCTATTACGCATCTAATCAATCATTGGTATCCATGGATTCTTAATTATATTGAAGCATAGTCAGAATGGGTATTTGGAGAAGTTCAATTGCTTTTCTTTTAACTGGTAAATTTTGAATCAAAATGAAACTCTGCAGGTGTGTACCTTGTTTATGAGAAAATCTAAATTGATGGGTATTCCACACCCGCGTGGTTTTCTGGTACTTAAAAAATTCAAAACATTATTAAAACAAATTCTATTTAAGGCCTGCTCATGTTCTTTGTGAGCTGCAATTTGACTTTGCATCAATTTGCCTGTTGCATTTACATCATCCCAAATCAGTGGGCATACACTGCACTCAAAGCTTTGCAGATGCAGATTTGGACCTACATCTATACAACAATTTGAATTTATCTAATAGGCTCTATGAAAGATCCAGTGAGTTATGTTGGCAACTGACACTTTCTAGGGTTCTAAGTTGACTACGTCCGAGTCAGAAAGATCTGTATCTCTGTGTGATATTCTTTTCACATGAGTTGCTTTCTTGGGAATTACAAAATGAAAACTGGATGTCATGAAACATTTTTGTTTCTATTTCTTTTGCTGTTATTTACATGATGTTTTTAATTTTTGGTTTAGCTTCTATGTATGTTATCTATTTGAACTGATAGTTACATGTATAATCAGCCTATGCACACTTTGTCATTTTTATGAAGCATTCATAATTAAAGTACTCCTCGATTATCTAAGAGATAACGACCTAATTTTAATTAGGCATGGTACTAGATAGCCTGCTATTTGCTTTACCAGTAATCTTCTGCCTATGCACATTTGAAGATGAAGGATTTGATTTCTGTTTGAATCTCCATACCATATGGAAAAAATCAGAAATAAATGAGAGGGCAACAAATAAAGACAATTAGATTCCAAATTTTTCAAGCTTAGTTCTGTCAGTATGATACTGCGTAACTGGTGAGCATTAAAACACCTGGGACAATTAGGAGATGTGATACTGCATTAATTCCTAATAAACTAAAACAGATCTGCAAACATTTAATATTTAAAAAAGCAAGAACCTGCTGTATGTAGTCCTGATTGTGGTGAGTTTAGGAAGTATCTTGAGTCTGACAGGCCCTCACAGAAGTCCAAACAGAACCATATGATATGTTTAAGTATAAACACCAGTAATGAAGAACTTTGAGGACAGGAATGCCAGCTGTGCAAAATAGTTGCATGACAGAGAATTACTGGCATGTACCCAGTAAAACCATAATTCCTGGTCCTGACCATGCTTCAGTCAATTACTATGTAAAACAAAAGAGACAATTAATTGCAGCTGGTATGCAATGTGAGTAAACCAACATAGAGGTTTCTGCCTTACATATTGACAGCAAAAGTCAGTCCCGTGCATGAAAGTTGTTAGCAGGCATTTGCAAACCTTGTGATATACCATAGAATCATAGAATGGTTAGAGTTGGAAGGGACCTTAAAAATCATCAAGTTTCAACCCCCCTGCCATGGGCAGGGACACCTCCCACTAGAGCAGATTGCTCAAAGCCCCATCCAGCCTGGCCTTCAACACTTCCAGGGATGGAGAATCCACAGCTTCACTGGGCAACTGTTCCAGTGCCTCCCCACCCACACCATGAAGAATTTCTTTTTGGTAATCTGTGTCTCCCCTCATATCCTTCCTCATCAGTACTACCAACAGGTGCAGTAAGTCATGGAACTGATACAGTCTTGGACATTTATGGGGCAACATCAATGGAAAATGCAAGATGGTACGAGAAAGGTTTTGTGTAAATATTCACTTTGGGAATGCAGGTGCAAGTCACAAGAAACAAAAGCAGAGAGAAATGTCAAGGGTCATTAAACCAAAGGATGGCAAGAAAATGGAGTTAAGCGATGCAAATACCTTCTTCAGCCTCTGCTTCCACCTAACTAAGACCAGTAGTATAAATTAAACTCCTCGAATCATCTCAAGAAGAGGCAGACATTAACTCTTTGCCTTGAATGTTGAGTACAACAGTTATAATCACTTCTGAAGACACTGATGCCTTTGTACCCTGCCTGAAGTTCATACCTTGGTTAGAATATCAGATAGTTATGGACAAATACAGAATACAGACGTACTGATATAGAAGCCTAGTTACTTGAGGTGATACGTCACTGAGCACTGACTGGTCTGCACAGCCCTGGCATTCAGCATCGTTAGCGCTTTTGCAGGTGGGAGAAAGCTGCAAGCCTTAAAAGTTGTGCAGAAGTAAGAATATACAACTTTTCCAAGCTTAAGCACATTTTGAAAATTATATTATATTATATTATATTATATTATATTATATCCTTAGAAGCCCAATAATTGATTTTAAAAAACATTATTCTAGCCTGTATTTGCTAAAAATGTGATGTGACTCTGACTCCAGCCAGCATTTGTTAAGCAAAGACCAACTACTCCCTTGTGCACTGTGTGCAAGCTATTGATGAGGAGGATTCCATGATGAACTCACTCTGCTGCATTAAAAAATTAAGAAGAACAAAAAACTAAAAAGAATGTGTCATTTTGTAGATAACTAGATCACCAGTACTCATTATGCTCATTCCTGAGAGGGCAAAATGTATGCATTTAAAATGGGCCTAAGTGCATAGACCTGATAACGAGTGCTCTATTTTTAATAAATATGTATTGCATTACAAGTGCCTTAGAGCATCACTAGCGTACTTCCATCAAGGAAAAGATTATCTTATTTTCTTGTGGTACATTTAAACAATGAATATAATTGTTAGTTCTTTAGACCTCATTTTGAGTAACACATATGTAAAGTTTACATAATTGAATACAAAATAAATTTATCACCAAATTAAAGAATGTTGTTATTACAAACATAATTACTATCATTCAGCAATGTTTATCAGAGCGAAACAAAATCAGTAAGCACAAATGTCTTCAAAAAGAATTTCCACTCTACACACTACCAATAACTGAAATTTCTGATCTTGGCTTGTTAGCTACTAGGAACAACAAGTCTGCATCCAAAGGAATTAGTGTTAATAAAGAAGTATAATTGTCCATGCTGACATGACTTTCTCTTTGTGCAACTTGATCCTGTGGAAGAGCATGGCATATAAATTACATTACCTTTCAACATACTCCAGTAGCATTTCAGACATCATTTTAGTCAACTGATAAGTTGTAACTTATGCAAACTGACTGTAAATATTTTTCATCTGCTATTTGGATTGTTATGTTATTCATAATAATATAGGACTTTATAATCTTTGCGATTAAAGGATCTAGAGCGGAAATAATAGTACTTATAAATACAAATCCTGAATAAAAGGAAAATAAGCCTTACTTGTTTTTTTCAGAATGTATGTATAAGGTGAGAAGTAATCTATTGGTTTTTGTTTGGTCAAAGACTTACTCTGTTGGGCATGATGGTGAGTAACAGCTCTTATGATTGGGATCCCCTTAAGAATAGGACTCTGGCAGAAGAAATGAAACATGCTACCATGAATAAAATCCAAACATAATGCATAAACCAGTTTGAACCACCATAAAGAATAAAAGAAGGGAGTATGGTAGACAAGTGTTTTCTTTTGTATATATTCCAGACTTGACCTATGCTTTGAACTAATTAAAAAGGTTTCAACTCAGAATTACATGCTATCTTAGACTTATGACATAGTTTTTGGACAATACATGATCTGTGTGAAAAAAAATTGCCTCAGTATAATGTTGATTGTAATACACCTTTCTCAGCAGCATAGTGAAACCCAGTAACCCACTGAAACTCAGTAAAAGGTGAGAAGACATAGCTGTAAGTACAGAGATATGAATAGACTAATTCCTTCCTGACCGTCTGCTTCATAGCTTTTGCAAGTGATTCTGCAAGATGGGAGATCAACACACACTCTGAGGATATACCAAGTCAGATATTCTAGAAGCTCATGTGCTTCAAAGCAAAAAACATGTTCTTGCAGATTTGTTTGCATATTATGTTGAATTTTTGCATGGTTAGGATTGCGCACCCAATTTCTCCCACAGAAGCAATAAAGACTTGTGTAGTAATTTACCCTATTAGAAGAAGCTTTATTCATATACTACTGATAATGCCAGAGTTGCAGAATTATGGTCTTTAAAAACCTAAACAGAGAATAGAAATGACAGTTGAAACTAAATGATTTTCTTAGCCAGCAGTGTTGAACTTTGTCTTTTAACAAAGAGAAAGTACCAGATTGGAATATCAATTTCAAGCTGCAAATTTTGCTATGCTCTCTTCACTAGTGAGAAACAAACCTAGTTAAATTTTGGAAGTTTTACTTGCTAGAAATTTTGGCATTTCAAAAATTCTTCTGATTTACTGCCACAAGAGTTGTATTTTCTTCTTTCCTTAAGGATCACCAAAACTAAACAGTGGCCTAAGCAGCTACAAATGCTGTGAAGATGCTAAAAAGATTCAGGCCAGGATGAAGAAAAAGCACTGATTAAATGGTTGTTCCTGGGAGGACAAATGTACAATTGAAATGTGGAGCCACCAAAGATGATATATTTGTGAAGAGTCAGAGAACCGATGTAAATACAGGTCTTTATAATACCAGTTTTGTTCCTACTCCAAATCTGTAGTGATCTCAGTGAGTTGCTGTTAAAGAAATACATGAAGCACTTCTTCATAAAATCTCTCAAACAATTCTGAAAGCACAGAGGGAGAAGGCAGAAGCCAAATTGCAGAATTTACATCATTACGTTACTGTGTTCAGTGCTCTCATGTCTACATGGGACCAAAGTGTCCAGCCTTTTCTAGGGTGAGAACACTGAAGAAAGGATTAATCTCTTAGCAACACTTTAAAAAACCCATATTTATTGCTCCAAGGTGGAATTTGCTAGTATGAAATTAGAAAATTGACAAAAGACATTGAGTTCATGTAGAGGGCTCAACATAACTGTGGTTAGTTAGAAACCCCCCAACTTCTATACACAAATAATGACTAACAACACACATTTGGTTCCAAAGACATGAAATAGCGCTGGTTTGGGGAACTAGTAGCATATATAATTTCATATGAGAAGGGGAGTTTATGAATTTGATTTTTAGGAGACCGTAATGCAGTTTAAGACCCATTTAAGAGCTATCTAGGTACATGTAACTTAAATCTGACTTCAAGATGCCAGATTTACAATGCTGTGCAAAAGTAGACATGAGGCCAGATTTGAGAATGGATTCATAGTTCGTCTACACTATTTACGCATTAGATCACTTTTGGGGCCAGTATTCTAAGGACACCCAGCCAAAGTACCGGGCAGTTGGCTGGGCAGTGTGCCTACCCACCTCACCACGCTCCCTCTGGCTTTTTGCTGACATTATGAAACTGATGTCACAGAGAGCAACTCTGGAACTGGCAGTCAGAGTAGACACAGCTAGAGTAACATTGCTTTTACAAAGCACAGGGTAAAGAAATCTACACTTAATACCAGAAATCTCTCGATCCTTCAAGAAGCTTTATCATCCAAATATAATGTCTTGATACTTCAGACATAAAAGCACGGGTTTAGTAAAAGAAAAAAATAATCCTTAAGATCAGGGAATACCACAAGCTCTGCGTAGGATTCAGACTGAGCATGATTTGCACACTCTAATGTATGAATGTGCTGAGAAAATTTTTGAGTGACTATAATGCAATAATAATAGCATTCTGCTGAGTGAGGCACATATTCTTTTTAATTCACACTTCTGTTTACTGGAGAGAATTCACAACTTGCAGCCTCATATTTAACTAAAGTAATGCAAAGTAATTCACATCCCTATAACTTATCTAAAGATAACCACTAGCAACAGTATTTATGCAAAAGAAAAAAAAAAGATCAGCCAATTTTAGCCCAGGTCTTACTTAATTTAATGCAGTTCATATACTCTGTGAACAAGTGTTACCCAAATAGAGACAGAAAACATTTCCTCACCTGACAAAAAAGCAATCAAATGGGAATGCAAAATTGCTATTACAGAACTTTTACATGCCTAATACAGGGGTTTCCCTTGAAGTCTTGTCCTTGTCAGAGATTATAGGTTTATATCATTATTTGAATTAATGTAGTTGGTTCTTACAGTAAAAATAAAGATGTTCATATTGTATATTCCGAAGTTATTTACATAGTTTTATGATGTTTTGCAAGATTGGTAAGTACGATCTTGTAAACTGCGTTATATAAATATTTAACTGGCATGAATGAAAGGATTTGTCCAGCTTCATAATGAATTAGCTTGCAAACAAATGCAGCAAGAACTGAAGATTGTAATAAACTTCAGCAAAACAAAAATCAAGTGTTAATAAAAGGACACTCTCCTTAGCAAATTCTATTTAAGCATTTGAAAGTGCTACATTAACATTTTATATAATCATACAAAATAGTAATTATCCCTTAATTGCTCAGGCTGTGGAACTGAATCTTAGAGGATTCATCATCACACAAAAAATGATGTGCAGGCAGAAACCCAACCTGGACCACCTATATGCTAGTCTGAAGACTCACCTGAAAGACCACATTTGTATTTATCTTGTTAAATTAAACAATTGAGGTGCTAAAACATAGGTACCATTAGTACTGCTTTTCTACTGCTCCCTATCCTTCCTGTGTCCAGTCCTTCATTTATCTTTGTAACCCTTTGCTGCTGAAAAAAAATCCGATTTTTAAAATAAATATTTTGAATATCCAGCTATGTGGTGAATGCTGACATACTTCTTCATAGTTATCTATATCAGACAACAGCATTTCCCAAAAGGCTTAAAGAAAAAATGTTAAAATTTACCTGGGATTGTAGTCTGACTAAAAAACGATCTCTTGGAGTATAGAAATAACTATGACCAGTCCTATTGAAGTCACTGGGTGGTCTGGATTAGTAATGAAAATGCAAGATGGCTTCTAATGTAAAGAAAACAACATAACATTCCCCAGGACTGAAAAATATTTTTTAATAAACTCCTGTAAAGAAAAACCCAAGGAAGTGCAGAATGGTAGCAGTAAGGATACTTGTCTCCTATAAAATCAAAGTGCGTGCTTTATATTTACTATCCAAAAAAGAACAGTAACCCAAAAATCCAGATAGCTTCTCATTTGATGAGATGTACTACATATTTCTTGTGCGATGAAGCAGATACATTATTCTTGAACAATGCATTTTGTCTAGCGAGATTTTCACAGACCAAGTAACAATATGAAGTAGGATACACATTATTATGTAACCAGTGTCCAAACACTTATTGTTAGAGATGTATAATTCTTAGGAAGCACTTTAGAAAAAGGTAATGAAGGCAATAAAAAGTCAAGTCTCAGCATAGTAAAAACATGTATAATGGTTTCAGAGAGAATAAATATAACTACATAGAACTATAAGAGAGACCCTTTATGACCTCATAAAACAGATGTTTACACCTTAAATATTCTTTTTGGAAAGAAAAAAACATTGATATAACCAAATAAATAATTTTTAGCAGCTAGAACAAATGTATGCGATATGTACATGACCATGTACAAGTTCAGAAGTAATTTTCTGTTTTAAGAGAAATTTCATTTTCAACTAAGTATTTAGAAGCAAACTCTAGATAGCCTCGCAATGCACATAAAGATCTACGTGCTGCAGAATAGAAGGAGAGAGCAAATTCCTCCCCTAGGGTTCATAGCACTAGAGCAGCTGCTTGGGATTCATTACTGCAGTCCATAGGCAGCAGCAGCCACAGCTGTTCCACATTACCCTAAACAGGCAGCTTGGACAGTAGATTCACGTAATCAGAGACTTAATGGTAATCTTCCCTCTCCTTGAACTCAGTAATTCCTCCTCACTGTTACTGGCCTGGGGGTGGGGTGGGTGTAAAACACCTAGAGATTTTCCCAATGTGAACATGGAATGCAGAATTCCTTG
>VZTM01008665.1:5362-23116 GCA_013400555.1 Jacana jacana
ACGTTCGTCCAAGCCATGAGCAGCCAGTTTTTCCATCAGAATGTGGTGGGGGACAGTGTCAAATGCTTTGCTAAGATCCAGAAATATTATATCCACTGTCTTCCCCCCATCCAACAATCGGGTCATCGATTGATGACCCAGCTCCTCACAGGCATGTGAGGAGCTGGGTTTCCTCTGGCCCCAGTACTACCAGCCCAGAAAGAGAAGCCTCAGTTCAGTCAGCTGAGTCTCTTCCCTCAGCAGGGGCACAGGAGATCCCTCCCTTGCACTCTCTGGCTGTCGTCTAACGGTGGGGTGAGAAAAGGTGATATTTAGGCCTAACAGTGTCTCTGAGAAGAGAAAGGAACCTGCTGGAAGTGAGAGTCTCCTCTCAGGTGAGAGAAGCGATTGTTTCAGCTTGTTTCACAGCAGATGCCCCTGGAGCCCCAGGGACACCTCAAGGGAGCCCAGAGAAAGTGCTGCCTCAAGCTGGTCCTTTGCTCCTGAGCTGGGCCGGGCTTGTGGGACAGAGGGAGCTCATGGCAAGTATGAGCACTGCAGAGAGACAGCTCTGCCCAGGAGCCTCCCCTGCAAAGCAGAGCAGGGCTGAGGGCACTGCCTACAGGCACTGAAGAGATAGGAGAGAAGTGAGAGGGAGGTTGAAGGCACAGTGGAGCTGGAGGATGGTGAGGGTTCACTGGGGGAGAAATCTTCATGGTGCTTTGCAGAGTAACTCTCCGGCTGCAGGTCAATGCACAGGAACGTAGATGGGATCTGGCAGGATGGCCCTGATCCAGAGCTGGGCTTCTCAGCTGCGCTGTCAGATGGACAGGGCAGGACGGCTGCCTTCTTCCAGGAAGGGCTGCAGGGAGTGACGGTGGGGGTGCCTGGAACATAGTCCTTCAGAACAGGGTCCCTGTTCCCCACGGGGTGTGTGCCAGGGCAGGGACCCTGCTTCCTGCCAGGGCCAGCTCTCAGCTTGTCCAGGGAGTTCCCCATGGCACTGTGGGGAGAAGCTGTGGGTGGAAGGAGCACTGTCTAGCAGGGCAGGGAAGGGCAGGATCTTTCTGGGGCCAAGAGGGTGCTGTATGGGGGAGGGCAGCTTGCAGCTCCAGATCAGCCCCAGGATATTTCTGAGGGGACATTTCAAGGGGAAGGTTTATGTGATGGCTACCTTAAAGTGAAGAAGTCTGCTTTGATCTTTCTACTCTTTGTGGGCTGGGTGATGAATGAGAAACTACAATTCTTCCAGCTCAGGCAGTGGAACAGAGATTCTTCAGCTATTCTACTGAGAGAGGTAAAAGGCTCAGGGAAGCCTCACAAATGCCAACTGCCTTCGGCTTCAGCTTCCAGACAGCTCTAGCCTCTTTGCAACTGCTTCCTGACCTTGTGGGCCTCTGCAGAGGATCCTGGTGATGCTCCTACACCTTCCTCTCCTGTCTGTGCTGCCCTTGGTCTTGCCCACCACTTGCCGGGGGAGTGGGTTTTCAGCTGCAGCTTAGAAACTGACTCCGTGGGTCCTCCATGCAGGTCTGCACTCTGTAAGAGAATTCTCTTTTCTCTCCTCTTCTCTGCTTCTTTGGGGAGACAATGAGCATGCTCCAGGCCATGGAGGAGCAAGCCAGGAGGAAGCCAGGAACAAGACTGATGGACAGACCAGCTCTCCCTACTCAGCACTAAGTCACAGGTAGAGCTCTTACACCTCCCCAGGCACAGCTCTTCTCTCTGAGTGCAGTAAAAATGCTGGAAGTTTCTGCTTTGAAGGAACATTCCCCTGGCAATCATAGGATTGTGGGTAACATCTGACCAAAATTCTGAAAGGGAAAGCTTAATCCCCACCCTGCTCCACTGTAGAGGAGAACCAAGAACTCTGGAGAGCACAGTGGAGCTGAGCCCCAGCTCCTCATGGAACACACAAACAGCACACAAAGGAACTCCTGTAAAGGAGCTGAATGAAGGACCTACCAAGGAATAAGGAAACTGTAGTGTTCCTATGAGAAACTTTGAGGTTTTATTCCAAGATATTTGTCCTAACCATTGAAAGACTTCCCTTCCTTGGACAGCTCCGTGTACCCAGAGGAGGCTGATGTCCAACAGCAGCTCCATCACAGAGTTCCTCCTCCTGGCATTCGCAGACACCCGAGAGCTGCAGCTCTTGCACTTCTGGCTCTTCCTGGGCATTTACCTGGCTGCCCTCCTGGGAAACAGCCTCATCATCACTGCCATTGCCTGTGACCACCACCTCCACACCCCCATGTACCTCTTCCTCCTCAGCCTCTCTGTTCTTGACCTGGGCTCCATCTCAACCACCATCCCCAAAGCCATGGCCAATTCCCTCTGGGACACAAGGGCCATCTCCTTCTGGGGTTGTGCTACTCAAATGTTTTGGTTTGTATTCTTAGTTGCAACAGAGTTTTTTCTTCTCACCATCATGTCTTACGACCGCTATGTTGCCATCTGCAAACCCCTGCACTACAGGACCCTCCTGTGCAGCAGAGCGTGTGTCCACATGGCAGCAGCCGCCTGGGGCACTGGGTTTCTTTATGCTCTCCTGCACACAGCCAATACATTTTCAATACCCCTCTGCCAGGGAAATGTCCTGGACCAGTTCTTCTGTGAGATCCCCCAGATCCTCAAGCTCTCCTGCACAGACTCATACTTCCGAGAGGTTGCCCTGCTTGTGGTTTGTTCTTTTCCATTTTTGGGATGTTTTGTGTTCATTGTGGTGTCTTATGTGCAGATCTTCAGGGCTGTGTTGAGGATCCCCTCCGAGCAGGGACGGCACAAAGCCTTTTCCACCTGCCTCCCTCACCTGGCCGTGGTCTCCCAGTTCATCAGCACTGCCTTGTTTTCCTACTTGAAGCCCCCTTCTATCTCCTCCCCATCCCTAGATCTGCTGCTAGCAGTTTTGTACTCAGTGGTGCCTCCAGCAGTGAACCCCCTTATCTACAGCATGAGGAACCAGGAGCTCAAGGATGCCCTGAGGAAACTGATCACAGGTTTTGTCCAGCAGCCGTAGACTGCGTTCCTTCCTCTGCAAATGATCCCCAGTGTTTGTTTGTTTTTTCTGATGAGCCAAGCCTGACAGTGTTTCTCTTTGTTTCCTTCTTTTCTTCTTTTTTTTCTACTTTGAATGTTCTTTTGGCTAAGAAATGTTATTAGTCACCACATCCAAATAAAATAAATTATCTAGCTGCAACTTTTTGTTCTTAAATCCATTATTTGCAGAGCAGGAATGGAGGGGAAATTAAAAGACCTTTCTGGCTGCAGCAGCTTGGGACAGGCCACCCTGTCACTGGGGCTGTGGAATCTGCCTGAGGATGCTCAGGGCCAGGGCTCTTGTAGTGGCCTGGGGAGAGGGGATGGCACAGAGGGGCTGCAGACCACTCAGAATATCCTGGGCAGGAGGACACAGAGTGCCACTGACTGGCTTTTCCTTGTGCCACTGGTATTCCCCATCCCTGGGTCTGCCCATTCTCTGCTCCCCAGGAACTACAGTGCCTTTCAGAGAGGCTGGCATTTCAGAGTGAGTTCCCAGACCTCTGCAACACCTTGGGGTAGGCACTGGTGTGGGGCCAGCTCAGACTGAACTGGGATGGAGAGAGGGCAGAGGAGTTGGGAGAAGAAGAGGAAGCTGGGCTGTACTGGAAAATTCCTGGGAGTATGAATCATCAGCATATGGCATGTCCTGTGTGACCGTGCAGGGTGAGGACTCATACCAGAGTGTTTGTGGTCAGAACCAGGGCCTGTGTCGTGGGGCAGGGAAGCCTTCAAAGCCATGCAGGGGCAGGAGGGCAGGCTGGCCCTTGGTAGCACAGACTGACTGGGAATATGAATCAGGGCCTTGGTTACCTCCCAGTCTGTCTCACTGGCCATTTCCAGCACTGGGCAATCACCCCAGCTTTATGGGTGAGTGCTGCTGTGAGACCATCTCCATCCTGCTGGGCTCAATTCCTCTGTCAGGGGAACGGCCAGCTCTGCCCAGCCTCTCTCCTGGCCCAGACCCCAGCAGACCTTGGAGCACGGCTGTCTGACAGTCCCCGTATGGGACACAGATGGGACTGGACAGGGGTTAGGTGCTGGGAAAGATTCCAAAATATAATGATAATGGGGGGAAGGAGAAGAGACAACTGTCATGGAGATGGTGCCAGCAAACTTTTACCCATCCCTGAATGCACACTGCCATGTGGCGTGCCTCCACAGCGGGGCTTTGAGGCTGTGTGGAGTTGTGAGACTGGGAGGGAGCATGAAGCAGCAGCCAAGATGTGGCAGCAAGGAGAGGTTACACAGAAGGAAATTCTAATTTGCCTTTGTTGCGGAGGTATGCTTTAGGGAACAGCAAAGCTCACCTGGAGCTGGTGATTGTAGCTGTAAAGAGCAATGATAGGAGCTTTGGTCTCTCATGAGAGACCAAGGCTGAGCATGGAAAATGCAGGGCAGCTGTGGAATGAGAAGGGGGATTTTGTAAAAGCAGACGCAGGTGAGATGGAGAAACTCAAAGCCTTTCCTGCCTGAGTCTTTACAGAAAAGGTCTCCCATCCTTTGTGCTCAGGGAAAGGATTCCACGAGGAAGAGCGCATGCATTGGCAAGAACCTCAGGAAATCAGGAAAGGACACAGTTTCTTACCTCTGGCAAGGGCAAGGCTGGGGCTGCCCTACTGGGAGCAGCCCTGTGGGAAAGGTCTTGGTGAACAGAGAGCTGGACAGGAGGCAGCCGTGTGCCCTGGCTGCAAAGGAGGCCAGCAGCACCACAGGCTGTGTGACCAGAGCATGGCCAGGAGATGAAGGGAAGGAATTAACACAGAATCATTGAATCACAGAATCCCATAACAGCAGGGGTCGGAAGGGACCTTCAGAGATCATCCAGTCCAACACCCTGCTAAAGAGGAGTCACTCAGAGCAGGATGCACAGGAATGTGTCCAGGCTGGTTTTGAATATATCCAGAGAAGGAAACTTTCTCTGGGCAGCCTGTTCCAGGACTTTGGTCCCCTCAATAAAAAAAGTTTTTCCTCATGTGGACACAGGATTTTCTGTGTTCCAGCTTGCGCCCGCTGCCCATTGTCCTGTCCTTGGGCACCACTGAAAAGAGTTTAGCACCATCCTCCTGACTCTTGCCTTTTCGATACTTAGATATATTAGTAGGATAACCTCCCTTCATCTGCTGGTCACGCTCTTTTTAACACACCCCAAGAGACCATTGGCCTTCTTGGCCACAAGGGCATAGCAATGGCTCATGGTCAACTTGCTGTTCCAGGAAAGAAGGGTTGACACCTGTTTAACCTGTTTGAGAAGATAGAGGTCAATGAACCCAACTCACAGGTTTCTCTCTGCAGAGCTGCTTTGCAGCAGGTCAGTCCCTCACCTGTTTCTACCTGTATCTGTCGTGCAAGTTATCCAGGTAACTACATCCAGATTGCAGATCTCCAATTCAGAAAAAGTGTCAACAACCCAGAGAGGGTTTAGTGAAGGGCCCCCAGGATAGATCAAACTGGATCACTTTGCCTGTGAGGAGAAGCTGAGGGAACTAGGCTTGGCCAGCTTAGAGAAGAGGAGGCTGAGGGGTACTCCATGACAGCCTGATGGTACCTATGAGCAGGTTATGAAGAAGACAGATCCAGGCTCTTCATCAGGGTGCACATTGGGAAGGCAAAAAAAAACGTGGGCATAAGGTGATAGAGAAAAGCTTCAGAGGAAAAAACATTTTCCCCATGAGGTCAGGCTGCGTGAGAACAGGTCACGCAGAGAGATTGAGCAGTCTTTGTCTTGGGAGGTTCTAGTAATACAACTGGATCAAGCCTTGAGGAAGTCCATGTCAAAGTTGGTCTGATGCAGTTTCTGGCAGGTTGGACCACAGATCTCCAGAGCTCTCTTCCAACCTGAATTATGATCCAACCATTTCAGGCCCCATTTCTGATCAGAGCATTCATGAGGCATGAATTCCCCAATGACCATCTAAACTAACATGTAAACTAGGGAAGAGGGGTTGACACCTGTTTAACCTGTTTGAGAAGATGGAGGCCAATGAAAGTGTCTCTCTGGCTGGCACACTCAAGAGATCAGCAGCCCAGGAAGCCTGCAGTCCCCCATGCCAACCTTGCTCCTCAGGATGGCACAGAGTAGTTGCCCTGGGCCTCCTCACGCAGCTCCCACTGCCCCACTGAGACAGTAGCAAAATGTTTCTCTTTACATGTCTCCTCTGCACCCACACAGTGCTCTGCTCTTCTGACATCCCATCTCCTCACCAAGCCTTTCCCCAGGTGAGCACATCTGCGCTGATCTGGCTGGCCATTTCTGCACCCATTCCCCATGCTCCCTACAGCCCCCGTGCTGAAAGAACTGCTCTGTAGAGCATGTGCACTGTGGTGCCCAGAGCCATGGTGTGACTCTGTAGGGCTGTGCTTGTGAGACTGGGAGGCAGACCGGCTCTGGGTGCTCACTGCTACTGGATGCCTCACATACAAGCACTTATGTGGCCGTGGAGGGTGCTCAGCATTACCCGGCCTTATTGTTGTTGTTGCTACAAGATGTCTTTTGGTGCTGCACTGGATCCAGCCTGTGAGCATAAAAGGAATCACAGACTCCTCTCCCTGTGCCTGTTGCATCCCCTGGGGTGGCAGAGCTCTGGTGCTCCTGTTTACACCCAGGTTTAGCACTTGATTTCTGGCTGACTCCACCATGAACACTCTGGTGCTCGCCAGGCTCCATTCACTGCTGACCTCCTGGCATATACAGTCCCTGCAGATCGCCTGCGCTCTCCTGGCAGCTCCTGATTCCTTTCCAGAAAGGCACTCACCTGCCACCAGCCCTGTCCCATTCTGTAGAACCCCAGGAAGGGTAATTGGAGACCATTTGCAACACCTGAAGCAGCTCTCCGTCCTGAGGTGGCCACACTGGGACTCTGATCTCATCACACTGAGCCCATGGAGAAACAACCAAAGCAATGGTCCTCTTTAGAGTCTATTCTTTGGGTGTGATCCTGGGAGACTCTCTGGAAAAAAAACCTAAGCCTTCAGGCATGGTGCTGAGGAGAACACCTTCCATGATAGAAGCACTGTTATGGAGACCAGCTCTGTCACAACGCTGCTCGTTTCCTGTCTCTGCCTGTGGTCACAGGGCCAGGAGTGTGACTGGGCTGCCAGAACACTCAGAGTTTACACCAGTACAGGGGCTCAGGAGGAGCGTGTGGAAGTGGAAAGAGCAGCTCTGGAAGGACCAAGTGTTGGTGCACCATTGCAGTGCTGTTGTGCCAGGACTCTTCCCATCCATCTCTGCCCAGAGACACAGCCACTCCAGCTCCAGAAGACGACTCAGAGGAAGGATCTCAGACTAACAAGTCACAGCTGGGTCTTTTTTATTGTTTAATCCACAGAGGGTGTGGTAACCATTGACATATTGTCTGGGTCACATTAAAAAAAATAGATACTGAATTAGAAATGGTAGGAATAATGGCATTTCTTTGTGGAAAACATCACCTACCAAAAAACAAAAACAAAAACAAAACAACAAAAACAAAAAGAAACCTCCTCCCTAAACAGCATTAGCAGCTGCAAAACATGCAAAAGGCAGACTGGCCTGTTGTGTTACACTATGAATTGTATCCATAAGATGGACAGTTTATTGCTTCTGAAAAAAAGCCTGTTACCAGTTTCCTCAGGGTGCCCTTGAGCTCCTGGTTCCTCATGTAGATGAGAGGGTTCACTGCTGGAGGCACCACTGAGTACAGAACAGCCATTGCCAGATTGAGGGATGGAGATGAGATGGAGGAGGGTTTCAGGTAGGCAACCATGGCAGTGCTGATGAACAGGGAGACCATGGGCAGGTGAGGGAGGCAAGCTGAAAAGGCTTTGTGCCGTTCCTGCTCAGGGGATTCTGAGCACGGCCCTGAAGATCTGCACATAGAACACCATAATAAACACAAAGCACAACCAAAAAACAAAAGCACTTAATGTATTCAGCCACAATTCCCTGAAGTAGGGATCTGAGTAGGAGAGCTTGAGGATCTGGGGGATTTCACAGAAGAACTGCTCCACAGCATTGTCATGGCAGAATGATAGTAAAAATGTGTCAACAGTGTGCAGGAGAGCATTGAGAAACCCACTGCCCCAGGCAGCTGCTGTCATGCTGATACAAACTCTGCTGCCAATGTGAGTCTCGTGGTGCAGGGGTTGGCAGATGGCCATGTAGCGGTCATAGGCCATGATGGTGAGAAGGAAATACTCCACTGACATCAGAAAGAGAAAAAGGAAAACTTGAGCAGCACACCCCCCATAGGAAATGACCCTGGCATCCCAGAGGGAATTGGCCATGGCTTTGGGGATGGTGGTTGAGATGGAGCCCAAGTCAAGAACAGAGAGGTTGTGGAGAAAAAAGTACATGGGGGTGTGGAGGTGGTGGTCACAGGCAATGGCAGTGATGATGAGGCTGTTTCCCAGGAGGGCAGCCAGGTAAATGCCCAGGAAGAGCCAGAAGTGCAAGAGCTGCAGCTCTCGGGTGTCTGCGTATGCCAGGAGGAGGAACTCAGTGATGGAGCTGTTGTTGGACATTTCTTCCCTCTGCACATGGGGGCCTGTTCAAAAACGAAAAGACAGTAAGAAGCTAGGGTAGACTACTTGAGCACAACCTACTCATATTTTCATCAATCCTTCCCAAAGTCACTTTTCTCTTTCAGATTCCACTGCTGGAGCTCTGGTTTGTGCTGGTGGAGGGTGCCATTGGAATCAGAAGGCTCTGCCGTGGGCTCT
This sequence comes from Jacana jacana, assembly GCA_013400555.1. Classification (NCBI taxonomy): domain Eukaryota; kingdom Metazoa; phylum Chordata; class Aves; order Charadriiformes; family Jacanidae; genus Jacana; species Jacana jacana. Next base: position 14,084 of record VZTM01008665.1, read on the forward strand.
GGAGGAGTGAAACATGGAAACAGGTAAATTAGAACCAGGAGCAATCTCTGATTCAGTCAAGTCCACATTTGGATGGATTTGTCAGCATATTCCTTCCTAATTCACTTGACTGCAGAGCACAGTGGTGGTGGTATTTTGTTGTTGCTCTGGCTGCTAGTGGCTGCCACACAACAGCATTATTTGAAAGCAGACGACCCTGGAAATTGTACTGCACCCCAGCTGAAGTCCTGTGAGTTCTGGGAGGCAAAGGGATTGTCCTTTGCTGCAGACTGGGGACATACTTTCCATCAGTTCTGGTCTCAGCCAAGGACACCTCCGTCTCATTCCAGTTACCTGCATGCAGCCACCTCTTTACCGTGGCTTCAGGAACTCACAGATATGACAGACCATGATGGATCACTGTGTGTTTCCATAACGATTCCCAAAAGGTGGCGTTTCCCGAGGAGGGGAGAGCCAACTTCGCCTCCCAGTCCCTCTCATGGACAGCATTGCCCAGAGTCCACACTTTAGAAGGGGACTTGGGCACCTTCCTCCCATGGACACATCTTCATGGCAGGACCCACAGGGTGAGTGTCTGAGATGCAGGTGAACCTCCCCATCTGCAGAGAGCCTCAAAACAGCACAAACAGAGCAGCACAAAGAGGTAGAGAAACAAGAACTAACACACTGCTCCTGCTGGAGGTGGCAAGAGCAGGGATGGACAGACAGACACTCGAGAGAGACTGCTCTGCTGGAGCTCTGGATGCTGAGGAGGTGACTCATGTCCTGAATCCCATGGACTTGAGGGCTGACAGGGAGATGCTCCAGTTCCCCTGCCAGACTAGGCTGTTGCACTGACCTCCCACCCCCTGTCCTTGACCTGCCATCTCTTTGAGCTTGGTTGTGGAGGAAAAAAAAGTGACAATTTAGGATTGACTTCTCTGAGATCAGCCTGTTCTTTTTTTTGCTGAGACCCCCACCCCAACTTTTCCTTTTCAGAGAGACCTTTGTGCTGCTCCCATGCCTGAGCTCTGGGTTGGGCTGAGCTGAGGGTGTAACATGGAGAAAGGGTCTCTGCCGTGGGCTCCAGAGGAGTCAGTGCTTCATACATCATTAAGTAAAGGGAAGCAGGAGTGACCTTGGATGCCCACTGGCCAGGGGCATCTCCCTGCTTGAATGTTCTGAGGAGCCGGTCAAATAATCCCTGAAGAGAAAACAAAGGTTGTGTTGGTGCTGTCTGCAGGCTAAAGTCTTTGAAAGGACTTTGTGAGGTTCCTCAAAGGCCTGCTGATCTCCTCCAATGTCAATCAGTAAGGGCCTCACTCTCTAAGACAAATACTCCTACTGCATTGCCATCTCCATCCCCAGCACAGCAGGAAATTAGAGACTCAAGAAAGAAGCCCCTTTTTGACCATCCTCTTGGAAAATCTCCTTTGGATATGTCCTTGGTTAGAGCTGTGAGCAGCCCTGACACATGCAGCACCCTGTCAAAAGCTCAAAGGCTCTGTGATTCTGCTCCTGATAGGAATTACTCCTTCCACCCACAGCTTCTCCCCCCGTGCTGTAGGGACGTCCCTGGACAGCCAAGTGCTGAGCCTGGCAGGCAACACAGTCTCTGCTCCGGCACAAAGCTCCCTTGGGCTCAGGGTCCTTGTTCTGATGGACAGCCCTGGGAATCCCTGGCTGCACCCCTAGATTCACACCCCTGCAGGCATCCCTGGAAGAAGGCAGCCATCGTGCCCTGTCCCCCTGACAGTGCAGCGGGAAGTCCCTGCTCTGCAGCTCATCCTCCCACTCTGCACTAGGGAAACTGGGAGAGTCCTCCTGAAAACCCCCACAGGCTGTGGGATGTGCCAGTTCTAGAAGATGCCACCAGATTACTCATGTGCCCTGATCTGCAGCCACAGACTGAGGGCTAGGAATATTTCTCCCCGGTGAGCTCTCAGCATCTTCCCACTTGGCAGTGCCTCTAACGTCTCTTTCACTCCATTCACAGTGGGAAGCAAAGAGACCAAGTGAATTAAATGCTGTGTCGGAACAACCAAGTCACACCCATCTCAACGTATCTGGGTTGGAGGCAAGTCTTCAAGTAGACTCTGCTAAACTTAGACCTGGTCATTTGTAATTCTCTGCAAGGGAAATGGCATGTGGATGAGACTTACCATGCAGAGGACTGTGAAGATGTCTCCCCTGTTGAGCTCTAGAATCCTCTGACCCCACATTGCCTTTACCCTCTCTCTGCTTTGCTCCTCTCCTCTCTGTGTCTCAGCCCTTTGCCAGAGGAGCTGCTCCTGGGCAGACTTGTCTCTGCAGCAATACCCAGTTGCCAGGGATCCCTCCATCCCAGGAGCCTGCCCCAGCTCAGCAGCAGAGGACCAGCCCAAGGTGGTACTTATGCCCTCTCTGGGCTTCTTCAGGGACTCCCCAGGGCTACAGGGGAACCTGCTGTGAAAATGAAGTAACCGCTGATGTGCTTACTCCAGTGATGCGATGATGGCTCCCTCAGCTGGGGAGAGACACTTCTTTCCAGCAGGGACATTTCTCTGGCAGAAAAAATGCTACATTTGAGACCTGTTGTTTCAAGTCCCATCTTTAGGCAGGACTCACAGGTGGTGACAGGCAGGATTACCCCAGCTGAGGGAAGGGATTGAGCCAGAAGGGAATACAGCTCCTCCCATACATTCCACAACGCTACAGGTGCTGGGATCATAGAATCATAGTATCGCAGAATGGTTAGAGTTGTAAGGGACCTTAAAGATCATTGAACTCCAACCCCCCTGCCCTGGTCAGGAACACTTCCCACTAGAGCAGCTTGCTCAAAGTCCCATCCAACCTGGCCTTGAATACGTCCAGGGATGGGGCAGCTACAACTGCTAAGGGCAACCTGTTCCAGTGCCTCACCGCCATCACAGGAAAGAGTTTCTTCATAATATCTCATCTAAATCTCCCCTCTTCTTATTTAAAGCCATTACCCTTTGTCCTGTCACTCCACTCCCCGACAAAGAGTCCCTGTAGCTCCTGTAAGGAGCTGTAAGGCTGTTCTAAGGTCTCCCTGGAGCCTTCTCTTCTCCAGGCTGAACAACTCTGCTCCCTCTGAAAGGGGGATAGTAATTAAAGTAACATTTTTGCCTTATACTTATAAGATACTTATAAGAGTATATAAGTTTGCCTTATTAATAACTTTTGCCTTATAAGAAAGTATATAAGCTTTTAGAAATAATTCTTTGGGTAAGAGGATGCAGCTGTTAGAGGCTGCCGCTTAAGCAAAATTAAAAAGGCAACAGAAGGTCGAGATGAGCTGCAGCCCTGAGATAATGGGGAACAAGAAGAACATCCCAGGATGCAGAACCAACTCCCCAGCCCTGAGAGAAGACAGGGAGGTACATTTGATAAGGAGGATCTGTCTGCACCCACCATTGAGGCTGGGAAAGAGACCAACCGAGAGCTGGCCCTGTGCCAGAGCAAGAGATGAAAAGTGCATCTGTGAACAAGACATACGGTCTTCATCTTCACGACCCTCAGCAACCACTACCAGAAGGCACTGCACAAATGCAGTTGGGAGGAGTCTAATTTTAATACAAAGCGGGGATAGGTCATGCATATGTATAGGCGGATTGAGAAATCTAATGAATATGTAACGTTCTGCTGTATAAATGCAAGGCAAGTTGCCATGCCGGGTGCATATTTGTGGTGGGGTGACCCCCTGTGCTGCCCGGTGCTGAATAAACATACCTACTTTACAACTTTCTGAGTTGTGGAGTCTATTTCCGCACGTCACCTCATCTGGTCTTTACAGCAGAGGTGCTCCATCCCTCTGACCATCTTCGTGGCCCTCTGCTGGACGCGTTCCAACAGGTTCATTTCCTTTCTATGCTGAGGACTCCAGAGCTAGACACACTGCTCCAGGTGGAGTCTCCAAGAGTAGAGTAGAGGGGTAGAATCACCTCCCGTGACCTGCTGACCATGCTTCTTTTGATGCAGTGGGGTGGGTTCTGTGAGTACTGACAGGGGGGAGATGTGGGGACAGATCAGCAGGAGCATTGGAGCAGTTTTCAGTCTTTCCCTCCTGTCCATGCTGCCTTTGCTTTCCCCTCCAGACTTCCCAGGAACAAGGGGGTTCAAGGGGAAGCTGATACCCACACTGCATGTCCTGCATCAGCTGTGTCCTTGGGACAGCAAAGCCTTTAAGCCCAGCCAAACCCGTGAGCCTCTGGAGAAGCCCCTCTGTGGGGCTGGGGAATGAGCTGACTCTGCTGACATCACTACAGTTTTAGGACAACCAGGAGTTTCTTTGAGATTTCCCTGCAGGAATATGATCACCGGCTCCTTTTCAATATAAGTCTATTTCAGATGAGGTAGACAGAAAGTGTCAGAAACTGTCATCCCCTTTTCCCAAATCACCACTGCTATGGAGCAGGGTTGACTCCTTGGGTTCCCACAAGCAAAGCTCTGCTCCTCAGGGCACACTTGGCAAGCATAAGCCAGACCTCCAATGAGGGAGATGCAGAAATCTCCTTGGAAAAAAAAAAAGAACAGAGACAATGTGTGGTTTTGTGGGTTGGGTTTTGAAGGATAGGGATTGGGAAGAGGTTTCCTTAGAGTTGTCCTGACCTCTGAGTGTGTTTTTCTCCTTTGGCAGTACCCTCCTGAAGAAAAGGATCTGATCTCCAAGAGCAGCTCCATCACTGAGTTCCTCCTCCTGGCATTCACAGACTCATGGGAGCTGCAGCTCTTGCAATTCTGGCTCTTCCTGAGCATCTACCTAGTTGCCCTCCTGGGAAACAGCCTCATCTTCGCTGCCAGCACCTGTGACCACCACCTCCACACTCCCATGTACTTCTTCCTCCTCAGCCTCTCCATTCTTGACTCCATCTCCACCACTCTCCCCAAAGCCATGGCCAATTCTCTGTGGTACACAAGGGCCATCTCCTTCTTGGGATGGTCTGCCCAGGTCTTTCTGCTTTTCTTCTTCCCTGGAGCACAGTGTTTTCGCTTCTGACCATCATGTCCTACAACCACTGTGTTGCCATCTGCAAACTCCTGCACTACGGGACCCTCCTGGGCAGCAGAGCTTGTGTCCACATGGCAGCTGCTGCCTGGGGGCAGTGGGTTTCTCAATGCTCTCCTGCACACGGCCAATACATTTTCCCTGCCCCTCTTCTAAGACAATGCTGTGGAGCAGTTCTTCTATGAAGTTCCTCTGATCCTCAAACTCTCCTGCTCCAACTCCTGACTCAGGACAGCTGAGCTTATTGCAATTAATTCCTGATCATTCTTTGGCTGTTTTGTTTTCATTGTGGTGTCCTATGTGTAGATCTTCAGGGCCGTTCTCAGAATCCCCTCTGAGCAGGGATGGCACAAAGTCTTTTCTATATGCTTCCCTCACCTGGCCATGGTCTCTCCTTTCACCAGCACTGCCATGGCTGCCTACCTGAAGCCTTCCTCCGTCACCTCCCCATCCCTCACTCTCATGATGGCTGATATTTACTCGGTGGTGTCTCCAGCAGTGAACCCTCTCATCTACAACATGAGGAACCAGGAGCTCAAGGATGCCCTATGCAAATGAGCCCAATTCACTCTGTTCCACCGAAAACAACTGGCCTCTGCTTCTCTGCACATTTTCCAGAGTTTTACTTAGGCCACAAGTCTGCTTTTTTCTCTTGTGATAATCCTACATATTGATAATTTTCTGGAATTATACCTCTTGTCTTGAAGCTACAACTCTCCTGACACAGAGGTTGGATAAGCTGCAGTGCCTGTCTGTCTAGTGTCCATCCCTCTCTCTCCTGGGGTGCTGCACAATATCCAGCAGTGTCTGGTAGATACTGGCCAGGGGCCAGCACAGTACAGTGCTTGTGCCTCTCTGGAACTGTCATGGTATTTTCCTTCCTTTATCAGGGTCCTGTAGCTGTTTGGGGGTGAAGTCCCAGAGCACTGGAGGTGAGAAGCCCTCTAGATACCTGCCAATATTCTCCCACATGCCGTACTACCCATGGCTATCACCCTCAGGACAGATCTCTGGGTGACAGTCTTAAATAGGTCTTGACACTAAACAGGACCTGGAACACATTCAGGAGACATAACAATAGGTCCAGGCTGGTTTGACCAATCCCAAGGATTTTCAAAATTCTCTGAGGCTGTCATAGCTGGCCCAAAGGAGAAAAGGGATCTAAAGAACTAGAGAAAGTATCCCCCCTGTTTCCCCCGTATATTGGGTGTAATAACTAATAAATTCTGAGAGACGGTGCCCGTGTACAGGAAGGACACACACACCCATAGCCATCTGAGCAGTGGCTTATCATCAGTTGATATCACACAGGACATCAAAATGACAGTCCTGAACCCTCGCCCAGAGGTGATAAACACCATCATTGTTGGGAGGACACAGAGCATGCAAGACTTTACATAGGAGAGCCACAAGAACAAACAGCACAAAAGGTGACTGGAGGTTATTGACCTGACAGAATAAAGGCACACAAGTTCATTTAAGAAAGCTCCACTTGGATTTGACATTATTTAAACCCTTCCATCCCATGTTGGGTGCCAAAAAGAATTGTGGTGGTTGAGCCTCAGATAGCAACAATGAACCACGTGGCTGTTATTGACCCCCCACCGCTATGAGGAGAACTGGCCAATTGAGGAGAAAAAGGCAAAACTGCTGGGTTAGCCAAATGCAGTTTAACAGCAGAGCAAAGGGAATGGGAAAACAACAGCAATAACATGGACAGAGGGAGGTACAAACACAATTCCAGCACCACGCTCACCAACCAGAGCTGAGACACCCCAGCCCGCTCCCAAGCAGTAACATCCTGCCACTCCCCCGGCCATCTCTGCCTATAGATTTGGCATGGCTGACATGGGATGGAATAGCTGTGTCCCTGCCAGAGCCTGGGGAGAATTAACCTTATCCCTGCCGGAACCAGGACAGGGGGGTATCACAGCAATGCTCCTCCCAGTCCGTTTCAGTTTTCTTAATGCCCCGCCTAAAGCTTCCAAGAGGCTGTTTGTGGCTGTTGTCTTTGTCATATTCATCACTGCAGAGGAGAGCTTGGCTCTGTCACCTCTCCATGTAGGTGTAGGCACTTCTCTAGGTCACTTCAGACCACCTCTTCAGCAGGCTAGAGAGGGCCAGCTCCCTCAGGCTGTCCTCCCAGCTCAGGCTTTAGGGTTCTCACCATCTTGTCAGACATCCCTTGGACCCTCTGCGCTCTCTCCGTTTTTCATTTGAAAGGCAAAGCCCACAGGCTCATAGGTCAGTTTTCATGACTCAAAGGCCCATCTCCTCAGGGCACTCCTGAGCTACTGCATGGAGTGGTTGTGCACGCTTCCCTTCTAAACCTTCAGGTCCCTGTTGGCTGAATCCCCAGGTGTGTGAGTGTCTCTCTGGCCATAAGCTCCAGCAGTCAAGCATGGAAAGCACATACGCTGATATTCATCCTGAGTCATGGTGTCTCTAGCAAGACCACAACTGATGTAGCTGTAGGAGACAACAGACAACAAGAGAATTCTAGTATCATGGAGTTGCTAATCAAGGTAGAAAGCACTGTGAAACAGTGAAACACTCAGATACCCCAAAAGTGGGTATAAATACAGCGCCAGTGGGGAAATGCTGAAAAGGAGTGGAATTTTTTTCGAGGGAGAGAATAAATTTTATTAAAGAATATGACTTGAGAGTTAGGAAAATAGTGCAAGGGGAATGAAAGGTGAAGCAAAAGAAGTGTCCAGGACTGTCTGGGGATACCTGCCACAGAGCCCTGCACCTGAGCAATCCTGCATGGAGCAGGACAAGAGAGCTGCAGCTGCCCTGACTGTAGTCACATCTGTCTGACTGCCACAGGCACCAGAAATGGCAGAGCTTTCCCTGCTGTCACCACTTTCATACTGAGGCGTGATTTACCCTTGGCAGATCTACTCTGCTTCTGGAAACATTCTTCTCTGTGAGGTGCCCAGGAATGTCACCCAAGAGAACTCTAGTTGCTGGCACACTAATCACCACTGTGAGCTTAAACCTCCTGTGGGTGCCTGGGTTGGGCCTCTTTCAGAGATGGGTGCAATATTGGCTTGTCCTCACTCACAGACCTCTGCTAATCCTGTGACCATTCATCACTGGTGTTCCACAGAAATCACTGTCTTCCCTTCAGACTTCACTACCACTACTTCTTCTGTGATATGGCGTATTTAGTTGCTCTAATCTTTAATATACTTATACTTGTCCTGATAAAATGATAACTAGCATAGTTTATGTTTTTGTATCTATGTAACATAATTCTCCTAAGATTATCCCCTGTAGAAAGGGAACCATATTAGTGATAGCTTTTACTGAGCATACAACAACAGAATGGAATGTGTTTTACTGTTTATGGAAATGGATCATGCATTAATTCTCTTTTCTGAGAAAAAGGCCAAATTGCCCTGTGCCTGTGAGCAGGCAGGTCTCTGAGGAGAGCAGGGGGAAGATGGTGCAATGGAGCTGTGACATCCAGGCTTCAGTGGAGAAGCCTGATGCAAGGGGCAGTGATGCAAGTGCCAGGCATGGGATGTCAGGCATAGTGGGGTTGGTGAGGTAAGGAGCAAAGCTGTCCCTACAGGGATGGACATCAAGGGGCTGCTTTTCCTCTCTGAGGAGACTCTGCCTCCAAATCACTTGGAGAATGCTTCTACCACCTCTTCATTAAACTGAACAGTAATAAAATAGAATCATTCATTCAGGTTGGAAGAGACCCCATCGAGTCCAAATACTTCCTTTAATATCAAAAACTCATTTCCATTAGATGCACTTTGAGATCTTTCTAATCCTGTCTCTCACGTGTGGCTCTGTTCTCCTCCTGGGGGCAGTGGGAGGTGAGGATGGGCACTGCCCAGGTCCATAAAATTCTCTGACACCTTCTGGCCTCCCAAAGAACTGGGCAAGGATGAAAAAAAATCTTGAGACTCAACAAAAGCACAGACTCATGGAACTTTTGGTTGAAAAGGACCTTTAAGATTATTGAGACCAACTGTGAACCTCACCCTGCCAAGCCCATCACTGACCCAGCAGATCGTATACTCATCCAA
>VZTM01008667.1:805-12330 GCA_013400555.1 Jacana jacana
AACTTTGTAGGTTAGGGCTGATGGTTGGATTCGATGATCCCAAGGGTCTCTTCCAACCTAAATGATTCTATGATTCCATGAAAAGGAAATGAGCAAAAAATATCATTGTAATAAAAAAAAAAATATCTCACCCTCTCATTTTTAACCATATGCATACATAGTCATGTGAGCATGAGGAGGATGTGCTGAAAACATTAAACAGATATTTTGAACTACTCCATTTACCATATCTGTATATTACTATATGTATATGTATATAAATACAAATATGCTAAATACAAAATACATATCTGTATTTTGAGTTCCTTTTGAAATCACCTAAAAATTCTTGTTGGCTAATCTTAAACTCTACTTGCTTCCCTGTGTCCTAAGTCAAAGACTTTGAAATATGTAAATGTTTAGTGTTTATGTAAAAAATCTTGAAATAAGCCTTAACATTTCACCTTGTAAATTAACATAGACCCCAGAGCAATGGTGTTGCGGTCTTCAAATAATTCAAACTAACTTTCTTAGTATATTTAGAATCCTTTTATTTTTCCCTTCGTCATGTGTTAAGAATTATAACTTCTGCTCATAACAGAACATGACTTATAGTATCAAGAAACACTAGAAGAGGTTATCTTTATTTTCTTGATTTCTTCCAGCAAGATAAAACAGTATTCAAGTCAAATTTAGAGTTTCTTGGAAAAAAAAAACAAAAAAGCACAATATTTAGTAGCTAGAAAAATAATTTCTGCAACAATTCAAATATGATTATATCTGAAGTTGTAAGATTTATGGTAGAGGTACTGCAAAAAGAATTAAATGTAAAGGCCTACAGAAATTACAGGAAAAGTATTTCCTCAGTTTTCAAAGGTGTATTTTATTCTTGTTCATTTCTTTTTTCTCTAGTGCCTGTCACTCTCCTACTAAATATTGCTGTACCACAATGGACAAAAATAATACAAGCCAGTTCCATGAAGTACAGAGTATGGATGTGTTATAAGTTTACAGAAAGCATGCAAGTATGGCACCATGTAAAATTTCTCAGATCCATACTAAGCTTTCTGTGCCATCCTAGCAAGCCAGTTTGTGAGGTGAAGAGAGACCCCTCAGCCATGTTTTTTGTCAGATTGTAGAACAGTCTGTGTGTTATCAAAATTTACCACCAGTTCATACTGGTTGTAGCAAGCAAGCAGCAGGCTTCTGCATTGACAGTTCAGGCTTCTAGTTTCAGATATTCAGTGCCCATGCTCTTCACCCTCAGTTATCTGCCACCTCTCAGTGTTCACAGGTTAAAGGTATTTCTCACCTTTTGCAGCTAGAAAAACATTATCCTGGGTACAGACGACATTGAGATAGGAACAGCATAATTAAATAAGACATATTAGACATATGCAGGCAACAAGGCTGGAAAGGTGCCAGGTAAATGACTGATAATCTTACAAGACTAATCTCTATAATTTTTATAATAGAATGGCAGCTTGAAGAGTATCTCAATGACTGGAAAAAGGCAAAAGTAACACTCATCTTCAAGAGGAGCTGGGCAACTACTCACCAGTCAGTTTCACCTCGGTGCCTGGAATGACCACTAAGCAAATACTTCTGGAAACCATATCCAGGATTTTAAGGACAAGAGAGTGGTACAGAACAGCCAAAGGTACAGAACAACCAGTATGAATTTATAAAGGGGAAATTTTACCTGAGGAAGCTGACATCATTCCATGACGAGGTTACTCAAGCAGTGGATAGAGGGGAAGGCAGCTGATGTTGTTTACCTTGACTTTTAACAGGGCATACATGTTGGTATCTGTAGCATTGCAATAGCCCTGGAAGCAGGGTTAGGTGTTTTGGGAAGAGTATATGGATGCTGCCTGGTTTTGAAGGGTTGGGTTCAGTAAGGCCAAAGCGGGGCTCAACCTGATCTTGGCAAGGGACACAAATAATAGGAAGGGCTTCTACAGGTATGTCAGTCAGAAAAGAAAGGTCAAAAGAAAGAGTACTTTCCCTGAGGATCAAGACTGGCAAACTGGTAATGAAGGACTAGGAGAAGGCTGAGATAGTCAACAACATTTATGTTTCAGTCTTCACTGACAACCTCTCTTCCCACATGCCATACATGGACAAACCACAGGGCAGGGACTGGGAGAGAAATGTCCCTCTCACTGAAAGAGAAGGTAAGGTTCAAGACCTCTTGAGGAACCTGTATGTACAGGATCTGATGAGATGCATCCTGAGCTGTCTGATGTAGTTACCAAGACACTCTCCATTATATCCGAAAAGCTATGGCAGTAGAGAGAGACTGGAAAAAGGGTAAAAATGCACCCATTTTTAAAAAGGACAGAAAGGAGGACCCTGGGAACTCACAACCTCGCTTCTGTGCCTGGGAAGATCATGGACCAGATTCTCCTAGAAACTATGCTAAGGCACATTAGGACAGGGAAAAAATTTGGCAGCATGACTTCCCCAAGGGCAAGTCCTGCCTGGCCCACCTAGTGGCCTTCTATGATGGAGTGACTACATCAGTGTACAAGGGAGGAGCTTTAGATGTCATCTCTCTGGACTTCTGTAAGGCTGTTGACACAGTAACCCCCTCTAAATTGGACAGATTTGATGGATGGACTTATTTGGTGAATGAGGAATTGATTAGAGGGCGTTATTGTTCAATATCTCAATGTCTAGATACAGATCAGTGAAAAATGGCATCTGTCAGGGTTCTGTACTGGGACCAGTGCTGTTTTATATCTTCATCAATGACATGGACAATGGGACTGAGTGCACCCTCAGCAAGTTTGCAAATGACACCAAGTTGAATGGTGCAGTTGATAAACCTGAGGGATGGGATGTCATCCAGAGGGACTATGGTGGACATCATGAAGATCAACACCATCAAGTACAGTGTTTTGTACCTGGGTCAGGGCAACTCCCAGTACCAATACAGGCTGGGGGATGAAGGATGCTCATTGATGATAGCCCAGAAGTGACCAGTGATCACAACCCTGCAGACTTGGGGATACTGGCAGGTGAAAAGCTGGACATAACCTGACAATATGTGGTCACGGCCCAGAAGGACAACCATCCTGGGCTGCATCAAAAGAAGTATGGCCAGCACAGCAAGGGAAATGATTCTGCCCCTCTGCTCCCTTCTGGTGAGATCCCACCTAGAATATTGCATCCAGCTCCAGAGCCCTCAGCACAGGAGAGGCAGGAAAATAATGGTTCTAATTTAAAACTAAGGGGTTAGGTTCAAAATAAAGAATTCTTTTATGCTGAGGGTGGTGAAACACTGCAACAGGCTACCCAGAGAAGTGGTAGATGTGCCATCCCTGGAAACATTGAAGGTCAGGTCGGACAGGGCTCTGAGCAACCTGATCTAGTTGAAAATGTCCCTTTCTTATTTCAAGAGAGCTGGACTATATGACCTTTAAAGGTCACTTCCAAGCCAAAGTGCTCTATATGTCTGATGTAAAGAAACTGGGAGATACAGAATGAATAAGATCATCTATGGATGATAAGACATATCTATGAATAAAAGCATCCAAACATCATTGGACAAGGCCTGAAGTAATTTCAGCAAAGCTGAAGTAGGCAGTTGGAGTGTAGTATTGGGATAGGTGAGCTCCAGAGATTCCTTCCAACTTACAATATCTATGAGTCTGTTGTAACTCTTTTTTTCTTTCACAGCAATTTAACAAAATTCATCAATGCTGGTGAGCTAGTAGAGTTCCTTGCTGCCCACAGGTGTTCTGCTGTTAATCCTATTTTAAAAACCAGTGAGTATGCATGCTTGATTTTCTCTTGTATCCTGAAGGACACTGCCTTTCCAAGGTTTTCAAACGTTTGCTAAATTATCCACTGAATTTCTGTAAAGAGCTGCTAGAAAAGGAAGATCTGTATGATCTGAACATAAATAAATATCTGCCTGTCTATATATAACATACAGACATGACAGTTGTGACAATTTTTAAAACAATCACAATAACTGTCATACAAATAAACACAGTCTTTTACATGGAAGTTAACATTGACAAGGAAGTTATTTATTTAACATTGCATTACACTTATACAAATACTAAGGCAGTTAGAAAGATGAGATTATTCTTAGAATAGCAGTTTTCAAAGTCCGCAAGCAAAGCAAGAAAAGCTGCTCACAGCCTGATAACAGGAAACTTCTATTTCCCAAGGGTCAGTAATGAATCTGAGGATAGTGTTGAAGAGGGAGGCATTCTCATTCTTCTCTTGCATTACATGTGAGTTTTCGATCAGTTCTTATGTAGCAGGAAATGGAATGTCACTCCTGGACTGAAATCTAGAGTTACATCTGAGGGAATTTTTTGCACATCTAAATTTAATCATCATAGAATCGCAGAATCTTACAGTAGTTTGAGTTGGAAAGGAGCTCTAAAGGTATTGTAGTCCAATCCCCTTGAAATGAGAAGGGACATCTAGATTGTTTTACTCAAAGTCCCTTCCAACCTAACCTTGAATGTTTCCATAGATGATGAATCTACCATCTCGCTCGGAACAGTGTTCCAATGTTTCACCACCCTCATGCTAAAATATTTCTTCTTTTTATCTAGTCTAAATTTAACCTTTTGTAGTTTAACACTATTACTCCTTGCCCTATCATAGCAAGACCTGCTAAATAGTCTTTCCCCATCTTTCTTACAAGTCCCCTTTAAGTACTGAAAGGCTGAAATAAGGTCTCCCTGGAGCCTTCCCTTCTCTGGACTGAAGAATCCCAACTCTCTCAGCCTGTCCTCACAGAAGAGGTGCTCCAGACTCCAGTGATCATCTGTGTGGCCCTCCCTGGGACTTGCTCCAACAGGCCCATATCTTTCTTGTGCCAAAGACTCCAGAGCTGGACACAGTACTTCAGGTAGGGTCTCACAAGAGCAGAGTGGAGGGGCAGAATCATCTCCCTCGCCCTGCTGGCCACACTTCGTTTCATGCAGCCCCAGGATGCGAGTGGCTTCTGGGCTGCGAGCACACATTATTGGATTATCAGTTCATATCTAACTGTTGATCCACCAAACTACCATGAAGAAATATATTTACTGTTCATTCTGAACTCTTTTGGTCCATGTCCCATATGACTAGTAAGTCATAGCTTTGACTTAAAATTTAAATAGAAGAATAAAGACTGTGTTAGATGGGAAAGCAAATGAGATTTTTAAACAGTGACTTTATTGAAGTGATATTTCTTAACTGATGCTTTCCTAGCTATCTACGCTTCATTTTTTTTCTGTTTTTCTTTTTAAGAACATTGAAAGAAAGATTTTTTTTCCAGATTTTTTTCCCCCCATAAAAATCCCAGTTCAGGACTAACCATTAAAAATTCTGCTATGCTTATTAAGTCTTTTTTGTTTCAATCTATATCAAAGTCATTGAATACATTATTTCTCTTGGGGCAAAGTTTGACTTCTTTGGTTCGTTTATTTTTTTATCTTATTTCCCATTTCTCTATAATTTAACAGTTTACTTCAGGATTAATACAAGAAGGGGAAAAGAGAAAAAAAAGCAAACACCCAAAAAACCCCAACCTAAAAATGAAAAAAGCCCACTTCCTCTGAAAACATAGTACTACCTGAACAAACAGGAAAGTTTCAGCTTATTACTTTAGTAAGGCCTGAAATTATATCATCAAGAAAGCATCAGAAAGTAGGTGGTATGGTAATGAAGATGCCTCTACTAACTCCTTTCATAAATATATAGAACACAAAGTATGTTCAAAACCAAGGGAAAATGATAATAACTGTTTCATTTCCAGTATATCTGTCTGTCTGAATAACTATTTATTCATAATAGGTTCATGTTCTTATCACAAACATAACTATTGTCTAGCAGCTGGTAGGAAAAGTACCATCAAAGTGAAACTTCAGATACATATTTCTAAGTATTTTGCAGAAAAGGATTTTCCTTTTCACTCACCAAATTTACAGTAGATTAAAATCTGCGTTCAGTTCCATTTTCCACACACACACAAAAAGAGAAAAATTCTGGAAGTCTTCTCTCTGCAACTTGCTTGCCCTTCTTTATCAAAAGATTGGTGAAATTAAGTATGTCTCAAACTGGATCATAAAAACCACAAGCGAGCCTGGAACAGGCTGTTGTGAAAGACAGGTTGTTTTTTGTCTCTTAAGTAAATAGTGGTAATGGCAAACAAACAGTGGTAATTTCTAGACAGCTTTTTTATTGTTACATGTAACCACAATTTTCAACTGCCCTTTAGATTTTCATTGTGTCTGATGTCACCCAAAGGGCCACACATACACATTTCATATCACACTGGAGATTGTTTCCATCAAACAGCTTTATTTCATGTGTGTATGCTAAGATGATTGCCATTCAGAATGTGCTGGGATATATTTTTTCCTGTTAGAAAATGGTTATGAATCAAAATTGAACAGAATTAACAGCTCCCTAAACATGTGTAAAAATGTACTGTGTTTCTGTGGAACCAAACGTGGTCAATGCTCTCTTATAATTGCTCCCAAAGTAAAAGTAAATCAGAGTAAAGCTCCCATTGACCAAAATGAGAGAAAATAAATAAATCCTAGTTCTCTTTTCTTTTGTGAAAATATAAAAAGCCACCCATATAATTTAATGATATTTATTTTAGCAATATCTATTTATCTTCCAAACGAAAAAGCTGCTTAGCCCTAAAATAACTCATGTTTAAGCAGTGTGTCTTTCCCTGATCTGTGAATAAACTCTCTGAAGTTTTCACTGCTTTTTTCTTCTTGCATCATCCATGTGAGCTGGTAAAAGGTGCTTGCAATTCTACAACTGAGGTCTCAAATTACAATGGCTTGTTTTTTTGCAGCTGTCCATGGTATATTTGGCAAGTGTTCTCTCATCACCTGACTTCCTTATGTAAACTCAGTGTTTAACTTTTGTGTTCTTTTTCTGGATGCTGTACAGTTATTTAACATCCTTCTTACCTTGCAAAGCCCAAAACTTCATGCAGTACTTTAAATCAGAGCAGTAGTAAAAGATGAGACAATAGCTTACTGTATTTTACAGACAGTAGTCATTCCTATATATCCGAAGGGTAACCAGTTGCTCTGCCACCTCTGATTCACGTTGAGGTAAAGTTTTATTTAAATCCCTCAGATATCCTTTGTGAAATGGTTGTTACCAACTTTTTCCTCATCCTCTATCTGTGTTCAATTAAGTAACCAACAGTTTGTAATTAGGTAATGACTGGACCTTTAAACTTTGCCTGGGCTTGTAAGCTCCCCCAGTGTAGTTTGAGTATTTAATAAAAAGTTTGCATTCCATCTTTCAGTGTACTAATGAAAAATAGTGAAAATCAGTACTCACTACACACTTACTTTTGATTATGAACCACAGATAATCAATCTGTACAAAGAAGTCTCTAGCCAGTGTTATCCATAATGTATTCTGCACTGTGCTCTCTAATGTCATCTGTCAGAATGTAAAATTTGAAACTGTTAAAACCCTGACACAATTCAGGATATCACATCTCCTGCTTCTCCTTTATCCACAAAGCATAATCCTTGTCACAGAAAGTAATCAGACTTATCTCATGCAATGTGCTCTTTGAAGCAACATGTTAGCTGTCACTCCTCATTTTCCACCCTTATTGGGTGTATTTCAGCATGTTTTTGCTGGAAATGGAATCAGGAAGAGTTTTACAGTTTACTAATTCCTCATTTTCAGAGATATCTTTATCCTTCAGTATTTTGTTTATGTTTACTCTTCTAACCATGACTCTCAATAATGACCACTAAAGTTTTGAACCTTATGTTTAGCTGGCGACATATGACATAAGACAACCCAGATACATACTGATCTGTGATAAACAGAAAGAGAGAATTTTTTTTGTAGACACACGACTTTCTCTCACTAAAATCAGACTAGTGCTGTAGATGGGCTACCATCTCTCCAATTATTTCCATTATTGGAGAACAGAGGTGGGGAACTGGAAAAAAACAAGCCAACAGAAAGCTTTCACAGAAAAAAAAAAAAATGTACATTTTCACTGCAGACCCACTGGGAATTTCTACAACAATATTTTATGAAAATATTTCCCTGAGCTGAAAAGCCGTTTTTGTATTGCTAAAGTAATTGATTGAAAATGTCAACCAAAGAAAGGTAGTGAAACAATATGTAAAATGAAACATCATCAAGCATCTCTCTTCCATATACTTACAGTGACTTGGAAAAGAGGTTGCCAGAGGTTGCTTCACTTCACTGACAGACTACTTCTCCTGGATTGTTCCGCCTTATGTGTATGTTTTCTAGTGGTCAGTTACATTATGCAAAGTACATCAATTGAAGACAAAAGAAATATTTACACCCAACGATAAATCCTTTTAAACTTTTCCTATGTGATATTTATTTTAAAACTTTGGAAAAAAAAAAAGTTAACAACTAATGTCCTGAATAATTTACTTCCAAATAGCTGGAACCACAGGTTTTTGTCTGCCAACTGTTACTGAGTAGCTAGTAAAAAAAAAAGGATCTTGACTGGACTTCTCTACTTCTGCTATGGAACTGCAATTGTCTTCATTCACTCTCACCAGAGCAGCATAGACTGAATGACCGCTTTTCTTATCATCTCAAGGCATGAAATGAAGTTTAAACAATGAAAAAAAGAATTATTTCTTCATAGAGAATACTTAAAAAAAGCATTTTTCATGATTCATATTTAATATCCTGTCTAGTTTCAGAAGGTACTGCAATTAAAAGTGCATTAATGGCAATGATTTTTAATTCATGGTGTAAGCCTAACAGAGCACAGCAACTGTTAGAATTGATAGACAATTGTTAACTGTCAGAACATAACATTGTCTTCAATGAGATAAGCTTTGCAATATTAAAACTAAAGTTAGATGAATGTAAAACACCTCCCAAGTATTACTGAGGCAACTTAAGTTTTTTTGACTTTAATTCTGGGACATATAATTGTAAAATCACAAAGAGGAAAACCAAGGAGTTAGATATAACATGTAATTTTTTGTCACTTATGGGTTATGCTTTACCATGGTAAATTGATAAATGAAGCTTTGCAATATTATAAATAATGGATACAGATATTCCTTCTTGAAATAAACCAGTCATTTTGGAAAGAAAAAAAAAAAAGGTACCAAAAATAGTGCACTACCGTAGATAGGTGGAATTTGAAATTAATAAAACAGGCAAAGCTTGACTCTGGGAATACGGGGGGGTTCTACAGAGGGAAACACTGGAATGGGCTGCCCAGGGAGGTTGTGGACTCTCCTTCTCTGGAGATATTCAAAACTCGCCTGGATGCGTTGCTGAGTGATCTGATCGAGGTGTTCCTGCTCCAGCAGGGAGATTGGACTAGATGATCTTTCAAGGCCCCTTCCAATCCCTGATATTCTGTGATTCTGTGACACAATGGATTTGGAGTGTAGCATAAAGTAACTCGTATAGATTTTGGATCCAATCCCAAAGTAGCACAGTAGTTTGACGTGAGGAAATTGTCTCCACAACCTGAAAAGTTGCAAAGTAGGTCTGTTTATTCAGCGCTGGGCAGCACAGGGGGTCTCCCCACCACAAACGTGCTACCCTGAGTGCGGCAACTTGCCCTTTGTTTATACAGCAAAGATTCATATATTATGCCTATACATATGCATTACCTGTCCCTGCTGCGTATTAAAATTATACTCCTCCCAACTGCGCCTGCATAGTGCATCTTGGTAGTGGTCGCTGAGGGTCGTGAAGAGGAAGGACATATGTCTTCTTCACAGCTCTAGCACCTGCCCAGTTCTTGTTTGTTCTCTTTCCCAGACAGGATGGCAGGTGCAGCCAGATCCTCCTTATCAAACATACCTCTCTGTCTGCTCTCAGGGCTGGGGAGTCAGTTCTGCATCCTGGGATGTTCCCCTTGCTCCCTGTTATCTCAAAGCTGTGGCTCACCCTGACCTTCAGTTGTTTTGCTCAAGCAGAGGGTCTCTAACAACTGCATACTCTTACCTAAAGAACCATTTCTAAAAGACGGTCAAAGTTACTTCTAAAAGTTTTAAAAGCTTATATATTTCTAAATTACTTCTAAAGTCTTATATTTTCTTATAAGTATAAGGTAAAATGTTACTTTAATTACTATCCCCCTTTCAGTCTTCCAAACAAAGGTTACAAGGAAAAAACAACATCCTCATAGGATAACCATAAAGTATGACAGATTCACAAAAATGCAAAACACATTTCTGTCTGTATATAGACCTATAGCCCCATACTAAAATTCTTGAAGATAAACTTTGGAAAAAGGCAGTGACCATTCTACAGCCTCAGACAAAGATACACAACTCATAGAATCATAGAATGCAAGGTTGGAAGGGATCTCAGGATCTTCTAGTCCAACTTGTCTTGGCAAAAGCATGGTCTAGACAAGATTTTCCAGCACTCTGACCAGTTGAATCTCAGAATTGTCCATTGTTGGGTAATTCACCACTTCCCTAGGGAGATTATTCAAATGTCTGTTTGTTCCCACTGTGAAAAACTTTCCCCTTTTGTCTAATCAGTATCTCCCCTGGAGTAACTTGTACTCATTACCACTCATCTTTTTTATGTGACTCCATCTTCTTTGTACCCACCCTTTAAATACTGGAACAATTATTATTAGTCTGTGATACTGAAGAACACCTGGTCTTGAGGCACAAGAGAGAAAGTGAATGGAGAAAGCAAGGAGGTGAGGTAGACTGGAAGAAAACACTTGATTTCATGTTCTGTTTTATTCCAAAGAGAGCAATGTCTTACCCACATTTCACATGTGGCCTGTGAGAGTTTTATATAGCAATAAGAAAGCAAATGTTTCGTACTGTTGGGAGCAGAAAGATAAATTCAAAAAAGACTTTAGAAGGAATCAATATTGTAAGGATTCTATCACATGTCTCAGAAATAATTAGTCAGGTCCCTAGTGATCATTAAATATTTGAAATGAAAATGGGTTCCAGGGTGATACAAGTGTTATGCTTTGCAGGTTTTAACTATGAGACTTGGTACAAGCCATGGTACTTAAAGTAGAAATCCACAGTGTAAGTGCTCTTCTCCACCAGTACCATACAATATAGATACATCGTCTGAGTTTATAGGAGGAGAGGTATTGATAGTTATATACCTTTTCTCTTCAAGGTGCTCTCCAAATCCTTCCTTGTATGCACTGGGGAGAAACAAATTAATAGTCACAAGAATGCCAATCAGTTTCCCATATTCCAGTTACTTTGTGATGGAAGAGTTTGTGGATCAACAGTTTGACTGTAAGGTCTCAGCTTAAAACTGAGCTGCTCATCTGCCTTCATCAACTACATTTATAAGCAATTATGAATGGTAATTACAGAGGAATGTAAAAAGTCATCTTTAAAATATTTAGTTGATATTTACACTAGCAATTACAAAAAGCTTGCATTTAGCTAACAACTAAAAGGTTGCTTGTGAACTTCTGAATCTTATTGATACAACATCAATTGTTGATACCAACAACATTGATACAACATCTTCTACAACAGTTGTAGAAGAAGGTCTCTAGGAAAATTCTGAAAATATTCACTCTAAGG
>VZTM01008668.1:0-33732 GCA_013400555.1 Jacana jacana
ATGATAAAAACTGGTTCATTAATAGCAGATGGCCAAGTAAGTCCTTTTTAAAATTGAAATATGAAATCTTGCACTCATCACAAATTGCTAGAAGGAACGTAACCTGTGAACAGGTAAATTAACCCAAAAGCAGACCACTAGGTCCAGTTTCACAGAGATGAAAGCCATGGAATACCTCCCAAAATCAAAGGCCCAGTATCTTTTTAGTCCTGGAATGAACCATGTTTACTTCAGTTTTTATTTAATTAAGTAACACAGGTATATATTGAACTCATAACTCTGTACTCCCATATTCTTACTGTAATTATACCTTTATACGTCTTTGACAAATCTTTTGTTTGTTTGTTTGTTTGTTTGTTTTACAAATTCAATTACTATGGGGGTTTTATTACACAGAATTATGTTAGAATGTAAAAATATTTTAAAATAATTTTCTGACACAGAGTTTTCCTCCTACAACAACTTAAAAATTTCCATTTTTTCATTAGTAGCAACAACAAAAAATTACATATGATGTTTATGTGGTTGAGGACAGCTTTAATAACACCATGCTAACTGATGTTTAGTCCAACTTCTTTTGAAGCATTTCGCTTAAAGGCTTTTGAAACAGACTCTGAAATACTCGTTCACATATAGGAAGATAGTTACTTTGACTTCTTTTTATTGTAAGGTCGATTGGACCTCTCTTTCACTGTAGGGTGAAAAAAGCTGGCATTCTGCAGAGTATTATCTTTTTATTAAAATTGTCTGCAGTCAGAGAAATACAACTTTTGGTGTGCTTCAGGCTAAGTTAAGTCATGTGCTCAACGGATGATTGATCAACATTTAGTCAAGCCTGGACATGGTAAACTACAAAAGCAACTTGATGAATGGAAGCTAAAATATGTTTCAAAACATAGTTCCTTCTTTATGATCAAAATGAAAAAAAATATTCCACCGGGACTTCAAATCCAAAATAAAACTTCTAAGTTAAACCTGGCAAAGTTTAAGGTTACTGACTGCCATCTAGAGATCAAAGAGAATAGTCAAACAGAAACAAGAGGTCACCAAGTGAACAATGTTGCACTCAAATAGCAACCGAGTCTTTCAGATCTCAACATTACTCAAGCACCTTGGAAAATCAAAAGAGAATGACACTGTCTCACCACACTCCTGCACTAAACTGTCTGTCCTCCTATCTTATACCTCAGTCCTTTCCAAAGTCCCCATACCTTTGGGGACGTTGACCAGAAGGAAAAAGGGAATTCTGTCTCCTTGACTGGCAAGTTCTTGACTGCTGTAATTTCCTCCTTTCTTTAGTGTTCTTCTTCTTTGATTAGCTTTTCCTTTAATTTTTTAAGAAACAGCATGTGGAGATATATCCATATTATTCTTCTTTTGGATGTTGGTGGGTTTTTTTTTTCAGCTACTAACTTCATATCTCATACTCCTTCACAAGGCGAGTACCTGTGTTTACATGTAGAAATTAGGTCAATTTATAGTGATGACATGATAACTATCTTTCCTTCAGTCCCAAGCGTGTCCTTGGAGTTTTGGACTACAGGCTCTCTGGGATAATTCCTTTCCCAGAGAGTTAGGCCACATGATCTTGACTAGGCTGTTAAACATAATGGCACAATAAAGAATAGCTTTTTTCCTACCAGTAAGTAGCTGCTTGATAATAACACCTAGTGATCAATATCCCCACGGAAATGACAGTTTCAAAAGTACCCAAGACAGAAGCCCAGTGGGCTCTTTAAAATATTTCTTCTGGTTGATGAATGCTAGTGGCCTAGCACTGAGATGGGTGCTTCTTCCCAACCATCATGTATGCCTTGGATGTGCTCATTGTTGGGGTTATGTAATTAATTATGTGGTAGCATGTAGCTCCTCAGGCTGACAGGAGCCCATCACGCTGCTGGAAGAGTGAGGAGCCCCAATAACCCTGTGCGAGTTCCGAGTCCCTACCCCATATCCCCTGGACTGCTCCAGTATCCAACTACTTGAGGGATCCATATGGTGCATATATTTGTGTATATTTCCCACAAACAGACCATTATTCTGACCAGCCAGAGGAGGAACTGAAGAAGGCTGTTGACAGAGTTCATGTTTGTGTGAGGGCTGAGTATACCTTTATGTGTCGTTGGCCATGTGGTCACATAATAACGCTTAGCCTTGTTACTGGCTGCGCTGGGAAACATGTAACGGTGGCAGCCTGATCTCTGTCAGACCACCAGTTTTGTCAGTCCCTAATTGCATAAATCCTTTACACATCATTAGGTTGTTTTTGACAAGGAAAGTGACATAATATGGTAACTCCAACGTATTTCAGATGTTTTCAAAACATAATATCTGAAACCTTAAAAAACATGTCTGGTTCAAAATTGTATTTCTGTTCGTGTACATGCAGTTACTGGAAATATATTCATGTATTTTGATTGAGTATAACTGTTTAAATAAGTTCTAAATGAATGGCAATTGATTCCTCAGTGTGTGCTCACAGGACACACTGTGTATAGACTAACTTAGCTTTCCTGTATCCTAAGAAGATGTATTTTCATGCAAGAAAATCTTTTGGTAGAGTTGAGAGGCTCATTATTTTGTTTGGTGGATACTGTTGCCCCCTGGAGGCCATTTCTCAATTATAACAAAATTAGATTGGAACTTAAATTAAAACTTAGAAATGTTTGCTATTCCCTTTAGCAATTAAAAATATTGTGATTTTAATTAAAAGGGTTTATGAGATTATCAGAGAAATAACTGATTTCTTACTATGCTAATTATTTTTTTCCAATTTTGCTGTTTAGATTTGCAAATTACTAGACAGTATAATTTAATTGCTTTTTAAGGGAGATGAATATTTAATTTGAATACAGTACTTGGGGAAAATAAGGTTCTTGTGAATGTGTGTGTTTCAAACAGTATAGGTTATCAAACTGGGGAGTGTGAGTGTCTCTACATGTACAGCAGACGCAGTTCTACATGGTGCTGCTAGTCTCATGTAACTGCAGGAAAAAGGGCAGTGCAAGGCTGTGAGTTGTCCTTTTTGGCTTCTGTATTGCCACTTGTTGGAAACAGTGCCAGTCAAAGGCAGCTCACAGAGCTAAGAGTTTTTCTTGGCCATTGATAACAAAGATTAAGCTGATGGCCAAGCAGGCATTTACTCAAACTCAAATCCATCACCTTCTTCACTGCATGGTCTCCTGTTGAGGAAGCTCCACTGGGTTCCATGCAGGGGGCACACAATAAGTGACCGTCTCACAGGCATCCTGAAGTTGAAGCTAGATTTCTGCATTTGTGTGATACAACGAAGTGTCCTCTTTTACCTTCATTTCTGGGCCTACCAGAGACTGAGCTCATTGCAACAGTTTGGTGGATACATGCCTGTAACTGACATTCAGCCTAGATAGCAATGACTGCTAGTCCTTGGTCATTGGACTAAAATCTGAAGAACTGAGCCCATTGCATTGATAATAATTAATTTGGCTCCCCATGCAGAAAGGCATTTATCTATGTGAATGAGAGTCTGTTTCCAAATATTTAGTTCTTATGGGTGTTACTAATCACTACTGGTATGAATTAAGTATTAATTTACACACATATAATGGTTTAGTTTTTGCAATTAGTCTCTTGTCTGCACTTTTAATTAGTCTGTATGTTTTTTTTCTTATCATAAATGCTGTGTCGTCTCGTCACACACACACACATCCCTCCCCCTCCCCCCCTTTTCTCTGCTGGTATATACTGGTATATACTGATTTCTGCTGCCTCCCCAGTCCTCAGTCCTGTGGGTTGCTGAAGCTAGCTTTTGCTGTTCTTTGCTAAGATTCCTGCCCCAGCAAGCATCAGCTTTTCAGGAGATACCTATGCCAGCAAAGCAGCAACCCCATATTAGCACAGGGAGGAGGAACAGGGCTGTCTGTAAAGGAAACAGTACAAGGCAACGAGTGCTTGGTACTGCTTTGCATATATATTGCCTGACCCCAGTGAGGCTGATGTCGCTGGTGGTTAGTGAGGCATGCACCATGACAGATGCCCAGTTCTAGACTGGTTCTCTGTATCTGACTATTGTTTCCCATCCCAATGCTGCAGGAATGCTGGCAGAGCTTTCTGGACAGGCGTACAGGGAGCATTTGTTTCTCCTTGCAAACTCCTCTTTGCCTGGAGGCTGTAAGCATCCCTTCTCCAGCTCTTAATTTTTCTTCTTCTCATTGTGAGCTCAGTGCTCTCTCTCTGAGTGCAATTCATGTAACCTTTATGCAAAATATAATCCAGTCTGTTGCACTGAGCTTTGGGTAAAATGGGTGACAGTCTTAAGACTGCTGAAAAGCATAGAAGGTGTGCCTGCTAAGGATTGCAACAACTGGGCTTCCACTCATTATTTTCTGTCAGTAATATCAGTACCACATGCAATATGTTCAAGTACTATCGTATAGCAGGGTAATAGCAGTTCAAATTATTACTTCTTTTTCTGAGGTTGGGCGTGAATAAAGATTTCAACAAGATGAGATGCCAGGAATTTGTAGTTGAAGCTCTCTTGATATGCTCCCTAACTAATTAAAAATGATTAAGTCTTCCTGCAGTGGAGATGCTCAGTTCATGTTGATATACTGAAAAATATTTAAATTTTGAGGACAAGCTGGTGGTTTGCATCTCATCATATGAGATTATGTACATATATCTCCACTGTGTTCTTACATATCTCCTGTGTACGTTAATGATAAAGTTTAAAGAGTTACATGTAAACCAACAAGAATAGTCTAGTGCTATTCCTTCCCTGGTTCTAGCTTTAGAAATAAGGACATAGACACACAGAAAAGCATTGAGGATGTCCATAACAGTGAATGGAAAAGTCCTTACTCTCCTGCCTCTCTGCAGGTTCCCTCTGTTTCTTCCTAGCTGTTCCTGTCCTGCCTCTCCATACCCAATCCTCCAGCCATGCTCCTCCTTGTGTTACTTTCAGTAGATTTTTTTTTTCCTTAGTCTGCTGTCAGCCCCTGAGTGACCATACTTGCTGGGTAAATGATGTTCCACCCCAGCTGTTGCCTGCACTCCCATTGCAGAGGTGCTGGCACAGGCTGGGCAGATAGGGTCCCAGCTGGGCCTTCAGCAGCTGCTTCCCAGGCAGAGGCATGGAAGGAGGCCAGTTGAGTAGGAGGACATAGCAGGGCAGGAAGGAAGGTACTGTAGAGACTTGAGAGCTGTAAACAAGCTCATAGCTTGTTTTTCAGGGGAGATCTGGCATAGCCCTACCAAAATTGTCAGAGTAGGTCTGGTTGGTGCACCTTAGATCAAGGTGAAAAGGGGCTTCTGAGGTTCGGGGAAGTTTCACTAAGTTGAAAATAGGTGAAATATCTACCTGCTGTTCTTTTGTAAAGAAAAAGTAAACATCGGTGCATAATTCACAGGCAGGAGACTCAAAATTGTGAGGGACAACATCAATATTTTTGTTTTCAAAATGTCTTTTTTGCCCTTGGTATGCTTGAGACTTTGGTCACATCAACACTTGAGAAATTAAGCCTGCATATGAAACAAGGCCTCTGTGAAACAAAAGGGGCCCAGACTCAGGACCAAAGCTGGAGTAGGGTGACTAAGGTCAAGGTGGATCAACACCATCAACTGTGAACTGAGCCTGGCCAGCTCACTCTCCAGTGAATGCTACCGGAGAGTCCTTACCACAATGTTTAACACACAGAGCGCACTTCCCCATTAAAGTCCTTGAGAAAATTGAAGAGACGTTATGGGGAGACTGAGGCACTGAGGAAAAATGAGGCGTCTCCACAAAGACTGCAGTCTCAGAGATAAACAATCCAGGTGTGCTATATATTACTTCTGCTGGTTAAAAAGGGGGAGCTGGGGGGAAAGGTAGATCTTAAAGATCTTTAGAGAGGAGAAGAAGTTAAAATATCTACTTCTGTTTGAAATGTACCTCTTTTTCCTGTTAAAACCTCCAGTTTTAGGAATTGGGCTTACATGGTGACCACAGACAGGGTTTAAACTAACCATGGTAGCACTGACAGCTAATCCCACCTTCTGTTTCTGCTCTGACCACAAAATGCAAACCCTGACAGGCCCAAAAGCAATGATGTGGTGAGGGCTGCCCTATGTGTATGCTGGGTAGTGTTTGCAGTTACAGGGATATGAATAAAGCATGCTCCAGAGAGGCGTTAATTACTGTCAGTTACAAATACCACGGCAGGAAAGAGAACTAAAACCAGCATGCAGGTTCTTGTGTTGGTGATGGAGTACAAGTACAGCCACAAACGGAAGATTTGAGAAAGAAAAAAGTATTTGTAAATAACAGTGAGGAGGAATTCTAAATTGGAGCAACCACACACTGACCACAGTGTGACCCTGGGGCCATCCATGCTGCTGCCACTGGGACTGGAGCTTGTTTTTTTCTGTCATGGCAAATGGCTGGCTGGCTGGAGGATGTCACGGCTCTGTGTGTGCATGGAGCAGCTGGACAAGGTGCTGCAAAAATTGGCAGGACTTCCATCACTTTTCTCCAAAGTAAAAGGGAAACGGAAAACATTAAAAATCAAAAGGACTGGCTGACACAAAAATGTGTCATGCATTGTGATGCATCAATAACCACATCCCTAAAACCCCTGAGAATCCCTAGCTCATTTCAGTAGTATTGTTCTTGCTGGGCCTGATTTACTCAGCCCAGTAACCCACAAGCCTCTGCACAGCTGTTCTGGTCTAAGTCAGTGTGACTGACCAGGGGAGAAAAACACACAAGACATTTGGAAGGTCCCTTCCTATAAATGACTTTCTATGAGTTATTTACAGTTTATATTACCAGCCATACCCTACATAATATCATTAGACTTTATAAGGCTTTGAATGAACAGCTGCATCTTACACAATATTTTTTCATCTTTACATATAAGACACTGGTTCTTTCTAGGCTGTTCACTAGACAAGTAACTTTTTTTTTTTTATTCAACCACAGGGCAAACTGCTATTACTTGCTTGAAAAATTGTACCTCTGTTTATAGTGAAGTATTAGCAGTATCTCTTAAAAGCTAGCTTACTTTGGCCTTGTGGGTAAAGTGTGTGTGTGTAAACTTGCTTTCACAATAAATTAGAAAATAAGTTTATTTCAGAGCTATGCTTATAGCTATAGCACTAATGGCTCATGCCATAGAAATCTTTCATGTGATACATGTGATGGAGAAAGCTCCCTGCCTTCCTAATATTAAGATGAGTACTTTCGCAGCTGTTGGACTACAGGCACCAGGAGCTGCCCTTGCTTAGAGGTTGCAGATACTTTAAGTTTGGGCAAGCTTAGTCTGATGAGGATATGACGCTGAGTCTGGTTTTTCCTTACATGCAAGTTGACACAACCCAAGGAGAGTTACTACCTGGGTCTGAGAGGCCCAAGTGGGACTTTCCATATAGGGCCAAATGTAGGACAAGGTCTGCAAGGGGCTGGAAGGAGTCCTATATCCTATAGTCACAGCTAGCTGAGTGCAAAGACCAGTGAGGACAAAAGTAACATCATGTTTTCCTGTAATGCAAGCCTGAATCCATATACCTGGATGCCAATGACAGGATTTTGGCATGGCAAATGTACTGGGAGCAGCTGTTTAGCAACCACACTTGAGCATCTGATGGGCTATTAACCTTTCCCATCTTTCAAACCAAGACACAGAGCCTAGCAATTCCTTTGCATCTCAAAAGAGCTTCACAGCAGGGGGTAGATGCCTGTGCTCCACATTCAGGGCCCCACCTACTCCTTGAAGAAATCTGAAATAAGGATTTCCAAACTGGAGGCTGGATCAGAAATAGGTGGTGATGTACTTGGGAATGAGCCTAGTGGGCAAGGAGATTGTAGCAAAAATCACACATATCCAGTGATAAGGCATGGTTAGTGGGCTTTTCCTAAACTGTCTTGCACGTTTGTTGTGTGTTTCTGATTTATAGAAAGGAGCAGTATCGAAGTGTGTTTTGTTAATTGGCAAATTACAAGAAATTAAGTGATTGCTATTCTGTCTTCTCTTCCTCATGAGCAAGGCCTCTCCTTTCCCTCCTGCCCCAACAGAAGTAAACTATATTTTCTGTAGCTCTTCATGACATTTAGCTCACAGCAATTAATGCCATTAGTTGGAGATCTCCAATGTAAGTGTCATAAAATACTAACTGTAGTAAGGCACTTGATGTCTCTTCCCAGGTGTACCAGCTCAGGATGCTGCTGAAATCCTATTGGGTAGGATTTAGAGGGACAAAACAGGAAGGATGTTTTGTTGTGCTATGGAGGAGGTTAATTAGAAAACTTCTTGCCTTATGGGTGAACCTAGTTAATGTCATTACTTTAGAAGAGAGTCCTGATTACATCTAGACCCCAATAGCAAATTATGGGTATTTTTATACAAGACCACTCAAGTTTATGGTTACACAACAATAGCACATTTTGCTGACTTCTGAGTAACAGTAATCACTAAGACCTGGACAGAGAGAACAACACAGAACATCCATGGGACACAAAGTGCCTGATTCTGGTTTCCTGGGGGGAAAGCAGATGATTTCAGGAATAAAAATGGATGTTGCCCTGGAAGGAGACAGACTTATTGGTTGTTGCCCATTTCCTACTTCCCTTCCTCACTAAGCAAATTATGTCTGGAGGTCACCTTCCAAAGGATACTATTTGTCAAAGCTTACTTGTTGCCCTATGTTTAAACTCTATTGCAAAGTGCTAATGGGCTGCTTTCTTTGTTTTCTTTATGGGTTTATAAATAAGTAGTTCTTGTCAGAAATGTTATGCATGTAGACTTTCAGCCACCCCTCTGTACATGTCCTTTTTGAAGATGTATTTCAAAAGCCATTTCCCAACAGCTGCTGAGCTGGTGATAGATGGGATTTCTTTAGTAACACAGATAGATGCAAGCTGACATCCTGGTTGAATCAATTATTTGAGCTGGGGGTTACAGAAAATCCGTAGGGATGTGTGTACAGGCATATAAAACCACCAAGGTAAAGAGCAATATAAAGAAAATCTTTATGCTTGTTATTGCTCTGAGCTGTGACCGTTGTTCCAAAGCTTAGACTGGCTTTGGAACTACTGGCTGAATGTGGCGGAGAAGCCCTCTTGAGCAAAATGCATGCCTTTTATTTTGTTGTATCTCCTTCCTTATATCACATTTATTAAACTTTGCATGTTACCCTAATAAATATAATATTACATATGGCTTGCTACAGCCTGTTGCTAACAGTGACTGGGAGGCTAGGAGAGCTTCCCAGGGATTCACCAACGTCCAATGAGATTTTCAGGGCATTCCTCCCATGATCTGCCAATCCTGGTCTGGGTTCTGGTAGCAAAGGGTAGGGGAACAGAGGCACCCACTCCCCCACGGTGCTGCGGCACGCAGCAGGACAATGGGCAGAAGGCCTGGGATGCCCCATGTACCTGAGAGGTTGTGTATGAGCTTCTAGCTGCCTTGAATGTGCAGCCATACAGGGACCCTGTAATGAAAGGAAGGAAAAATGAAGATGAGATATTGCCTACACTGCAGATGGTTTGCTACAGATTTCCAAGGGACCTCTGTTGAAAGGAGATTTTTTGTGTAATATGGTTCCTCTTGACTGTGTTGGCAATTGCAGCTTTTTGCCAAGTGGATCTAGAGCTTTTGCCATTGTAATTGTGTCAGGCCATGAATGAAAAAGAAATCCTAGCTGTGCTGACAGTACCTTTCAACACTGATGAGGAATGCCTATGATCACACAGAGAGATGGGAGATGAGTAAGAGTCTTGAGGCCACTTTCTGCTCCAAGCTATGCAGAGATGCTGAAGAACAATTAAACTGAGCAGTTTGCTGCTGGATGCTGGATATGTGCCCCTATTCTTTTGGAAAGTAATGGCATTAAGTCACAGAGAAGAGAAAGGAAGACACATACTCTTCTGAAAAAACTCCTATTACATCTCCACTTTTTCCTATTTCACTCCAGGGAAAATATTGTGCAATGCAGGTGATGAATGTGTTGCATTTACAAACCCAAAAGATGAAAAGTCAGTTCTTGCAAAACTGAGACTTGAGATGGGTTACATAAGGGAACAGACCACTGCACACGGTCTGGTTGTGAATGGAAAGTTGTACATGTGCTTCTGTGTTTCTTTAGATCATGAGTTTGCGTCCTGCCCCATGAAACTTTTACACTGTTAGTAAAGGTGGGTGATGTGAAGCAATTTCTATCAGCAGTCTTTGGCAAGCAGAGTGCCAAGTCGTTGCAGGCCTTGCAGCATGATCCTGAATATTTGTGACAGGTAAATGATCTACAAAATTTGAAGCATTCAGATTTGTGCACAGATTATATCTACTTGGAGTTTCCCATGCCCTTTCTCATCAAAATCTGGAAATTCTGAAGCTGAAATTCTGCTTATCATTGCTTTGCTGATAGAAGAGTTTTTGTTTGCTCTCTCACTGCAGATACCTGAAGAAAAAGCTATTTGTCATTTCAGAAGAGGCATAAAAACATTTACCCAACTTATTTTGATTTAAGCCATTGTAATAAATTTATGTCTGGTATGTTGTTTTTTTTCTTCCCCATAATTAGACCAGCTTGTAGTCTTATCTTTATGCCATAGTTTAAAACTTGTGCGTAGGAGCTTAATAAAAGACAAATACCAAACCTTTTTACAAGCATTATTATTTTGTTGGATATGTAATGTAAGTAATAAAGTCTGAAAAGCTTCTGCTCACTATTCTATCAAACCTCTTTCTGTGACAAAACCTATGGCACACTGAATATTTATTTTTAATAACTGCCATATAAATTGAAGTAATGCCATCTTAAATACATTCTTTTCAGTGCAGGACTAATATGATTGTAGGGCATGATTTTTCATTCAGTTTCTAAAAATCTGACTGTTCTGTACTTACTAGCTAGTACTGAAGTGTTTATAGTCATGCTGAGCTGAAGGCCTGCTTTCACAACCATAATATGTTCATGAATACATTGAAAAGAAGCTGTGATCAGCCCCCGTATGGAGAGTTGATTTTCCTTTTTATGTGTAGCCAGCAAACAGTATTTCTGTAAACACAGAAGAAAACCAAGCATGTAGATGTTTGGGGACAAGGTTCTTAATTTATGGAAATCACTACTACCCATCAGAAGTCAGTGCAGCTGTGACATCTCATTCCCTGCAGCAATCTGCCCTTTGGCTTCTGCAAATGTGTGTTTGTGTGGGTAATATGGGACAAGCTGAATGTGGCCAACCACACTGACTAATATCCTTCCATGGGAATAGGATATCACTCTCAAAAACATTACTTTTGCATATTGTGTGCTGCACAGGAACTAGTTTCTTTCTGGCAATGCAATACAATGTTGCTGGAGCTTGCACTCACAAAGACTTTATTTCTTACCCTCTCAAAAGCTCCCAGATTGAATCAGCAGTAAAACCCCTATTGCCCGAGAAGAACTATCTGGCCAAACCAGAATACATCTAAAAACTTCAGAATATATTCTTACAAGTAAGAATATAAAATCTGCTCCTACTTTTCTAGGTGTCAGGACTGAAGACCTCAGCATGTCTCCAGGTGTTAATGATTCAGACCTCTACCAGGGACACTATTAAATAGGTTCAGGAAAGATTTCAGAATTCCTGCCCATCTCTGCATCTTTCCAGGGATTTACTGCTACTGGTGGGAAAAAAAAATCCATAGTTATAAGCCAGAACTACTTGTAAAGAAAAAACATTTGCCATCCTTCTTCAAAACAGTATAACTTTTCTAGATTGATTCCTACTAATTTTCTTGTCCCTGGTGCATATGAGATGAAGAAACAGACTTGAAGTAAGAGAAAAAAGACTAAGCAAGGCATTAAAAACAGAAATAGTGAAGCACTGGGATAGATTGCCAAGAGAAGCTGTGGAATCCCCAGTACTAGTGTTTGATGTTTGTCTTATCTCGTCTAAGATAAGATAAGCATTTGTAGGGAATGATAGAGATAGTGGTTTTACCCTAAGAAAAAGAGCAGATAGCCTCTTGAAGTTTCTTCCAGATTCCTGCTATCCTCCCCTCTCCTTTCCCTGTGATTTATGTTTCATTGGGGTTTCTTCCTGCCCTCTTATTTTTTTAACTGTGTGTTATGGAGGACTTGAATATAATTGTTGGGTATTTGAGTGTAGTTAGCTGGTTTTCATTTTCTTTGATATTCCAACTACATTTTGGTTGTAACATATCTGAAATAGCATATGACTTTGTTAAACCACACTTCAGTAAACCATACTTCAGAAAAAGGAGTGCAGTTTTGGACTTGAGTTCGGAGAAGAACAAATCAGTCTCATGCTACTGTCCTGACAAAGAACCATGTGGTATGCTTGAGGTGAAGGTTCTCAGAGACCACTCAGAGGCTAGTGAGCCATCTCCTCAGCCACAAAGTATACAGATTGGATCATAAAGAGGGTACTAATGCCATCCCATCTGGGTGGTCTTCATCACTCAACCTGGATGATTTCTAGACTGTGCAAATTCCCACTCAGCAGATGAGCAAGGAAGAAGACACAAGAGTTCTTTCCATGGTGGGTAAACCCCATATTTCACTTTGCCCTTCAATCATATTATATGAAGCCGAATTTCTGTTGAGTCACAAAGCCAAAGGGACCACTGTGTTCCCCTGTGATGTTAAAAAGACGCATCCCCCCCATGGATACATGAGAATGTCTATTCCTGAACAATTTTACAAAACATCAAGAACAGAATTTGAGCATTATTCTCTCTTTAATGTGTATATGCAGCCATATACAAGACTTTATACCCATTGGTAAGTAAGCCTGCAGGCCAGGGATGGGTTCTGTAGCTTTTATGCAGGTAGTTCTCTGACTTTGTTTTGAATATTTGCCACAGATGAAGCAAGAAGGCCTCAGCAGGACTTGTAAACCTTGACTCTATTCTACTTTCCCATAGCCTCAAACAACATTACTTCTGAATAGAAAACATCTGTATGTTTTACCTCACTGCAGATACAAGTGACAAATGTCTACTGTAAGCAGAAGACCAATTAGACTGTGACAAAGTTTATCTTCTCTGAGCAAAAGTTGAGTGGATCAGTTTAAAAAAACCTTCTGCTACTTGATTGCCCAATCTTTGTGCCTGAAGCACCCACTGATGGTGACAGCTAGGTTAGCAGGTGGCCCTAGCTATTGTATTTCATATCACAAAATTGGCTTTAACAATCGTCTATGTAAATAATACAAGAGTTAAAGTGAAGTTAGGAATGAAAAGGGAAAAAAAAAAAAAACAAACAAAAAAAAACCCCAAAAGACATTGGAGCCATCAAGGTCTCTATTTATATCTTGTTGCCATGAAGGGACCAGTGCAAGTGTATGCATGTGGAGGCTGTTTTCTGCTAATACAGACCAGGACTCCCTATAATTAGAGGCGGCAGGTGGTGAGGTCCTGCCACAAGCATGCATTCATTCTGGCTCTTTACTCAAAAATAGGATTTGGGGAAGCGGTGAGGTGTGCAGAATGATGTCTTAGGTTTTGCGCAAGGTGTACTTAACATGGTAGAGCCAAGCATGATTGATATCCATTTGAAGTAAACTGGGTTTTATTTTTTTTTATCTGCCCTTAACCAGACCCAAAAAGCAGTCCCAGGCTGTGGCTTCAGCAACTGGCAGCATGAGGCCAGCTGAGTTGTGTAGACTCCCACAAAGGGTGTCTTGCTTCCGGCAGATGTCCCAGATACCAAGACATTCGATCCTACCACAAAAATAGTTGCATAAAATATTGTGCATTGGCTCTGGCCTGACAGCAATGGGACTGTTCTGCTTCACTGGGTGGGTGGAAACATCACGCCAGGTCTGTGGCTTGTGTCCAGCAAGCCTTGTCCCTCCATGGGGCAGCGAGGTGCATCTGTACAAGAACGAGAAAGGGAAGAGATATGGGGGAGTTTTCCCTTCCTTTTTACAGCTGTGCTTTTGAAAATGGACATGCAATTTCCTGCCTGCTGGCACCTAGCTTTGCTATCGGGATGGAAGAGGGAACGCAGCAGGGCTTAAGGCTTCTGAAACATTTTGGTAGTGTTGCTATCGCTGTGCCTTCAGGAAAATAAGGACCTAGAGGCAAACGCTCAGCTGGTGTCAACTGGCAGAGATGAGTGACCACAGTGCTGAGAAACTGATTTACACCTAAGGTGGGGGGATTTGATCCCAGAGAAGAACCGTGGAGGAAGCAATGCATTTTGCATTGCACTGCACAAGATAGTGAGGAGCCCGCGTGCTCAGGACCATTGATATTGTTAACATTGCTGTTGGTCTTCTTAATACCGCTTTCTTTTTTCAGCGTCATGCACTTCCCACATGGCCTTTCCCAGCCTTGCTGGGACAGATCTATTCCATTGCAGAATGTGGAGCTGGTAACCACTACTGACTACTGCATACATATATTTTTTGGAAACTTGTACCATAAAAGTCATGCCACAAATTATCCCAATTCCACAAAATAGTCCCATATGGATGGGTGAGGGGAATAACTCAAGAATGCTGCATTTGTAAACAAAATATTCTTAGCCAGAAGAGGCCTTCTGTTTTGTTCTGTGGGTTTCAGACCTGGCTGAAAACTAGCTCTGCTCACCTTGTCCTTCCTCCCTTTTTTTTTAGGATGTGTACCATCAATCTGACCTGTGAAAGTGTCAGGGAAGCAGTAACCTAGTACTTCATCAGTGAAGGGATGGCAGTGCAGCAAAGCAGCCTCAGTACTTCTCCTGGGATGCTGCGTCTGAAAAAGCCTGAGATGCTTGACTTGCAGGCAGAGAAAATGAAGTTAATCCTGTTTGGGAAGTTCAAGTGGATTGCAGCCACATGTGCCACCCCATGTCTCTGCCTCCATTGGGTTGTACTGCTTGAGTAGTGCAGAGTACAAAACAGGTGTCAGATCTTCTGATTCAAGCTGGAAAATGTCACTGTTGCATAAGTAATTTTACAAGCTGTAAAACAGTGGAAAATGAGCACTTGCACTTTCCTGCTTTTCATGGGCTGTCTTCTCTGTGTTTCTGGTGTCCGGGACTCTGTTAATCATTTTCAGTATAGTTGCAAGTGTGAGTTGCTCTGGCTCCCATCTGCAGCGACACATAG
This sequence comes from Jacana jacana, assembly GCA_013400555.1. Lineage (NCBI taxonomy): Eukaryota > Metazoa > Chordata > Aves > Charadriiformes > Jacanidae > Jacana > Jacana jacana. The sequence goes on from VZTM01008668.1 coordinate 15,062, forward strand.
CTTTTTACAGCCTAAAAGCAGCAGTATTTTGTGATGTGCTGGCAGTTTGGTTGGTTGTTTTTTTGTTTATTTATTTTAGACGAATCTCCAACTACAGCATGTTTTTCAATTTTCTAGGAGAAGCACTGTTGCTACAAGTGCTTCACTGTAGTCCTACAGTGAAGGAAGAATAAGAGCTAGCTGAAAATATAATAAGTTAAAGCCTCCATAGGTCTGAAAATCAAGAAAACTAAATTTACTGTCAATATGAAAATAACCTATAGGATCAGAAGAAGAGTTCATCCACTCATGTTCCTAGAGCATCCTCTGATATAAATATTCCTGGCTACTTGTCATGCTGGAGGCTGTTGCCTCTCTATCTTCAGTGGTTTCTTTAAGGGCCTTGCCTTCATGGATTTTACTAATTGCTTTTTGAACCACTTTCTGTTATACAAAGCACCTCATGGTGTTGAGTTTCACCATCTCATACTATGAAGATGGAATGAGGGGCTGTAATTTCTCCACCTGCTGCAGGAGCATGGAAGCACAGAAAGCACTCTCTTTTAAATCTATCACTTTAAAAAGCTTGAAAAAGCATTCTCTGATTGAAACAACCCCGTGCAGCTGGTTGGAAAGGGGCAGAAGACTTGAGATATCATAGGCAAATGATGAGCCAACATCAGCTATGATATAAATGAGAATATCTCAAATGCTCATTGAATTTATTCATAAAGGTGCTAAGCAATAAGTGATGAGGAAGTTGCTTGTCTTATTTGTAGTTGATACATGCCAAGACCTGAGTTTTCTGTTGGTCTAAATCATAGCACACAACTGATAGTTTGCAAATACTTTTCTATAAGGAGTTAAGCACTTTAGGAGCTTAAGTTACAATAGATATCTAAAGGTATGTTTCTCACAAGCATATAATAGGCATATAATACACTTTCTTTTTGTATGCTAGTATATTAGCCCTAAAAAAATTTTTACTTAATATTTCTTATACCTCTCTCCCTCCAGATTGTTTTTATATGTTGTAGGAAAAAATATGGAGCAACAACTATTTGTACAGTAGTACAAACAAAGGATCTGTGCCCATTCAGACAGACTTACAGAGACACAGAGGTGATTCTTGAAATAAACTGACAATTGTGACAATAATAAGCTCACAATTTTTCATTAAAATAAGCGAACATAGTAAATAAGCAAACAAAGTAAAACTGCTCAATCTAAAGCAACAAACATCTTCATAGAGATCAAGGTCATGACGTGTATCTAGACCATCTGAAGATTTCACACTGTTTTTGCTGTCTGAAGAGAAAAGCAAAGGAATGAGGCATGTGAAGACCAATAATCAAGAGAGCGAGCTGTGTCTGGGCTCTTGTGTGGGAATGGTGCTTGGGGAGGAACACTCCACAGAATCACAGAATATCAGGGATTGGAAGGGACCTCGAAAGATCATTTAGTCCAAACACCCCTGCCAGAGCAGGAACACCTAGATCAGATCACAAAGGAATGCATCCAGGTGAGTTTTGAATGTCTACAGAGAAGGAGAATTCACAGTGTCCTTGGGCAGCCCCTTCCAGTGTTCAGACACCCATCTCTCTGGCCAAAATCAGTTCCAGACAACACTGTCATCCACAAGGTATTCAAGGAGAGAAGAAAACAGTGGCTGAAACTTGCTAAAAGAGTTTATCTGTTTATATACCTTCAGTTTATCTGTATATATACCTTTTTCTTCCTGCCTACAGCTTAAGGAGGACGTGGAAGGTAAAGTATAGGATAATATTTGTATAATATAAAGAACTTGAATGATATAGGAACATTGTACAATATGAAAAACTATATATATAAGGAATATAAGTTACAAAGTTCTGACGGGCAGTGGCAACGCTAATTATATTTAGCTTTTGTCTGTACCAAACAGTGAACATGCTCTTGCCTGGTGTCTCCATGAACTGTCAGACCTGCAGTATGACTTTTAGGCAGCCTAGCAGCAACACTGAGAAAAAAATAAGGAAGTGTTTAAGTACTCAGAATTTGAAGGGAGGGGAATGAAAACTGGTTATTAATTAATTTCTGCCTCAGCCCCCTGTAAGCACATGAAGATTGCAGAGCGACTGTAGGGTTTCTATTAAGGGGATATTAATGGATGTGATGCATGAAAAAAATACTGTCTGATTCTGCTTTGAGCTCACTGTAATCACTCTTCCCCCTTGCATGGATACTCTGTGCAGCAAAGCTCTGGGGCTCAGTTTACCTCCTTTTCAGCCTTGCTGTGGCCAAAGTGGCCACAGGAGCTGCAAAGCATCACATCTGGGGCAGCTAAGGGAGGTGGGAGTCAGCAGCCACAATAGCAACAGGCTCCAGCTGTCTGTGTGGCACTAATTTTCCCACATGCTTCCTAGACATTGGTGCTGTGGGCTTTGGTGCCTGTCTTTTGTCATCCCTCCTATCACTGCTGTGGGATGCCTCAGCTCCTCCCGCACCAGCATGGCATGACATGTGGAGAGCCTAGCTCAAACAGGACTGGGCAACTCCCATTGCAACAACTGCAAAATGTCACCCACGGTAGACAAATTCCCATGAGAAGAACTATACCATGGTTATCCCCCTAAAGCACATATTTCCTGGACAGGTGCAAATTCAGACTGACCACAGATCAAAGAAGAAGCCATCAGCTCTTCCTGTGCTTGGCCTCTGAAATGAGAAGCAGGTGATTTTGGAAGGTAGAGAGGGAATCTGTTTTTTTGTAATTGTCCACTTTTAATAGAAGGAAATGCTCAGTAAGGTCAACTAGTTCAGCACAGGGGTAAGAGTGGATTATTTCTTATTTATTTACGTGGGCCCTCTGTTGGGTCTGTGGCTTGCTAGAGAGCCCAGTACAATGCAGAAACATAGTTTTCCATATGTTGGTTTCCATATGTTGAGTTCGCATGAGGCACATAGAAAGTCACTTCAGCACAGGATTATTTAACTTGGCCTTATTTACTCCTTTTGAACAAGTTTGATCTGCAAGTCCATAAAAGGTTTCCTGATTGTGCATGTGTGTGTGTAGGCCTGACATAAATAGAAGATGCACTGAAGAACTGAGATCTTGAAAATACATCCCTTAAAATATTTTTACACGGAACAGCTGTATGTCTGATCTCTCTAGCTTTATGTTAATTTCTGACAAGTAGCTTCAAATTTCTCAGTGTGAGATTCTTTTTTTTTTTCAGCTATTCTGTAAAACTTCTCTTTTGAGCCCAGGCACCAACACGTTGCTTTATTTTCTCCTCTTTCCCCATACATCTGCATCAGACAGATTATATTCATTCAGCGAGATACCTTAAGTCACTGCCTCTAAAACTTGTGCTATGTGTTACATTCCCCTACTTGATTCTCATTTTAAATAAAATTTTGTTCTTCATCTACGTGGAAACCAAGGAAGAGACATTTGTCTCTGAAAGGACATGCTCTGGGATCAAACCGGGGCTGTTATGGAATGGATACAGCTCCACATCTGAGTTTTGATTCATCTTCATCCTCCATTGTTTGGGGTTTTCTGGGTCTAGCAGTAATCCGAGCAGCTCATTTTGACAGATTTAGAGAGTTTCATAGACTAACTGGAATCTCAGTGCTTTAATCTCTTCATTCAAACAGTTTCTCTGATCATGGCACTCAAAGGGAAGTTTTATGCTATACATAGCTTTATGTGAAAAAAGGAGGTTTACATGATTATAGTAATAGTTCATAAAATCTAGCAGACCAAGAATAATTTAGAATTCATTTATTCATAACAGCAGAAGTTAATGTTCTTCTTACCTACAAAAGACTTTCAGACTGGATTTCTCCTATTTCTTTTCTCCTGGACGTCTCCTATTCTGCAGAGATAGTTTGGATTGCTTCGGTATTAAAGATAGACTAACTTCTTTTTCTTTCCTTTTTAGTCTCTTCAAAATACTATTTTTCCTTAATAAATAATGCTGATTCCACGAAGATGATATCAAAGCTTTCTTCCAAATTTCCTGAAGATTTATGTAAGTATTTGAACAGAACACTGAATTCTGGTCTCTGTTTTGCAGCTAAGCATTTTGATGATAAAGAATAAATCATTTCCCTATAGCTGCAGATTAAAGATTTAAGCAACTTAATATATCCTTTCATATTTTGAGAATTTCTTCTTAATGATGAATTTGCTTCAGGAACAGTGGAATAGTGTGTTTATATGTCTGCTTGTATGTCTTATTTATATTATTTCTCAGAATACTGCTCTTCCCTTTCCCTTTCCCTTTCCCTTTCCCTTTCCCTTTCCCTTTCCCTTTCCCTTTNCCTTCTCCGATTATCTTCTATTTTTTTGCATCACTCTTATCTAAGATACTTCAAACCTCCCTAAAAGTAATTTTAAAATGACCTCATAAAAGGCTGGCAACAGCTTCAAATACTTAACTGGTTACTTGGGACCAAATTGTGTACTCCCTTGGCCTTTGTCAAAAGGCTTGCAGTTGAAAGTAGAAAAAATCTGGTATATAGCCATGGGAGAATTGAAGAACAAAGCCCATAGGAAGAGTGATTCAGATAAATCTTCATATTAATTTCATTGAAGCAATACATCTGGAACATATTAAAACATTTTTGCTCTTTGATCTGTCAGTTACGGGCTATCATTCTAGAAAGCAGTTCTTTAAGCCCCAATCCTCCAGGTTAAGTGAATCTAGTGGCAGCAAACTGACAGATCACAGAATCACAGAATCTTCATGGTTGGAAGGGACCTCTGATATCATTGAGTCCAACCATACACACACACACAAAACAAAAACCAAAACCAAACTAACCAACCAACCAACCAACCAACCAACCAACCAAAAACCCCCAAACCAAACAAACCACAAAACAAATCACCCAACCCAACAATCTCAGGCACTAGAGTGCACCCAACCCAACAATCTCAGGCACTAGAGCATGCCCTGAAGTGCCACATCTGCATGTTTCTTAGATACCTCCAGGGCTGGTGACTCCACCACCTCCCCAGGCAGGCAATTCCAGTGCCTGACCACTCTTTCAGTAAATTCTTCCTGATATCTAATCTAGACCTTCCCTGCTGCAACTTCAGACTATTTCCTCTGGTCTTGTAGTTACTCAGTTGGGAGACGTTTTTCCTTAGAGGTGTATAGACGGGAGAAATATGCAGCTTTTGGTGTTGGGCTCGGGCTCAATGACTTTTCATGACTTTATCAGGGAGCCAAAAATACAGTAAAAATTGCTTTTAATAAAATTTGCAGAAGACAACAGGAGCAGAGATCTGCTAAAGAAATATGAGTATAGAAAAGGCAGAAAATTTAGAAAGATGTCAACCTGGCCACTTGCCTGTTTCTTAATAAGGCATATTGGCTAATAAGAAACCCTGACAAGGAGCAGGTGTTAGGGTTCTGGACCTGGGGAGAATAATTCCAGGCACCAATATAGGTTAGGGGCTGATGTGCTGGAAAGTACTTCTGAGGAGAAGAATCTGGGGGTCCTCATAGAGAGGAAACTATCCATGAGCCAGCAATGTGCCCTTGTCGGACAGGATGAATGGCTGATTGATTTCTTCCCCACAACAGTGGGAAGCAAAGCCCACATAATGTTGCAGTGTAATCAAAGATATGAGTTTGAGGTTCTACTCAGAGATATGAGTATTGAGGAATACTGCCTTCTCCAGTATCTTCCACACCCCTTCACTCCCAAATGCTTATTAATGCATGATGGGTAGTAATCAGCCAGGTTCTGCTGATTCTTTGTGGCCAAGCAGAAGGGCATAATGGCTTCATGGGCCTGGCAGTGCACTGCCATCAAACAATACATTTTTCAGGCAAAAGATGTAGGTACTAGCAGTTGCACAGTGTCAATGTCCAGGTCTGGTGTGGAATCTGAGGTCTTCGTTCCCTCTAGCTGCACTTCAAACACTCTGGGACCTTCTCATTTTCGGGGAAAGGAAGACGAGAACTGCCCTCAATAACCAAGCAAACCTGGAGTGCATTTCTTTGTTGAAGCCTGATATCCCTTGTATTTAAGTGACTTGAGCAATTGGCAACATACAATTCTGTGAACAAACACAGGAATGTGTATTATTATTAGATTCTTATATATATGTATATGAAAAAGGCAGGAGAAAAGGCTGTGGGAGCTTTGGAAACAGAGAGCTTTGTACTTGTGGTTGTGTTAGTGTGAGTTCTGGTTTGCATTAACTTGGGTACAATGTGACGCTGGAGGGTGAATTTCTGAGACATGATTCAATCTGTACTTCATGCAGTAAACTAACTCATGTAGTACTGCAGCATCAACAAGAATCACTAATTGTCATGCCTTTTCCTTATAAGTAGAAACCACAAAAAGATGAGGAATGCCATGCTCACTCCTTAGAGCAGCTACAGAGTGTACAGATAAAAAAGAAGTAATAGATGACTGAAGAGTTTAAAAATAGTACCTGATTAGTGCATGCTCCTGGGGAAGTAGTAAAACCAATGGACGTAAGATTTTAAAATAACCAAAGACATGCATGTATCAATGACAGAGTCAACAACACATTTGTGAAAGAAAAAGTTTATGCTCTAGTGCATTGGGAACCTGAAAAAATTGAGGAGGGTTCCCACTGCAAGGTGTGTATGTGTTCACTTTACACCACAGTAATTTACAGACAGTAAATATCTGCACCATTTTGTATTTGCTCTCTTAAAGAGGTCACATTATCTAGAAAACCAGCCATGCTGGGAGAAAGGTTAGGAGCCTTCCTCTTAGTGGTGACTGAAGTTTCTTGTGCATCATTTCTTTGTACTGACTTTGACTTTCAAGGGAGCCTGAGGGCTTTGGGAGGCAGCTAGCTGCTCGTGCTCCTCTTGTAATTTAAGCACATGTTTGCAGAGCAGTTAGAAGATCAAGGCCCATAGAAGCTGCTAGAAAGAAGTATAGCTGCACACATATAAACTACCCGGTGTGTGGTTTCCACTAGCAACTAGTGGAAATCTGGTTGAAACAAAATGACATTGGTAACCTAGGTGTTTATATGCAGCTACGGCTAAGATGGGTCATTACTGTGGAAAAAAGGGAAGCATTGGCTCCAGTTGCCAGCAATGTGCCCTTGTCGCCAAGAGGGCCAATGGAATTCTGGCCTGCATAGGGAAGGGTGTGGCCAGTAGGTTGAAGGAGGTCATTCTCCCCCTCTACTCTGCATTGGTGAGGCCACACCTGGAATACTGCCTCCAGTTCTGGGCTCCCCACTTCAATAGAGACAGGGAACCACTGGAGAGAGTCCAGCGTAGGGAAACACAGATGATTAAGGGATTTGAGCATCTCACTTAGGAGGAAAGGCTGAGAGAGCTGGGACTCTTCAGCTGGGAGAAGAAAAAGCTGAGGGGAGACCTTATTAATGCTTATAAATACTTATAAGTATCTGAAGGGTAAGTTGAAGGAGGATGCAGCTGTACTCTTTTAAGTGGTTCCCAGTGACAGGACAAAGGGCAATGGGTGCCATCTGGAACATAGGAAGTTCCATTCCAATATGAGGTAAAACTTCTTTCTGGTGAGGGTGACAGAGCACCGGAACAGGCTGCCCAGGGAGGTTGTGGAGCCTGGATGCAGTCCTGAACGATGTGCTCTAGGCAATCCTGCATTAGCAGGGGAGTTGGACTAGATGATCTCCAGAGGTCCCTTCCAACTCTGACAATTCTGTGATTCCATGAAATTACACATCCATCAGGAAAAGAAACATCGACCCAAGGGAAATAGTTAGTTTACAACTACTCCAAAGTAGAGTGGAAGAAACACTACTAGTCCTGCTCTTTGACAAGCCCAGTGAGCTTGTTTCTGTGGTGAATCTCTTGAAGTATCTCCGCCCCCTGCAGCCATTCTCTTCCAAGCAGTTGCCTTTTGATCTTCTAGAAATACCGCTCGCGATCAACATTAGCAATTCTTTGTCAGTTTGTCATTTCTTCAGGGTATTGGAGGTGGGACCTGATACACCAGTCAGCTAAACATTATTTGATAACATTGATGAAATCTGCACACAAATTAGAATGAGATCTGACAATATAACTGCAGTGGCTTTGTAGTAAGTACTGAGGCAGGTGGACAGGCTATTATTGACCATAGGGAGGAAAGAATGACAAAAACTATATAGGTGTGTGTACACACATGTGCGCAGCATTTTTAAAGTGAAGTCTTCACACTCTGTAAGAGAGAGCTATAAAAGGCCTCTGCTACCAGTTCTGCTGATCAGGAATGTATTTACAGTCTTGACACTCTTGCTGTTGCTGAAATCGGCACAATTTCACTTTAGCAAAACAGGAGGAAGAAAGGACAGATGTTGATGTCCATGCAGCCAAGTGGTGGCAATGCGTCAGGATGGAGAAGTGAGCATCCAGGCAAAGTAATACTTGCACTGTAGTATGGGCTGATGGCTCAAACTATTTTCTCTGGTAGTGAACCGTTCTTTGCAAAGTTGTTTTATTTTGTTGTTGCAGGTTGTATTTCTAACAAAGACAGGAGGATCCCAGCATTCAGCATACCAACTTACTGTCACACTTGGCATGCCAGGCAGTCAGCTTAAGCTGCACTGCTGTGGCAGTGGGATTCCTCCATGAGTACTTTGTTACAGTTAAGCAAGGCCTGGACTTTGCCCTGACAGTTAAAGGCATTTGTGATGGTAGACAGATGTGGAGGGTTTATGGTCTATGCATATTTATACTGGACTGGTCATCCAGGTCATCCATTTATATTAGACAGATCATCCATTATTTACATCTGCCTCTTTTTTCCTCTGCTTCCCTGGTTAATATAGAAACATGCACATTTACACTGCCTCAGGGAAACAGATGTTATATTCAGTGCATCATTAATTGTATGCCAAGGAACCCAGTGGGTATTCACCTCCATTAACACAACTATGACAGAAAATGAAAAAAATATCCATTTGGACATTGATGTAGAGTACTAGCCTGGCTTCAGAGAGGCTGAAGGACCTTCTTCAGTAGCTGGAGGACTGTTGTTTTCAGTTAGGTTTGTGCTACTTCACTCTCTGTTGTTACATGGGAATCAATGGTGTAATGCAAGCCTAAAGGAAGACATGTATGCCATAAGCTTGTATCTTTTTTCTAGCCCTACTATCAATCTCATAGGAGACAGTTTCTTTTCCTACACACTTTGTCTTTCTAATAGTTAGTGCATGCTTTGCCCTCAGTTCTCCCCTCCTTTTCCAGCTGCAAACCTTCACCATGTTACCTGGCTGCCCAGTAAAGGTGTTTTGCGTCTTGGCCCTCAGCTGACCATAGTTACAGCAGAAGGCATTCAGCTGTTCAGTCTTGCCCACCAGCGTTACCACCCCTCCCTGTTACCACTGGGTCTGCAAGTCACCCTGACAGGGAGAATTGGTGCCTAAATGTGCTTGTGCTGTTGTCTCAAGTTGCACGATGGTGTGTGGCACTGGAACACACTCCTGGGGCATGGTGATGCTAACTCTTGAAGTGGCTCTTTTCCATCAGTCTGGAATCGCTTTATGTCCAATACTGTTTTTCTTCACTGCTGATTTTTTTCATTGTCAAGAATCAGTGCATCTTCTCTCTCTCTCTCTTTTTCACCCCCTTNGTTCCCCTGTACTATTCAACCCAAATACCACTCTCACTCCCTTCTATGCATGTGTGGGATGTGCATATTTTATTATCTTTCTGCCTGTAATCCCCCACTGATGGTATCACTTAAAAGGCATGGGGACACAGAGTCTCCGAAGTCTTCATTAATCATCCACAGCTAACCATTCCGATATAAATCATTCATGATTTCTCTTCACACCGAAGGAGGTACTTTGCAGTGAGCAACACACAGGCTAACCAGTTCCTCCATACTGCAGAGACACAGCAGCAACCTAGGTGAAAAGGGAGCATGCCATAGCTGGCTTGGGCAATGTGCATCAGTCCAACATCGTTCGAGGATTGCCACCTCCTGGCAGGGCCAGGGCACACAGCTGCCTCAGCCCACAACCTCAATGAATAGGTCGATCTCAGACCGGCGCTTCATCAGACTTGCCGCTATGATTTCAGGTGTGAGATGGGTATCCTGTCTCTTTTTGCACAGTGTTTGAAGCAGGTGGAAATTGTACTAGGGTTTTTAAGAAGTTTGGGTGGGTCCTTATGGGAAAAAGTGTACAGCCTCCCGTGCTCTAAAAAAACCTCCATGTTTTTGTAGGTTTGAGCCTTAATCAAAGCTGCAATGACACTGTTTTCCTGCCCTGAAAAAAAGCATTTAACATGTTTTCACCTGCTACTTCTTCCCTGAATTACTCACGCCAGCCTCCCTTCCTCCATGCTGCAGTTTGCTTAACTCTGCTGTGATAATTACTTGTGGGGTTACACTGCCAAATGCATTTCTGACACAAGCCAATCTAAAAATAAAGACAACAAGATCCAGACAGCCAAAAAAAAAAGCCCCTTCATATCAGTTGGTGGTGCAATCCCACAAGCGGGAATATGGAGCAATTAGGCCAGATTTGCTATGTAGGAAAACAGCTACAGCAGTAGAGTGTATGTCAGTCACTGACTGATCCACACGGAAGGTAAGTACAGGTGTAGTCCTTTGTTGTTTATTATTCAGATTCACATTCAGTCCAATCTAGTGTCTACTTTTCTGAGGACTTGAACCTGCAGGACAAACTAAATTAAAGATTATGATCTCTCTGTTGTTATTTCAGAATGCCTAGATCAGTTGCTTCTACCTTTGGAGTAGAAGGGTGAGTTCCAATGTGAGTGAGGTTCCATGTGGTATAATGTGACTAAAATCCTGCATAGCTGATAGCAGTAGTCTAGAAATCCTTGGACAGCTGACAAGCTGCACTGACTCCTGACATCTCCAACCTTCCAGATCCAGCACAGTTTTGTTGAAAAGCAGCATCTTGGAAAGGCTTAGGGGTAATAAAAACATGCATAGTTTGGGACATTTTCCTTCTAGTTTTGAGTAGCTCTTAAAGCAATCCAGGCTTCAGTAGGCTAATTTGTTGTCACATACATTTCAGTACCAACAGGAGTATCTCAGTCTTCCATGACAATCACAGTAATTTGAAAATACACATGGCTTTGCACAGCATCAGCATATTTTAGAAAGTATTCTTGTCAAAACAACATATTTTGTAAAACAGCATCTTTAATTTCAATTTTAAAACCTAGTCCATTTGTTTCACAATACTTTATATTCTTTTTTTAACTTTTATTACATAATAGTGGAGTTAAAAAAATCGAGTAACACCAAAATGTGACATTCACTAGGAATAGGAGGAAAGAAATATCCCTCCAGTTTTGTCATATCAGTTAACACTTTTTAAGAGAGAGAGAGATAGACAGAGGTACTTATATCTCAGGGAAATTGAGTACTGTCACCTACTGGCTAGTAGAGATTTGTGCAATTTGTTTATTACTAATATCCCCATGAATGTATAAATTACACATGTAGAGCTAACAATTTCTCTACAAAAGGTGAAAAGCAACGAAACAGCTACATATAACTAACTTCTATACAAGATGTTCTTGTAGAAAAATGTTTCTTAAAAACAAAACAAAACAAAAAGACATCCTCAATATTGATAATGTTGAAAACACGGTCTATTGCACTGAGTATCTTTCAGTGGCGTGTGCTTTCTGAAGTGCCTTGCACTGGACACCCAAGATTAAACTACCAAAAATCACCAGGTATAAGATAAAGAAGAAAAAAAAGAAGAAGAAAATACAGTAACTCCTAAATTTGTTTATAGTCATCTCTTTTATGAGAATTATTTCACACTTTTTCACTGCAATTGCCCACACAGTTTCTTTGCTAGAGGAAAAAATTTCACTGCATCTTTACAAATACCGTGTTCTCACAACAATTAAACACGTATGTCCTAACAAGCTGTATGCAATAAATATATCTAACTCTAAATCTTATTCTTCAGATTCTTCTAAAATCTCTGTAACTAGTAGATGCAATGCATGTAGGCTCCTAGATATATCTAAATGCCAGTACTTAGCTGCCTAGCTGCTTGTGAGAATAAGTGATAGAAATTTTAATTTCTATAATATTTAAAATGAGATTGGACAAACAAAGCACAAAGGTAAAAATAGAATCAGAAGTTGATTATACAGTATTTGTTATTACCATTGCTATGCTTACATATTAATGGAGATGCACAGTGCATTAGAAAAGAGTGATAAGATAAATACCTTTACCTGAGATGCTCACAGGGATTAATAACAGGAAAAATACTAACATTTAGGAGTGGAAGAGAATGAACTTGATGTTCTTATGCCTGTTTTAAAATAACTAAGCTTGGGGTGAAATTTATCTTTAAGGGTGATAAGGTGTGGTGAACACTAACAAGTGTTTTTCAAGAAGGGTTTGAAAAAAGCTAAAAAGGATTGCTGCTCAAAACAGAACACAAGGAGCTTTGGTATACCCAGAGACATATGGAAAAGGTGTCTCTGGAGAAGGCTGAAATAGCTCAAAGAAAGAAAGGTGATGCTCTGTCACTTTTCACTGAACAGCTGTCTTTTCAGGAATGCAGTGATGGAGTTTGTGTTAAAGCCCAGACTCATTGTCTTAGGTGCTGACACATTTTGTTCCAAGATGAGTGCAAGCCCCTGAGTTCCCAGGTTTCATCAGGGAAAAAATAACTCTCTGAGGAACACCTGGGCTTCCACAGGAGATGAGGAATGAGAGAAACTGGTCACATTTAAAGGAGATGATGATGTTAGAGATTCATATCTCCCAGTTCCCCTCTGCCTACATTACTATGGAGAAGAACATGATTTGCTTCTAAAGGGGCTTGGGAGTAAAATCAAACATACTGTCAGCCAAAGTGATTGACAGACTTTCACAGTGAATTTCCTTCACTGTGAAAAATATTTATGCTATTCTTCCTTGGGGCAGGGTAAGGCTGGAACAACTCAATGCATTTGAGGGCCAAAAAGAATATTAATAACAATAATCTAAATCCCAATCTGCATTCAAATACAAGAGAGGAAGAGGGTTGAAAGATGTTGAAAGGTTTTACATGACCACGAATGTAATGAAATGGAATGTAGCAAAAGTATAAGCATCTGCTCCAATGTCCTTGCCGGTTGCTTTGAAGCCTCTCCACTTTCATCACTATTTTGGGGCTGGATATTGCTCAGAAGGTAAGAAAAGGTAACCCTACAGACACAGGGATTAGCTCTGAGGTTTGCAGGATGAAAGCGGCAGTACAAAAATCGAAGTCTTGGTTTCAGAAACTAAACTGCTTCTCAGAGTGTGCTGGCTGGAGTCAAAGAAGCTGCTGTTCTTCGCACTGTTAGTGGGAAATGTCGTAATAGTAGTTCCGTAATCTCAGCTCGACCACAACAAATCCTGGTCGGTCGTCAGCACTGTGGAAAGACAAGTATCACCATGTAAGGAGAAAGCTGTAAAAGGGCCTTGTAACGCTTGGGAGTTTACCTCAGTGATAGCTCATTTAAAGCTCCTTACAATATTTTAAGGTTACCAAAATGATGCTGGATATTAATACCAAGTGGCAAATGTTATAATGGAGCATCCAGTCAGTGGATCATGTTTGCTGGTTTGTGTCTGCTGAAAGTACTACAAGAAAGAAATGGTAAGTCACCTCAATTTCATTTTCTACTTCAGAAATAATCCAGATAAAAGGATATTTACAGTGCAATATCTGCCTTATAATGGGTACTAAAGTCATACAGAATCACTTAGCACCACTGAGAGGAAAGGTATGGCTGTCTTTCTTTCCTCTATACCTGCAACTCTTTGTTGATCTGGGAGAACACAATTAAACTGACAATAGGCCCTTACAATAATATCTTACATATTGAGACAGTGACACTGCCTGTCTTGAACCTTCTTTTTAATTTTTTTAAATTTTTCTTTCCAATATAAAAAATATTTGAGTACAATTGAAAACCTGCATGTGCTACAATATGCTTGTTAATCATAAAGGCAAAAGGTCCCTTTCACTCTAGAACTGTTACAGCATTCTTTGAGTCAAACCAGAACCAAAAGCAGAAATTATTTTATGGCTCCACATTCTGTCTAGAGTACTAGGTACAATAAAACTAAGAAAGTTAATACCTAAAAGTGAAGTGCCACAGATCCTTAAGTGGAATCCAGAAACCTTTGTTGGACACATATTCTCCAGATAGTAAGTAGAAGAATAAGTGACATTACAGTAGACTTTGGGTGCTTTATAAACACCTTCCTACAGCTAAAGTAAATTCAATGACATAGTATAAAATGTTAAATCATAAACCATTTTTAGTATTTTTGGCAATATCCTAATTAAAAAAGAATATCAGGTAGGCTTCTTGTTTTTGTTTTTTTTTTTTTTTAATTCCGTATGTCTCCTAAGTTAAGTTGCTAAGCCAGTTTCTATTATATTTGAGAAGGTGTGGCAGTCCAGTGAAGTTCCTGCTGACTTGAAAAGAGGAAACATAACCACCACCTTCAAAAGGGAAGAAAAGGAAGACCTGGAGAACTATAGGTCAGTCAGTCTCACCTCTGTGCCCAACAAGATCATGGACCAGAGCCTCCTGGAGTCTCTGCTAAGGCACATGGAAAACAAGGAGATGACTGGTGACAGCCAACATGGCTTCACCAAGGGCAAATCATGCCTGACAAATCAGGTGGCCTTTTACGTTATTGCCACAGTATTGGTACACAAGAGCAGAGCCAGAAACATCATCTACCTGGACTTATGTAAAGCATTTGACACTGTCCCACGTGACATCCTAGTCTCAAAATTGGAAAGTCATGGACTTGATGGATGGACCATTTAGTGGATTAGGAACTGGCTGGATGGCTACATTCAAAGTACTGCAGTCAACGACTCAATGTTGAATCCAGTGATGAGTGGCATTCCTCATGGGTTGGTACTAGGATCAATGCTGCTTAACATCCTTGTCAGTGATGCAGACAGTGAGATTGAGTGCCCCTTCAGGAAGTCTGCTGGCAACACCAAGCCGTGTGGCACAGTTGATACACTGGAGGGAAGAGATTCCATCCAGAGGGACCTGGAAACGCTGCAGAGTTGGGCCTGTGTGAACCTCGTGGTGTTCAGTCAAGCCAACTGCAGGATTCTGCACCTGGGCCACAGCAATCCNTTTAGTGGATTAGGAACTGGCTGGATGGCTACATTCAAAGTACTGCAGTCAACGACTCAATGTTGAATCCAGTGATGAGTGGCATTCCTCATGGGTTGGTACTAGGATCAATGCTGCTTAACATCCTTGTCAGTGATGCAGACAGTGAGATTGAGTGCCCCTTCAGGAAGTCTGCTGGCAACACCAAGCCGTGTGGCACAGTTGATACACTGGAGGGAAGAGATTCCATCCAGAGGGACCTGGAAACGCTGCAGAGTTGGGCCTGTGTGAACCTCGTGGTGTTCAGTCAAGCCAACTGCAGGATTCTGCACCTGGGCCACAGCAATCCCAGGCACAAATACAGATTGGGCAGAGAATGGCTGGAGAGCAGACCTGAGGAAAAGGACTTGGGAGTGCTTGTGGGTGAGAAGCTCAAGATGAAATTTTTACACTGGAAGGGTTCTTAAGCAGTGGAATGGGCTGCCCAGGGACGTGGTTGAGGCACCATCCCTGGAGGTATTTAAAAGACTCGTTGACATAGTGTTTAGTGACATGGTTTAGTGATGGTTTATCAATTAGGTTGATGGTCAGACTAGATGATCTTAAAGGCACCTTTCAACCTAGACAATTCTATGTTTCTATCAGCCAGCAATGCATGCTGGCAGCCCAGAAAGCCAACTGCATCCTGGGTTGCACCAAAAGAAGCATGGCCACCAGGTCACAGGAGGTGATTCTACTGCTCTAACTCTGCTCTTGTGCAACCCCATCTGGAGTACTGTATCCAGCTCTAGAGTCCTCAGCACTGGAAGTGTGTGGACCTGTTCAAACAGGTCTAGTGGAAGGCCACAAGGATGATCAGAGGGCTGGAGGACTCTGGAGTCTCCTGTGAAGACAGGCTGAGAGAATTGGGGGTGTTCAGCCTAGAGAAGAGAAGGCCCCAGGGAGATCCTTCCAGTACCTGAAGGGGTCCCACAGGAGAGATGGGGAGGGACTCTTTATCAGGAAGTGTAGCAATATGATGAGGGGTAATGGTTTTAAATTGAAAAGGGGAGATTTAGATTAGACAGCAAGAAGAAGTTCTTTACTGCAAGGGCGTTGAGACAGTGGAACAGGTTGCCCAGGGAAGTTGCTCCATCCCTGAAAGTGTTCAAGACCAGGCTGGATGGGGCTTTGTGCAACCTGGTCTAGTGGGAGGGGTCCTTGCCCATGGCAGGAGAGTTGGAATGTGATGATCTTTAAGGTCCCTTCCAACTCTAACCATTCTATGATTCTGTGATAACTCTAACTTCTGATTTCTGATCAGAAAAAGTGTTTTTGAAATATTAGGTATGATCTGAAAAGTTTTTTTGCCTCTCATTGATAGGAAGTCAATGTGGGGTCCAATCTGAGTATATATATGAAACAAAAATATTTGCTTGATTTTGAAATTTCTTTTCAAAATACCTCAGTCTGACTTTTTTGTGGAATTTCTTGGTTTTCATGATACCTTATTTTTTGTATATTACTGTTCCAGCAAAATGAGCTGTGCACAATCATCTTCTTGTAGTACTACTCAATAATTTTTACTTGAAAGTACAACTGAATCCATAGACTGGAGGTTGTAAGCCAAAGACCAGCTGAAATGATGTCTTTTGAAATACCCTTTCATACACACCCAGAAAGGCTATTAACTAATTAGATTTAAATCTACTTTTGTTAAAAGAGAGAGCATCACATCACACTCACTTGTATGTCCAACACAATTTCATTAGCTCATAGACTTCTGTTGGACAGATTTCAGGACGTTCCATTCGTTCGCCTCTTTCAATCATCAGTGCAACTTCACCACCTTTCATTCCCTGTAACATGGTGACCAGAAGAGTCATCTGAGTTGCAAGTGATTACACCACACATGATAGTATAAAACTAATAGAGGCCTCTTTTGAGTAATTTGTTGCAACAGATGGAGTGCCAAGGGCTGCAATACCCTTTTAAGCAGGAAAATACATTAGTTAAAATTTGCTCTGAATTTTTACAGAAAAAACCTGCCAGATAGAAATACCCACCTTATATGGTTTTTGACCATAAGAGAAAGCTTCCCACATTAAAACTCCAAAGCTCCAGACGTCACTTTTGCTAGAAAATTTGTAGAAGTTCATGCATTCTGGAGCATACCACTTGACTGGCCATTTTCCATGACTTTGTGCCTAAAATAAGTCATAACACAAAGGGAAAAAAACAGACCAGAGACAGCGGTTAATTACTAAACAACATCAGAATTCAAACAAGCCAAGTGAACTTAGATCTGCACACATTTATACTAAGTACCATAACATTTCTGATGCAGCTGGCATTACAGATAATGGATAGCAGCTTCAAAAGTTACAAAATTATTCCTAATTTTCCACTTTCAAAATAATGGACTGAAATGAGATCTCTGGTAAAAAAGCTTAGCTAGGTGACGTGGAGTCATGTTTTTAGTAGCATTTAATTTAAAGCTGCTCTTTAATGTTTTTCCTGTAGGTTCTCCACAGCAGGGAAGAGGTACACACCCAGCTGCACTGAGTCTCTTTATTACTTGAAGTTGATGCTCCATTTCAAGGTACAGTGACTCCCTTGTTGCAAACCACAGTTTGATTAAGTTATGCCATAACTGATGTTGTATATGATGTATTAAGAGTATGTGCTTGCTCTTCGTATCTGGCAGTTCATGGTCTGGCCTATTAGTTTTAAACACTTGATGAAAGGGAACAGGCAGAAGGAGCAAATAATCTGAACTGCAAAAGCAATATATCAGAAAAAAAGCTGCAAACATGATTAGAGCCTTTGTCTCCCATGGATTTTTTTATGTTAATAAATGTGGCAGTTATTTCAAACCCATACGGAGCTGTACAGAGATCAAATGAATTTTAAACCGGGCTAAATAAATTCTACTTAGACCAAATAATTGTTTACAAATTATATTCTTTCAAAAAACTTCCCAAATTCTGTTCTGTTAGACAACAATAGAGTGTACTAGAGACTAAATTTCCCTTGGACACGGTGAAAACTGTAAGTACATAAAAGTTCATAACTGCAAGAAAGACATTATTCCCCTTTTATATAAGGAGGTATCTCACTTCCACCATAAATTTCAACCTTCTAATGACAAGTTTACCACATGTAAATGAAAGAAGTAAGCAATTAAGAGAAGGAAGCTTTTTCCTCCCTACACATCTCTTGACGTTGATCATATGTGTTGAAAATCAGTGACCTAATATCAGGCTATAAAATAAAGCAGGATACATATTATTTCTAATTTTTTATTTTAAAAAACAAATGCATTTCAAGTGAAAAACTAATCTTATTAGGCTATGCTACTATACAGCTTTCACGTCTTGTGTAAACATTACCTTGTAATAATTTTCATCAGCACTGAGAGCTTTAGAAAGTCCGAAGTCGCTAATTTTGGCATAATGTTGTGTGACTAATAGCACATTCCTTGCAGCCAGATCCCTATGAACGAAGTTATTCTCCTCCAGGTATTTCATCCCCATGGAAACCTGATGCACGAGTTCTGTTATATTCTTCTCTGTGACATGTCTGAAAATAATAACAGAATTATTAAGACGTTAACAG
>VZTM01008670.1:0-82446 GCA_013400555.1 Jacana jacana
AATAGTCTTTAATTTCTGATCTTTTTTGGAACAAACTGTTTTACATTCCCTTCATTTTGTTATGCATTTTACAATGATACAGCTCTATATTTACAGGACAACTCATTACTATAGCTGTGACTTATTACAGGATTATAATAGAAATTGTATTCATATATATGTAATTAGGTTATTTTTAACAATTCTGAGGAGGTGGTTAGTCTACAGTTTTTTTAATACCATAAGCAAAATATGGTCTTTGGCTAAAATTCCAATTTTACACAAACCTGCAAGCTAGATAGTTCCAATACTGGAAACAGTAATGAATAATTGCACAGTGCAAACTGTCACTAACAAAATAACCTTAGACATATCACACCTAAAATATGCTGCAGATTTTATAGTCAATTGGTTACGTATTTAACAAACAGAGCACCTTTACACTTAGAGATATTTCCACGTAAATTTCTTACTGTACTTTTCAGAGTTGCATGCATATTTCACCTACCAAAGCTGTGCTGTTAAATAACATGAAAGTTGATGTTTGAGATATAACTGCCGTACTTTTGATACATCTGGGATTTAGGTCCTTAATTTAGAGAAACTAGCTCATTGGTGTTTTGGTCTACTGGGGGTGGGGGGAAATCATACTTTTATTTTTTAGGCTTTGCCTATACTTCTTTAGATTTTTGTAGGCACTCTTCACTTAAATACCTCAGTTCTTTTTTTCTTGTCTTTTCCTTCTTTTTTTTGCATGCATTGTTTTGTTTTCTTTTTTTTTTCTGTTTTGGTGCTATGTTTATATATTATGCTTGAAATTTTAATTTTTTGCACTGTAACTATAATACCTCTTAATTTACCTTTTAAAAAAAGCTGTGGGTCTCGTATTCCCACCAATATCAGTAGAGGTTTGCTGCAATTTTGCCCTGTTAATTATGCTTGAAGTTTGAGAAAGCAGAGCAAGGTGTTTTAATGTTTTCCAGCACAATAGTTTGAAACTGATGCTGTGTCTTATGTATTAAATTACAAATAAATACTGTATTTCCTGCTTTTAAACCCTATTCCTTTCCTCACAAATGCACACTAAAACAAAACAAAAACTGTCAGCTCTTGCTTTCTTAACAAAAGAATAAAATGAATGCCTTAGTGACAAGGGGTATACATTAAGCTTTTCTGAAATACAGTTTTCAAAAGTTCATCTATTTTCTATCTTAGTCATTTTTCATTTTGCAAAAAGGACCATTGATGTATTTGAAAGCAGCATTGTTACAGTAGTCGGACCAAGAATTAAAGTACTAGTTTATAAAGGATTCTAGCAGTCGCTTGGTACTTCAGTCATGACAAATTTAACAGGGAAGTATAGGACCTGCAAGTCTCCATGTGTATAAAGCAAAGATAAATGAGTTGGAACAGTGAAAACGTGCAGTCTAAATTTTCAAAGCTAAATTGCTTCAATTTAGCTGTTTTTTACATTAAAAAAAAAAAGACAAATTGCCAATTTAAGTTATGGCTCTTTGTGGTAGGAGTGAAGTTTCTTAACAAAAATACATGATTACTAATGTTAGCAATTCTGTTTCTAACCAGACATGAATCACCAGATAAAATCAGACCATCTAGAAAGTCTTAAGTAGTTTTAAATGCATTATGAAAAACTACAATTGAAGTTAGTCTTTGAATGCCTAAAATTTCTTACTGATTGTTACAAGGTTATAGATTCTCAGGGGTTTCAGGTAATTGTTAGCAGTAAAGTGTTACGGAGTGTTTCGATGCGAGGAAAATTATCTGAACTTGCTCTGTGTTTCAGAACAGTTTAATGATCGCTTTGTTACTAGATAGAGCCTATGAATTGGAAATCAGAAATGTGTAGTGGCTGACTATAAAGTAGTTTCTGCTGCTGATGCATTTTTAAATGCGTTTTAAATGCCGTAATTTTTTTCCAGTGTGACCTCATTGAAATATTTTTTTATCCTTTGAGATAGAAAATCCACATTAGTTTCCATGTCAGACATCTGTGTGTTTTACCCTGCAGTTGATATGGTTTTAATATTGGACAGTGTACGCTATTAAAGACCTAAATCTGATCATTTGAAGGTTGGGATAGAAATCACTTGACATGCTGTAAGCACAAGTGTGAGCGGACTGTTGCAACCCATCTTCAAAAGCAACCACGCAGGCTCATCCTAAATAGTGCGGGGGTTAGTTGGCATGAACCTTGTTGGTTTGGTTTGGTTTTTGATTATTTTTTTTTTTATCTAAGTCCTGTTATACTGTACTTTAAACAGTCCTCCTAACTATGCTGCGTTTTTATTTTTATGGCTTTTTTTGCGCTGTTCTGTTCATGTAGCACAAATAAGCATTGCACTTGGTACCATGCTTTACCTCATTTCAAGGAAAAAAATGCTTAACAGAGAGGAAAAATGTGGTTTGGCCTTGCTGCTGTTCTGATTTACTGAATTTGAAAAAGTTAATTATAATGCCTGCAATGTGTCATTTACTTGCACAACTTAAATAGGTCATTTGTAATGTCTGTGGCATTTTTACTGTATGTGGAAAAATACAACAAAGATGTGTAACACCTCTTGATTGTATTTTCAAGCTATTGTTTTTTACTACAACATTTTACTGTTATGTGAAGTAATTAAAATGAGAATGACCTCTGACACTCCAGTTATTATCTCTGAACAAACCGGCGTATTATGTGCATAACTTAGTAGTTTTTTTGCGAGGAGACAGCCCCCAGTAATTTGGTCAACCTCAACTAAACCTCTGCTCAGTCTGAATATTGAGTGCCCGGTAGCGACTTCTCAAGTGTTTGTTCAGCTTGGATGCTGCTAGAGACTATAGGGAGGGGGGGGGCGGGAAGAAAAAACCCAAAAAGCCTACTATTTTTAAGTCTCGTTACACAATAGTGTGTTGTGACTGCAGAGTACAGAACTTGGGCAAGAACCAGTTTCTGTGCTGGGGAGGAATATAGTGGTGGCCCAGGAGCAAGGTGCCAGATCCTCAGCCTACTGCAAATTGATGTGGTATCATTTTAATGAATGGAACTACATTCTTTTATGTACCTGAAGATCTTGTGCTTATATGCACGTTGGAGAGTTTGGGTTTTCCTCCTTTGTAAGCAAATACAGAACCGTAAACTGGAAAATGTGGGGTTGATGTTGCTGCAAATGACATAAGTATGTGACACGACATGTATTTATCTGTATAGAAAGTGAGATCTCTGTGTCCCAGCCACAGCAGCACACGCAATCCTGAAATGACAGACGGCATCGTGGTCTGCTGTGATGGCACGCTTGCCTCTCTCTGACAGTATTCTGGGTTTGTGTGTTTGGGGTGGGGTTCCCTACGAAAACGTTCTCATGGAAATCGCTGTATCTATTTACGTGACTGAAGCGAAAAGGATTTTAATTTCTGGTACTTAATTACTGACCCTGATCCTTTTCCGATGGCTCTGATTGTCAAGAAGTTACTCCTTTGTTTTCACATTAGGCTTAAAACACTACCAATCGTGATCATGAAATGTAATCTAAATATCAGCTGTAACTCAATCTGAATTACTTTAGCAAATGTAGAGGTCATTGTGAAAGCTGACTACATTTCTTAACAATAAATTTTATCCAATAAAATCCTTGGGTTTTTTCCCCCCTTTTTTTTTTGTTATTTGAACGGCAACCACAGACTACTTTAATTGCTTTGTAGATGCACTCAGAATTTACTGCAGCAGCAAGTTGGAGAGAAAAATGTTTGTGAACAAGAATTGGAAATTGCAGGCATTTTTATTGTAAATAGTTTGACTGAAAAGATGGTTAAAATCAAGTAGAATGAATAACAAATATAATTTGATGGACAATAAAATATTTACCATCACATGCTGCAGCTGTCTTCAAGGGACATAAAATGTAATTCATTCATACTGTAATCATGCTGCAGAAGTTTGCAATCTGCACCTTATGGATCACAATTACCTTTAATAGTTTTTTGTAATAATTGTAGCTGAGTATATCTCCAATAAAGTTATGGTCTGTTCACCTTGCATTGTCTTTTTGTTTTTAGTTCCTCTTAATCTTCCCATAAATCTGGAGTTTACAGAAAAAAAAAGACTTTTCATTCTCCATCTAAATAAAAAAAAAAAGTGAAAGCCTTATTTCTTGACCTCATTTAAAGACAAGTCTGCTTGTCTCCTTCCTCTGATGAATGAACTGTCTTCATAGCTATGTGAAGACTCTTCAGGGACGCTCAGGTTAAAAATGATGGTGTACGTGCTACAATTTGATCTCTGTGTGGACCCTCATACCTGCAAAATTCCTCTTGGAGCTGGGAGGCCCCTGGGCACAAGGGTTCAGTAACAGGTTCACACAGCTCGGCACGTGTTTTACGAACAACATGTTAGTATTAGCTAATAGACCTCAACAAAATTTACATTGGTTTGAATGAGCTTTGTTTTCTGTCAGTATTCCACTTCTCCTGACTGGGACATTTTGTAGAGTGTTCTGACTGGCCCACCAGTGTCGCGTTTGTTTTACGGAGGCAGAGACAGACCTGCCAGTCAAAGATCAGGAATCTGGCTTTGTGAAAACTTCCCAAAGCAGCAGTCAGTCTCTTGCCCTCTACAATGGGCAATTTCTTCTCCACAGTTTGTCTTGGGTTATGGAGAAAAGCCCCCTGAGCTGCTGATGGCTGTGGTGGTGCCTTTTTCTGGGCCTTGGAGCTGGGAGACCCGTAAGAGCAAGGGTTCAGTAGCACAGGTTCACACAACTTGGCACGTGTTTTATGAAAAACATATCAGCATTAGCTAATAGACCTCAACAAAACTAACATTGGCTTTAATTATTTTTTTCCATTTGTTTTCTGTTAGTGTTTCCCTTATCCTGCCTGAGGGCTGAGTCACCCCCATCTTCCAACAGTCACTTTGTCCCTTGTCTCAGCTGTAACGAAGCAAGCAGTTCTCAGTTAAGAATCCCAAGGAAACTTGTGGATCTTCTGTGGCTTTCCAGCTCTCTTTTTCTGCCCTCTAGGTTCCACCCTGGCACTGATGGCACTGGTAGGTTTAAGCTCCAAAGTGTAGCTTGGTAAGCCATGGGAGGGGATAACAACAGCTCCCACCCCTCAAGTTCTAGCAAGTGAATCAAATCGGAAATATTTTCTTTCCCTGCATTTTCGATGGGAAAATAGGCCTGAAAATAATAGTTTAACAAGAAGAAAAGAAAATAGTTGGAAGATGCCATCATCTTCCTGTTCATTGCGGAGAAGTGAGATTAAGTTTGGATGGCCATCCCTTGAGGCTCAAAGGAAGTGGTCCATCCCTTTGCTGGATAGTCATGTGAAGCATCCAAGGTTCTCCAGAAAGTCACAGTGTAAGATCAATAAAGGTTGTGCTTTAAAGGCAGGTGACTGCATTTTCTGCCAGTGTGGGAGCATCACCTGCTCACTGTAGATTTTAGGTACAGCTTATTAGCAGTGGTAGTGAAACTGCATAACAAAAAACACAGATCCTTTTATTTTTAATTGAAGCTGCTCAGAATGCAGCAATGACTGGATTCTTCCTGCCCCTGAAGAAACATCATGCTTGAGATACAACAAGGCTGAGAAAGCTTGGACTCTAGCCTGGAGAAGAGAAGGCTGAGGGGAGACCTTATTAATGCTTATAAGTATCAACAAGGGTGGGTTGGAGGAGGATGGAGCCAGACTCTTTTCAGTGGTTCCCAGTGACAGGACAAGAGGCAACAGGCACAAGCTGGAACATACAGGAAGCTTCTTTCAAATATGAGGAGAAACTTCTTTGGGGTGAGGGTGACAGAGCCCTGGAAGAGGCTGCTCAGGGCGGGTGTGGAGTCCCCTTCTCTGGAGATTTTCAAGACCAGCCTGGTTGCAGGAGAGTTGGACTAGGTGATCTCTACTGGTCCCTTCCAACTCTGACAACTCTGCGATTCCGTGGCTTTCAGGATAGTTACCACTTGCCATTCTCACCAACCTCAGTGGCCGCTGTAGGAGTCGAAAAGAAAATACCTCTATATCTGAAGAAGACTTTACAGGTACTGGTTTCTCATTTCCTTATTATGAAAATAAATGTGTTTCATAATTGTGTCAATAGAGCTAAGAAATGTATTTGCTTAGCTGCTATTCTTAAGTAAAACCATACAGAAAAAGGAATTTGAGTGAAAACTGAGGTGAGCAAGTTTTTGAACATGCTTGCCCTGAAAGGCGGTGGTAAAGCTCATCATAACTCCAGTCCAGAGACACGGAGGAACAGATTTGGTGCTTGGCAGGGTTTCCCTTAACACTTCTGCTGGAGTCCAGGTGCAGGATCTAGTCCTTAGAGGGAATCTCCATGTCAGTGGACACAGGCAGCACTGACATGTAAGTGGGTTTTATTTTTCTCATAGCTGTGATTATGTCCTTCCTTATTTTAAGTCGTGAACATACTTTAGTGAGTAGAACAATCAAGGACCTTCCATATGTTATGAAAACAGTATCTTTTACTTTGCAGCTTAACCTGGCATATACTCTTTTTTTCTTTTTTTTTTTTTTTTTTACATTACTTTTTAGATTTATATTTTATGGGAAGCCTCATGCTAACTCTTAAATTGAAGTAATTTTCTTCTGTTAACTTGAAAATTTCCTGTAGTTTTGGGTCCCTGCCCAGCTCCCACTGATGTCACTGGGAAGACATCCACTTGGGCTCTGTAATTTGCGTGCATTTGAACCTAACACAAAAGTTCTTCAGATGTATTAAGTGTAAATTCCAGACATCAAGTAAAAGTTGAAAAATTCAACAGTATGCACAGGCAGCCTCTTCTGGTTTGCTTCTATTTTTCAATCTTTTAAGTAAAAAGGGTAGCGTTTTCACTGGCTACCTACTTTTGAGGTAGCCCGCCTACTGCTCTGAATACTGAACTGCTTGCTCCATTTTCTTTGCCAGATGGGCAAGATTTAGAGGGGGAGGAACGTGGGCTGCCCTCCTCAAAACTTTTGTTAATATCTAGGGTGCTTCAGCTGACTTCAGGTGTGTGGTCTGCAGGAATCTGGGCTAATGTGGGAGTTTCTTCTGCAGCCAGTGGAGCCACGGCAGCAGCCACAGGACACCATCCGTTTTCCTGCCCTTAGGTCATCCTTTCAACGTGAGGTGGGTTGAATGAGAGAGAGAGAGGGGTCCCTTTCTCCCCACCCAGGGCTGGCATTTAGCTGATGAGATGGATCCCATGCTGTAGCTTGAGGCTGGAAATATTCCTTCTGGGAAAAAGATGAAGCAAGGAGAAGATATTTAATCCAGCTGCAGCATGGTCAGGGGGTCACTAGTTACTCCAGGGTCACGCTCATCTCTTGCCGAGGTCAGGATGATCCCTTATTCTTTGCTGCTACTTGGCCTGAAGCAGAGGAGTGAGTATGAGCTGTTGTGGCTGTTCCAGCGTTTGTAATAAAATGATGTCAACTTTGCAGACTTGACTCATCTAATCCTGAAGGACCGAGCTGCAGCAGGGGACTGCGGGGTTACCAGTCTGATCCTCAACTACATATTCCTTTAAGAAAGCATTTTTCACAGAAGTACTTGAGTGGCACTTTGGCATCAATTTTAGGGTAAGGTTTTTAACTTTGTTTTATAAATGACTCTTAAGTAACAGGGAGGAGCAGCACTATGGTTGTGAGTTGCCTATTTCACAGCTACCAGCATTAGCACCAGCGTCTGACCACAGATATCACTAAGCTCAAACTTCTGCATCCATGTTCTTATACCACAGCCCTCTACACCAGCCATTTTGCTTTCACGTATTCACTCTCCAGTCACCTGAATTTAGGCAAGACCCTGATTTCAGAACAAAACCCTCTCTTCACTCAGTCACGCCTCAGGATCTTGATAGCTAAGATCTGTCCTATTCTCACACGTCCATAGCAATTAATAGTATTTTGCAGCACCAATTTTAAGGTCAGAAATTATTGCTTTCATGGTGATTCAGGCTGGAATAGCAGGGCATTATGTTCCCGCCAGCAACACTCATCACCTTCCTCCCAAACTTTACATAGTACATGGCTCCAGGCAAAAGAGATCTCGTTATGCAAACAAGCATGGCACAGGCAGCCTTACTCCCTGTCTGGCCAACTGGCTGCTCTGCAGGGCTGTGCCAGCAAGAAACGTCACTTAAAACAAGGACAAAAGTTCCCAGGACACTGCGTCAAGAGCAGTTTTGAAGTTGCTGGTGGTGAAGGTGGGAAGAGATCTGTGGAAGATGCAGTAACCATTTCTGCCTGGACCAAATGCCTTTGCTGATCTTTAAAAAGTTTCCCTTTCTGTGGAATCCATCAACTCAAAGGGTTCCTGCACTGAGCACTGCTCACTACCTGCTGAGGAGGGCTGAATGCCCAAGGACCATTGGTGTCCCTAGCAGGTACAAACAAGGCAGAGGAGATGGGCAGTTCAGACCTTCCTGACCCACCTTGCAGAGCTGATTCGAGCACACATCCTTGTGCATGTGCATTGCAAGAGTATTCCTTATTTGTCTGAACATTTGGTTGCAAGCCACTAAATTAGTGTGAAATAGCCATGCAGCAACCTCCGTGGAAGATTTCTTGTGAAGCGATGGTGGCTTATTGGCAGTTTAGCTAAGGTGAAGGGTTACTTAGTGCAGCAGCTAAACAAATCACAACAGAGTCCATGGCACATAGGCTGCAGGAACTAAACAAAATTGAGTATATAATCTATGCTAGATACAAAGCAGCTGCTTTTTGAGTAAGATATGGTGTGTTAATGTGTGTCAAAAATTCCCAGAAACTGCAATGAATAAGGTAAGGAGTGATGGGGAACCTGCTTGAACACCTGAGTTGTATCAACAAGCAGAGAAAGTTGTAGGCTGGAAACATTTCAGAAGAAATGCCAAGATTGGTAATGATCTCAAATGCAGAGAGGAAAGGGAGCAGGCCTGGGCTACAATTTTGAGGGTAACAACAACTTTTGGGGGTGACAGAGCACTGGAACAGGTTGCCCAGAGAGGTTGTGAAATCTCCTCCTCTAGAGATCTCCAAAACCCATGAGGATGTGTTCCTGTCCAGCCTGCTCTAGGTGAACCTGCTTTGGCAGGGGAGTTGGCCTAGATGACCTCTGAAAGTCCCTCTAGCCCCTACCATTCTGTGATTCTGTGACCTCAGCTCTTAAGTCAGCTTCTCAGAAAAGAGTAAGTATCATGGAGGAAGGCTGGGAAATGGTGGAAACAAGCAGAGCCAAAGCTCGCTTACTCCAGCATCAGGTTCTAAAGTGACAGCAGGACATGTACAAGAGAATGAGAAGAGGTCAGCTGAAGCAGAGCCTTGCCAGGAGCAGAGGTGGAGCTTGGCCACCAGGTATCACAGAAGTCACCAGTTTTTGCCACTTCAAATAAACTTTAAGACTCAAGTATCCCTGAACTTAGTCCTCTGAGGTCCAAAACAAGTCTTTGTGGTCCAGAGGCCATCTTACTTTCTCCTGCAACAGTTTAGAGCTTGTGACTCTGCATGTCACCACTGTGAGGACTCTGTCTTAACGGCAATAGAGAAAGCTCTGCCTTGTATCCAAAGCAGGCTTGCGGTGAGAAGAGCTGTGGTCTGTCTTGCTATGCCAACAGTAAAGGTATTGTTTCTGTGCCAGTCATGCCACAGACAGCAGGTGAGGTGGGGTTTGTGCTTAAAAGGTGGGAAACTGGCTTTGCTGTTAGAGCTAGAACTGTAGTTGTGGCCTTCTGGCCTCATTCAGCTTAGAATCCCCTGCTGGTTTTCCTCTTGTTGTCATTGCTCACATTTGCTTATCCCCTGCTTTGGCTGAGTCTCCTATCTTTTTTGAAAAGGTATCTCTGCCCTGAGCCTTCACCAAGATATTGTCTCAAACTAGAGAGAAGCAACCACAGCTTAGGGTTTCGGTGGTCTGGTTGAAGTCTAGCAGGCAGGAGTAAGCCCACTGGTGGTGATTTTCAGGGGACAGTTTTAAGGTTTTGACCAATTATCCTATCAAGCTAAATATAGCCTGATGTTCTGAAGTTGATTCCTCAGTAAGACCAGGCTGGAGAGATTTGAGGCTGGCATGAAGCCACAAGAAACTACTTTGGCAGTTATGGCAAGTATGAAGCAGAAGATGAAGCCATTAGGGCAAGTATGAAGAAGCAGATGAAGCTGTAGTTGCAGTTAACCAAGGAACACAGACATTTTTTGGTGTTGTAACAGCAACCTTTGATGGCTAAGTTCTAACTGGGTCAATGGCCTAGCTATAAATCCATGCATCTCCCTGATTTTTCTCTAATGTTGCATTATTTTTGGACATTTTCACCCAGTTGCCCATGACAACGGTCTCTGGTCAGTGGGCTCTAATTGCCCCTGGTTTTCTGGAAGCACAGCTGGAGTTATCTTTGGGGAATCTGAGCAACGCTGTGTGACGATACTGGAGATGGAGCCTCCTAGAATTCATCCATGGGGAGGTTCATCCCATCCCAGGACTGAGGGTTGGAGCCAAAGGCTGCAGCTTAGCCCAGTGGTTGGGACTGCTCATAGGTGATGGTTCCCATAAGAATATGCGGTGCTGTCTTTCCATGGCTGCCTCACCTCCCACTGGGGTTATGCCTTTTAGATAGTGCTCCTGAGACTTCGGTATGATTTTGTCCCCTGCCCATCCCCAACCGTCTCCCTCGACTGTCAGTGTTTATAACTGCTGTGCACAATTTCCCCCCTCCCCTAGCCCCCCCAGAGGCAGCTGTATTTCCACAGCGAATGAAGCAATTCCTGTATGTACGGGTTTTTAAGTGCTTCGGGACCCTTTGGGAGAGAAGGTGCTATTGTACGAGTGCAAGATATTATTAAAACAGGAATCTGTGTAATGGGTGATAAATTTTGATACTGTATGTTTAATATAATACGACGGTTGTAAATCCAGTGAATTACCATAGGTATTTGCTGCGCAGTGTGTTTATGAATTGTTTGGGCAGGTGTTTTTCAAGTCTCAGTTTTTCACACGAAACGTGAATTATAGGACAGTTTAATAATATTCCTCGCTGGACTCCAGTATGCCACAATTAAGCTGCAGAAATGTTATCACCTGATGGCTGAGCATGGTGGCTGATTAAGTTCATGTATTAGAAGATAAATGAAAAAAAGCAGTCCAGAGAGAAAAAAAGATCTGTAGAACTAAACTTTTAGATTTGCTTTGATCTCTTACGAGCAAATATCTTTTAAAGCTACAGAAATCAATAGCTTCAGTATTGTCCAACTGTGTTTTACATGTGCTTCCATATAGGCTAGAAGCAGTTTATTTTGATTGCAATAGTGAAATAGTTCTCTAAAAGTTTATATTCAATAGTTCTACTGCTAATACTCATTGATGTGAAGGGATAGATGTACTGCACATGTTATTTGAATCAAACCTTGCAGGATAGTTTTTAAATCAGATCCAAAATAATGTAATTTCAGGATTACACAGGGTCAGAATTTCTTATTTTTACTTTTTACTGTCTTCTACATAAAAAAGACTTATAAGTCCTTGAAAAAAAAAAAACGTTTCCTTTCTCTGAAGAAGAGAAAAGTGCTCTATTTCACTCTTCCATCTGCTTTTCTACTATGAGCTGTATCTCAGCCTGAGTTGACGTTACACCAAGCAGCATAGCAGTAAACTATTCAGAGGCAGGGCTGGGTAGATGTTTTAAAACTCAGGGACTGAAGAACACATCTTCTCCATCACTACAGGATTTTGTGAATGTAAATTGGGCCGTCGTTAGTTTTATTAAAGCCTGTCACTGGGGTTCTTCGGGGTGTGGAGCTCTTTGCTTTTCACATAGGTGTTTGCAGTTTCATGGGGTTTGCTGTGACTCAAGTGCCTCCATAATCATTGGCGGCACCTTCCAGAGGAGTGATGCTCAGGGCTTGGTTTCAGAGGTGCTGCGCTCCCATGGCTCCAACCTGACATCCAGGGCGGCTGGAGTTGCTGAGCTTCCCTGCCCACCTCCCCAAGCTCCATCCCATCACATCTGATGCCTCCCGGAGCACCCAGGAGCTCAGCACTGCTGGGATCAGGCCCATGGTTGAGCGTAGCTGGATCTCACCAGCAGGGCGTTACAAGCTGGTAGCTTGGATGGAGGTTTACTTAAACATTTTGGTTCCACTTGACTGGCATAAGGGAGGCATTTGCAGCCTGACCCCCTCCCTACGCTGTGCCTTGTGTATGTGTAAAAGCTGCCCCTGGCCCCAGATGATATGTTTGCATCTCATAATTAATGCTGAACTCAACTGGAGGCAGATACCAAAGGACAATTTTTTAAACAGATGTTGCAGGTCACTTGTAAGTTATTTGTCAAATAAGTTTCAGAGCGCAAGCCGCTGCTTTTGCCATTGTAACCAAAGGCGTGTGCTGTTCAGCAGCAGTAATTACAAAGCCAGGGCAACGCAGGGAAAATTCATCTTATTTAAAAGTGTTTTAGTGTCACCAAACAGCTTGCTATGCCATTAGGCAAGTTTTGCTAGACACGTTCAAGTTGAGGGTTTTAATTTGTTTGAAGTATTCTCTAAAACAGAATTATGTTGGAGTTTACATAAAATGAGAGAATGACATGAAAAGTTTTAACTTAAGCAGCAAAATATAAAGGCTAATCTTATTTAAAAGTAATATGTGTGTCTTGATTGAGTGCCCAGATACACTCAACTGGGACATTTTAGTGGAATCGGTTCTAAGCTGTTACACTGAGTTATACAGAGTAGGTTTTCCTGAGCTCACATTGCCAGACCTGAAATACTCTTGTGGCTGCATTTAATAAAGAAACGAAAGTCTTGGGTAAGGGGATATGATTTTTTATGACAGAAGGAATGCAAATAACTTTTAGTCTCATTGCCTAGACCGGGTTTGGTCTGATTTGATGGAGTTTAATAATGACTTATAACCTGTGCTGACAATGTGCAGACCCGCACAACGTCATTTAACTCATTTATTCTGCTTGCTGTAAAAACAAAGAGATGGCAAATAAATATATGGAAAGTTCATTGTTTGTCAGAGGGCCCAAGCCAAAAGTTTTCAGTGACCTTTTAAAATATGGTCCCAGGCTAGTACTAAAATGTCTGTCACTCAGCGCACACACTTGCACAATTTGGCCTTTTAACCCGTGCATCTTGTTTTTCTCTCTTTCAACTGGTTGTATGAATTTCAAATCAGCTGCAGCTATTTAAGTTTTTGCATTGGAGGATTACTGTAAATTGCAGTCTGACAATTACAATGTACAGCGCACAGGAGAGTTATTAATGGATAGGCCTACTGATGGCCTTTCAGCGCTGACGAGGGCCTGGTGTTCCTCACCCGTAATTAGATCCAGGGGTCGGGGTCTGCGTGGATGAGGCAGGGGAGGGGGTCGGCCGAGGAGCACCGCTTTATCAGAGGAAGATATCAATTGATCAGAGATAGTTACTATCGGCAACGTCTAAATCTCTAATTCACCTTCTTCTTAATGACTTGTATTGGCTTAAGAAGCTAAGTTATTTGACAGCGCGGAGCTCGGCTGACAAAGCCGCGCAGGTGGTTTTAATAGAGGATTTCTGTTGCTTGAGATTTCACTAAAGACGGAGCAACAGTTCAACAGACACAACAGAGGCCAGTAAAAACCCCGGTCTGCTGCTCTGCTTGCTGAGGAGACCAGCAGGGCTCAGGCTGCAGCGAACCACCGCTCCCATTTACGTGATGCTTTTTTCCCTTTGCAAACCCTGCGCAAGGGTTTTCTCTGAGGTTTCAGTATTTGTTTTAAGGAATGAATCTTATGTGGGCATAAATTATATTTGACAAATGAAAACCCCTGGGGGCGGAGTGGGGATTTATTTATTTATCTATTACTGCCCTATGAAAAAAAAATTTCCAGAAGATAATATTCCTGAAAAATTAAATACACTTTTTAGGATGAAGAGAGAGTCCAGTGCCTGGGAAGAACCAGTAAGCTTTGAAAAGTTGAAGACAATTGTCATTTGGCCTTGATAAATCCAGAAAATCAACTGACTGCAAGACAAGTGCTTCAATTAAACATGACCCAAATTTTCAGCTTTTTAATGAAGTAACTAAAGAAGTAACAGTTCTGTGCACGTAAATCCAATAAGAGATGTCACCTAACTCCCCGAGGCACTGCTGATCCAGCCCTGATGCCCCGATCCTTTCTAGAAGGATTACAGCCACCTGCCGCGAGGTTTTCCATGCAGTAAAGTTTGTAGCCAATCTGACATTCACACTGTGTCCCAGAGGTTTTTCATTATTATTATCATTATTACTATTATTATTCAGATTATGTATACCCATGGTGAATATTGGTTTGGGTCTGTTAAGGCTTTTTTCAGGGTAAACATTTGTGTAAAGTCTTGTTCCAATCTCTTAACACATATTGAAGTGAAATCTAATTGAGTAGATCACTGGCATAGGTAGAACTTTCTGTTGTTGTTCTTGAGGGAGAGCTCAACAGAAAACCAGGTCTGTGAGACTGCATTTTAGCCTTGAGTGGAAACATATTTATCAGTACAAAGTGTGCTTTTTTAAGCCATTCTGGAACTAGCAAAGCTGATGGACCTGTCTTCTGGTTTCACTACCAAGTTCATGACCTTACTCCCAATACCACATCTGGGTTCATGCCACAATTTCTTCTTGTGAGCACTAATTTGCTGTTTTTACTTCCAGAGGACTTGCAACCCATCTCTATAAGCTATGGCTTTGCAGCTCCTAGGTCAGGGACCGCTGGCCTCAAGTGTTAAGAATAAATACACTGTGCACCTGTAGCATGCTGTTATCTCAAGATCTCAAATTGCCTTCAAAACTTGCTAATTATGATTTATAAAGCTGTGAGTGCTATCCCTGTCAGAGGAGAAAACAAACACAGAGGGAAATAAGGAGCTCTCCCCAAAGCAATAAATTGTTAAATGGTCCATTAAGCAATTTACCCAGCCAGGGCCATAGGCTGAGCTGGAAATCCTAGTCCCTTGATATTGATGGTGTCCCATTGGCTTCAGTCTTGTTAGAAGCTCATCAACACTTTTTTTGCTTTACATAAGGAGAGCAACCAGGAGCCCAAGTCATGGATGGGTTGCCACGTAATTATAAGCTTTCCGTATTGAAATGAGAGCTGCCAGCTAGCTAGCTGGAGTGTCAGTGTCATCCTGAATCTAGTGTGGATGTACCAGCAGAAAGCTAACTGGAGAAGGGTGCTGAGGTGGGGGCTGCTCCTCTGTACTATGAAGAAGAGCAAAAGCATTGTGATTGCCTTCAACCCAAAATGTACCTATTCTGCCATTGGCAATGAGGGATGTCCGAGAATTCCTTTTTGGAACAGGTGTGTAGGTCAGCTGTTTGTTATAAAACATGTTTTTATTTTACAGTCACATGTGCTTATGCCCTTAGACTTCTGCAGTTTCTGCTTAAGTTACACTCTGTGGGGAAGGTTTCTTCACTCATGTTTGTAGAGTATCTTGAACAGGGAAAAGCTATTACTGATTTCTTTGCATTTACTCCCAACCAACCAGTTCATGGGGGCAATAAGCAATTTCTACAAGATCCCAATGTGCCACAGAAAGGTGTCTTCTTCCTATCACATCTCCAGAGTGAGCTGCCAGGTATTGGTATTGGGGCAGGCTCCAGCATGCTGTCTGCAACTTCATGCCAAAAAGGCAAAAGTTACACTTCTCACCGAGGAAGACTTTGGCACCAAGAATCAAGCACAATCCTTTCCCTTGCTGTAAGTCTGTATTTTTTATTATTTAATTTTCTTTTAAGCATGGGTTGGAATGTTTCGATTACTTTATTTTACTTTACCTGTGTTTGAGGACTTGCCGAAATAGCCGTTTTGGATGAAAACAGCAAACCTTGATCACTCAGCTCTCAAAGGTGACAGTTTTGGCACATTTGGAGGGTTCAAAGCAGGGGTCCACATTCTTTTCTCTTGCAAAAAGGGGAACCTCTTCTGGCTCAGTCGAGCTCTGTTCATTTACAGAGAGAAGACAGGGCCCAACGGTTTGCTCTATAATGGTTTCCATAAGAGACATCTCAGCTCAGTCCCTGTAATAGTCTGTGTGGTGTGAATAATCGCCAAGCTGTTAGCAATTTTGAGCAAGCCTGTTAGCACCATGATCTGATCAGCTGAGTTTTGCAGAGAGACATCACTGAGTTGTCCTGTCACTCACAGCCTCATTACTTTTTCAGTTCGCATCTTCTTATGGGGCAGTGTAACATGGGATATAACTCTTTCCCCCACTGGCCAATAATGCCTGTGCCCCAACATGTAATATTTCAATTTAAACATGCTTATTCAGTTCGATTACTTTGAAGGTAGTTGCTTTTCTGCTTAATGCCCACTAACTAATGACATTGTGGTAAACTGGTCAAAAGAGGGTATATGTTTTGTGACCCTATTCTACGTGTGCCCATGAAGTATGATTTTTTTTGTGTATAAGAACGTGTATCTATACCTCATCCTTCTTCCCCAAGTAGAAAAATTTACTAATTCAATCATTAGTGCATATGTATCTCTCTATATACACATTATATATGTATTTGTATTTGACTTTCTCACGTATGACTTGCATGTCAAGCCATCTGACAACAAAGCGAAGAAAACAACTGGCTCCACAGCTTCTGATGAGAAGCACTGCTGCAAAAAGCATTATAATGAATAACTGACTTCTGTCTTAGTGATGCCTTCATCTTTTTATTCCTTTTTAAAACAAAGTCTGTTTTGACTGCTTCACTATACTGTTAACAGACAGATGCACTCAAAATGTTGGCAGTTATGTTCAAGGCTGGATTAATATAGTTTTGTTATTTTACCAGCATGTCCAAAGGCAAATACTCCTACTGGACTCCACCCTTCAGCTGTGAAGCAGGTTGTAAATCAGTCCCCTTTTTGTTGTTTTTAAAGTAGTTTAGGGGCTTTAAAATGGTATTTAACGTTATTACAGTCTGCTTGAATATTGTACAATTTCTAACAATTTCTTCTTTTTTATATCCACTTTTCTGCCACTCAGAAGCTTCTAAAGAAAACAATTCAGTCACTAGTAATGCCAAGGTGTAACAGAAGTGCTTATAATGTTCTTAATGACTGTTGTCCCCCAAGTATTTAGGTGCTATAATTTTTACCTTGCTAAAAGCCTTCAACATTTACAGAGGGAAAGAATAAAGGCCAGGTTTTCATGTTTGTCCCTTTGTCTTTGAGGCTGGGATGGGTAAATTTGACCTTGCTTCTTTGCCTAGAAGAGTTTAAGTAGGTGTATAGCCAGCTCTCCTTGTCCTTATGTTGCCCTCCTTAATCTAGCACTAAAAGTATGGAAAAAAAAAATCCTGCATCTGGGAATACAGAAGGAAATAACTACTGGGTTGGGAACCAGCAGTTCTGATGCTAGCACATGTTCAGCCACATCCATCAAGCACTCCATGACCTGTGAAAATTATATCCAAAAATATCCCTGTTCGTTTGTTTTTATTTTGAAATTAGGTTTATTCTCTTTCCTGAAAGTCAGAACAACATACTTCAAATGCTGGAGGAAACTGTTATTTGAGCTGATCTTCTTAGATTCTTGACTGATTCTAAAAATAGGGCCTTGCTATCCATTAAGATAAGAGTGAAACGCTGGTGACATTAAGTACGGCTAATAGCTTGGTTGTTCTGATCTGCAAAAAATGTCCATCCTGTCTAGCAGGGACATTGCGTCTGTCTGCTCTCTCAGACCGGGGTGAGAGGCTCCAGTCTATAAACTGCCACTTCTCACCATGTCCTAGCAGCTAATGTCCCCAGGGGTAGAGGTGCAGTGAACATATGACATTTCAGAGCCCCTGTGACAAAGCTTGTGTGCCCCAGAAGACCAGTCTGATTCTACCTCAACTTGTTCTTTTCTGATTTCATGTCTCTGAACCCCACTGTGCTCTTTGTTTCCATATTCTTTGCAAGGTTCCCATTACCCGGACTCCTGCTGCATCTCACCTTCCCCTTCGCATTCTGCCCCTGCGCTGGGGAGTGTGCATGGGAGCAATCAGCCTCCCCTATGGACTGACATCTGTGCACAACCTGCTCTGCAAACCCATGGCTGTTGGCTGTGTTGGGAGCATGTTTAGAGCTTCCCAAATGTGAGAACTAAAAGGTGAAAGAAAGGATGGGTTTTCAGTCCCTGTAAGCTAACCAGTGTGCAGGTGACATTCAATCACGCTCTCCTCCCAGTGCTGTGCTCCTCCCTCTCCCCCACCACTACCAGCGGTGTTTGCAGTCTGCACACTGAGACGGGCAAGGGAACTATCCCCACTGCAGCTTATCCTTGGGTATTTTTCCGTTTCATGGTTAGTTTTCAGTCAGATCAGATCCCTCATCTGACCTGCTGCATGACTTCAGGAGCATCAACATGAGGGAGAAGACAGGGCCGCTGACAGCCAGGGAAGCATGGACTGACACCACCAGTCACCACTTTTCTTGGTTGCGAGCTGCTGGGAGACCACTGGCCGTGTGCTCCCAACCCACATGCCCCCTCACACCAACCATGGGAACATCACCAAGTCCAGTGCTGGTGATCAGGTTACTCGATGAGCCGATGTGTCTGCATGCGGCCGTGCGGTCTCTGCACAAAGAAAGCATTGGAAATGGATGAGGATGGGCGGGAAAGGGAGAGCCAGGCTACTGCTCCTGGGAGCAGTCTGCGGCTGGGTCAGACTAGGTGTGGTGTGAAACTGAGCCCGTGCAGAGGCACGGATCAAAGCACCATCTCAGCGTGTTCATGTCAGACACAGCAAGCATTTAGCAATTTACTTTGGTGGTGAGATAGAAGGAGTTTACTTAATATTTCTGGAAGATATCAGTCTGTGTGCTGTGGCTTGCTCCCGCTCACCTCTTTCCCCATCCCCTATGTGAGCACACACATGCACAAACACACATGCACACACGCACACACAATGGCTTCTTTGTTGGCGTGGAAAAATGCTCCACGGGGAGCTGCACATCCCAGAACGCAGCTCTGTTTGCGTCTCAAGTTGTGATGGATCACTGTGGGGAACCTTAAATCTCTGCAGCTCTCAGATCTCTATCAAAAATGGGGGCAGCTGGGGTATGCTCCATTTAACGCAAACTACATGCATAGCTGGATTCCTTACCACCTTGTCAATGCCACCCCCAACTGCCAAGGTCTGAGAGCCCCTGAGCCTACTGAAACCAAAGGGAGGTGAGGATTTTCTTTCACTTGGATGCAGGTTTTTTAAAGGAAACTTGGGAAATAATTAACACATAATTAACCTGTGGAACTTTCTGCCAGGAAGTATTACTGAGGCCAACCGCTCTGCAGGGTTAGGAATTTATATGAATAATAAGAGGTCCAAAGTGGAAAAGGTATCAACCTTCAAAGTAAGGAGGACATCATTAACAAAAATGAGTTAAGGAGATGGATTTCTTATGGATAAATTATTTCCTAGTGGTCTATTATGGGATGTCTTGTGCCTTCCTGTGAAGCCTCTGGGAATAGCTACTGATGAAGACAGTAGAGCATGGGTCTGATCTGCTCTGGCAAACATGTTTCCTATTAAATATTCAGTATTGCAGATGGTGTGCTAGAGCTAACGGAGCTGCACTCACTCTGGCCCATACTGCACTCTGGGAAATAATTGCTTGTTCAACTGATTTTAAAAATATATTTTATTTGAACCCAGATCTGTCACTCTTGTAGATTGTCATTATTTGAATGATTCATTGTCACTTCATCTCACTGGCAAGTTCTGCGTTAGAAATTAAAAAATACATATGGAGGCGGCCAGTCTGTTTAGGGAGTGAACAATTAAGGGTGTGACAAAAAGTTGTCAGAACTGGTCAGACTGAAAGGCCACCCAGCCTAAGATGCACCTTTGCAGTGGTCTATAGGTGTCTGAGGAAAGAGCATAAGCAACGGAGTAAGTGTAGAGTTATCCTTCCTGGTAGACCATCTGATTGTGGCACTTTATGGCTCATGGACTCCTGGAGCTTGAGGCTGTCTCCCCACCACAGGCCTTAATAGCTTCTGAAGTTGTTAATTCCATCTTGAACCATCTTTATATTTCAGCCTCCACCACCTGTTGTGGCAGGGACATCCAATGATGTACACCCTGGGTGAGAAGGTGGCACCTTTTGGTTGCTCTGAGCCTGCTTGGTTCACTTCCTTAGCTCCCATGGGGTGGACAAGAATGAACAATCATTCTCATAAGTCGTAACAGTCCCAGGGACATCTCTCATACCTTCTGCTTCCTGCTTCCTGCCTCCTCCCAGCTCTTCACCCAGCAGATCCTGAGCCTCTGGGTGATCCCTTACTCCCCTTTTCCACAGAAGAGCTGAAGCACCTCTTTCTGGACAGGAAGAGACAAGCAAGAGATGCTGGAACTTGGAAATATTGATCTCTGTTTTGCACTTTGCCCCCAAAGAAGTAGGTTTGACTTCCATTTCTCCTTGTCCTTGCAACAGACCTAAGCTTTTGCTATCTGCTTTCTCTATAGCATCTGTGATTTGACACACCTCTTCTCCATCTCATTACCCTCTCCACTCCCAACACAGCCATTTCTTTTCAAAGTACCTTTTCCGTTGACTTATTCCATATACAGAAGTTCAGTACATCCTTGTCTTTTTTCCAATATGCTTGTTGCCTTTCCCTTTTGCAGTTCTGCTGCATCCTTCTAGATACAGCTTCGGGGACTCATGATGTGGTGGCACTGTACATTTACACAGCAGGGAGGTGAGCGCTGTAGTCGTGCTCTCCTAACTATAAGATCATGTTTGCTCTTTAGACCACTGTGAGTCCCAGAACTGACACTTTCAGAGGACAAACTGCAATGGGATCCAATTATCTTTCCTAAATAGTTTTTGAACCTGCTTAAGGAGCTCATCTCCAGGAAAAATTCCTGCAACAACTCCTTGTGGGTACTTTCTCTCTACTGGGGAAGTGTAAGTGGTTCTTCTAGCTTTTTAACAAGAATGAAACTGTGAAAATATTGAATCAGACTTGACCACAACCCTGTCTCTCTGATAGTGGCTATGGATGCTTAGGGAAAGAACCAGGTGTTATACTATAATATTTTCTTTATGTTTTCTGTATTTATGCCAGTCTGTGCCTTGGAAATTTCTTGCCTAGGAGGTTGCGTCTGGTTTGATTCCCACAGTCCCTAGGGGACATTTTCTCTGTTCACTTTCACACAGATTTTTAATACCTTTTATTTCAGCCATTTACATACCTGCAAGAGGAACTTGCCCTTATGCTTGAAGAGTCTAGGTCTGGGTAAAAGAAAGTAAGAGCTTTTGGTTTCTGACTGTTTTTTGAAACTTCAGACTCTGACAGCCATAATGGACATTAACATAATTTCTTTGAAAATTATTTTTTCCTAATATGGTCTCCTTGTCCATTTGTCTATCCATGTCAGAAAACCAAAGGGGACTGCGGCTAATGACAGCCCTCCAGTCTACCTTGAAACAAACAGCCTCAGAGTGCTTGCAGAGCATGGCGAGGTGCATGGCTCTCGATGCATTACTAAGCCTTCTGCTGCCATGGGTGCACTGTTATCAGTACCCAGCAAGTCGGATGAAAGCTAGCTCTGCTGTCTGCT
This sequence comes from Jacana jacana, assembly GCA_013400555.1. Classification (NCBI taxonomy): domain Eukaryota; kingdom Metazoa; phylum Chordata; class Aves; order Charadriiformes; family Jacanidae; genus Jacana; species Jacana jacana. The sequence goes on from VZTM01008670.1 coordinate 21,530, forward strand.
CAAGTTGCAGTCACACCTCCAGACTGCAGTGTAGACACCCCCTCTGTCTGTGAGTGTTACTCTACATGAGTTCTTCCAGTTATAATAAATTTACAGTGAAATATTAAACACTGGCGTATACAGTGTTTTTGGCGAAAAGAAGCAAAAGCTGGAATCTGAACTTAAGACTGTAATGCACAAGTGAACATGCAGATTTATGGGCTTAACAAACACACACAACTTTTGAGACATGCCTAGCAGACATCATGCTTTTAAAATGTCACAGTTCATGTAGCTGTCACTTCAAACACTAAGGAAACTGGCACTCCCAAAGTGCTAGCAAGCTCTGGCTGGACAGTAACAAGACTCAGAGATCTAAAATTAAAAACTGTCCAAGAAAACGTATAACTTCTTAAAGACCTCATTCTGAATGTTTTATACCACGCTCCGGTTTGCAAAGAAATGGTTGTCTGATCAGCTAAGTAGGAATGAGATGTTTCCATCACACCTTCGGCAGAGGAAACAGAGCTGTTTGTAATGGAGCAGGAGTGTTGTGAGCCCTGCTGATTGAAGAGTGCCTTCTCCTATGAGGTTTGCTTACCTTTCTCTGGCAGATGTCTAATCAGAGAAGCTGACGTGCTTTACACAGTGACCCATCTGAATGTCACTGATGAATAGGATGTATTCTGGTTCTGCAGTTATCCAAAGCCTTGTTTCAGTTCACAGGTCAGATATTTTTTCTTTCTGTTAAGGCATTTTAGTACTGTCAGCTTGGAAGTCTCATTGCAGCCTGTTTCAGCAAACGAGGTACACTGACCTAATCGAGACCTCTAGTATAAACAGACAAAACTCCCTGGGTTTTGAGACTGGCTGCCCTTCTCCTCCTAACAGCAGCAGACAGACACCCCTATGGAAGCAGCTTTCTCCTGCTGAAATGCACCAAATCACTTGATAAATGAAACTTTTTTAAATTATTATTTTTTTTTTATTATTTTCCTGGTGCTCCAGAAAGTTAAAATAAACATCAGAACCCAGAATACAAGAACAAGTATTATGAATTTCAATCAGACTTCACTCTGCGAAGAAACATGTTTGTGTTTGAGTTTGGGAACTTAAAAATACAAATTTTCTGGTGAGCCGAGACAGAAGAACTCTGGAGTGAATTTATTCTCTGCTAACAGGATATTCTGCTGATGCACAGCATTAAATAATCATAGATCAGATGTTTTAAATATTATTTTCTATATACCTGGGTGTAGTTTTACAACCAGCTGCCCCCTCCCCCTCATCCCAGAGACATATTGCTTGTATTGGATTTTCCTGCCCTCTCCCTCAGGGTTAGTTGTCAGCCAGATCAACTCCCTCATCCATTTGACCTCACCCCCTCCAGTCCTGCTGTGAACACAGCGAGGGACAGGTACATGTGGCTGAGCACAAAGGAAGGAACATCTCACGCCCTTTTAGTTGCAGGCTCAATATTACCTTTTCCAAATCTCTGATGCAGCTGTTGGACACCAATTAGTGCACTGACTACCACATTCCACTGAATTCCTTGTTTCCCTTGATGGCTCCAGTCACGCTTCAGAACCAATTTCTACTGGGTATGGTGGGACTTTGCACTTTGGCTTAGTTAAAGCACATGACAGAAGCACAGCCGAGTCTTATCTATAAACATGGAACCATGCTTGAAGCACATTAGGATGAATAGGTTTGTTGTAGTTTCCTCTTCTAAGAGGGGTTCTTTTTGTGAGGCAAAGGGAAATAAAACAGAAAGAAAAAGAAATATTCTTCCCTATGGGGATGAGGAAGAAAGATAGGGAAGTCCATTAAGGACTAAAAAAAGCACAAGAAGGGAAACAATTCCTGCATAACCCCCAAGGGACACAGCAAAAATGAGCATTGTCTCTCACTGCTGGTCAAGTTCCTTTTCTTGTCTCCCCTTAAAGAATTGAAGACAGCAGCAAGAACTGTGATGCCATTGCAGTTCTCAGGTTTGCTGATCTCCGTTCTTTCCTCTAACAAACTGCCAGGCTCCTCAAAAGAAACCTGTTAGTTCATGAAAAGTTCAAAGACTGCTAGCTTGTACATAGACTGAAATAAGAGATTTTAATTAAATTCCAGGCTTGTTATTGAGTTAGAGTGTTGTCACAATAGACTATTTTGGGTTTGGAGAATTTTCTTTCAATATGCAGCAAAAAATTAAGTAGGACAAAAAGAGACTTCTTCAAGAAAATGAGGAAAAGAGGAGTATCTGGTCTCTGCATTATCAGATCCTTTTTGCTCAGTTTGCAACAGGCACGTGGTGGGGAACAATGCAGTACAGTACTTCTTGAATAATCCTAGACAGTCCTAGACCTCCAAAAAAGTAGTTCTTGCTCTCATGGATAACTTTCTGCTTATTTGAGTGGGCAAGACTCCTTGCTCATGACTGTAGCTGGAGGGCTACTGCCCAAAACACAGCAGCAATTATCAGCTGGAGGCAAAATGCACACAACTTCAGCTGAACTCAAGGATTTGCCTTTTGGAAGCAGTTACCAGGAGAGCCCGTCACAGGCTTTTTAATATCTTTCCAGTATTAAGGCCACTTTTCTCATACCAAGTCCCACAGTTGGATCCTTGGGAATGCAGCTGCCAAAAACACAAATTCTCCATGTATGACCACATGTCCTGCATGCACTTTCCCTTCAAGTGCATATGTATTGCAAGCCTCCTGCTTCCAGGCAGGCTGATTAGGTGCGTGGCTAGAGCTGACCGGCTAGTTGGGATGATTTCTTTAATTACTCCACAGGGAAGATTAAACTATTTCCCTGGCTATGTCCAATGAGTTGGCCATGTATTTGACACCCTCTATTTACAAGGAGATGACAAGGCAAAACATTTGGTGTAGGGTGTAATGGATGGATGGATTATGCAGAAATTTGGAGGTGGAGTAAGCAACATATTTAAGTTACAAATGTGTGTATTGAAGTGCTTAGATTAAAAGCTTATGAAAGTTTTGAGTCTTTTTCCTTTTGTGCTGCCCTAGATACCAACACAAGATTGAAATGAAAGTGGGTCATCAAGACTGCTTTGGGTTCCTGAAGTGTCTTCCCACAGACCAAAGGGGTTTTGAAGGCCTGAGGAAAGAAGGGACACTCGTGAGTGGCAGAAGGTCCCTCACATGCCAGAGGCCCTTGTGGTGTCATGGGCAGTTTCTGGAGGATATGAAATCTGTTCTGACAGCCCCATGGGGATCTGTGGTGGCTTGGCTTCTGGGTAGGTCAGGGTAGAATTTTGTACCACACACCTTTGTGTATAACAGTACACCATTGAGTACTGTGCTCACATCAGTCCCACCAAAAGTGTACAAAATGAGCTGCTTCTCACCAAAGCTTTTTGTCCTTGACTAAGGGAATTAGTAAGAAAGACACAACGAAGGAAGGCCTAATGCCTGGTGGGGCAGCATGGTGTGGGCAGACTGTGTGGTGACAGCCTCTCCCCTAGGGTACCACACGTGTGCCTGGACAGATCTAGCAGGGGACACGGCCCCTGTTACCCTCTGCTCAGCAATATACATTTGTCACCACAAGGCATTACATATTTAATATCTCACAAGACTCGTATGACTTCCAAGGCCAATATATCATGAATTAGATGAAATATTTTTCAAAGTGTGAAAAAACCCTTTTTATCCCAGGGACGGCAGCCCTGGACTTTTACATTGCTTCTCTCATACATTTTTTCTGAGCCCAGAAGTCTGTAATTTCTGTGGTTTGTGTATTAAGCTCTTTTTTGACCCCCTTTAGCAGCCCACAGGCTGTCTAGCAGATCTTGGTCCTGCTTCACTAAGTGGAGAGGCTGCAGGTCCTCCTGGACATGCCTACTGAAATTAATGCAGAAAGCTGCCCACACTGTCTCGACTGGTAAAGCTCTCCCATATTAAAAAAAAAAATTATGGACAGAAGATGCTCATATGGTGTATTGGTAATAGCTTTCTTCTTGTAGAAATATATATTCAAAAAGATATAGAAATGTTGAGCTGTCAAAAAAGTGATTGAAGCAGCTACCTATTATCTTTCAGGGGAAAAAAAAAAGCTCATTTGTCACTGACCATCTTCTCTTGATGTGGTTATCCCCAATTAGGCTAAAAGTGCCAGAATTACAATATAGTGTCTGCCAATTTAGCTTTACAATGGCTTGATAATTATAGAGCAGGAAAATAGTATGTCTGGAAGGGTGTTAACTGAAGAGCAAGGGGCTGCGTAAATAAACTTGACAATGATATAGAAAGGCAAGAAAAAGACACTACTGGATAATAGCATTATGGTGCACAGGAGTTATTTACATGCAACCAGAGCTTGTCACAAATAATGAGAATTAGAGGAAAGTCCCTGTCCTTGCATGCCAGGCTTGCCATGGAACCTCTTTGCCCCAAAAATGCAAACATGGGAGTTTAATTTGCTTTTTATGGTGCACAACGCAGAAAATTGAAAACTATATCTTCTAACTGGGCCTAAAACATGGTCACAGTGTCAGTCTCCACATGCCAGCTCTCCAGGCAAGTGCCTCTTCAGAGGTCAATCAGAGAACAGTGGGAAGGGGAATATGGGGCATGGGGAAGTGGGTAGGTTTTTTTGTAGAAACCATGGGGTTATGGTGGCAGTGGAACTCCAAAGAGCTGTAAGACCTCATGGTAAAAACCACTAGATACTGCTCTGCTCTTCCCTTCATCATCAAATAATGTTCACAGAAATATTAGACAAATCTTCTATTGATGTCTATGGATGTCACCAGAGACTTTTATGGCTTCAGGAGGCCTTCAGCCTCTTTTATGTGTAAAAAATACTAAATTACAGCACAAAATCCTGCATTCTTTGCCTACTTAAACTATGAACTTCTGCAAACCACTTGTAGAGCTTGTCTATGTATGAGCCTGGTGTGCCCATAACCTTGCTCTGAACAAATGCTAGCTTTCTCTGCTATGGCCTGTTGTGACCAAAAGTTATGTTTAGTGCAGCTCTATTAATTATTATTAATTATTAGTAAAGTAGATTAACACAGATACAACATTGTACTAACATGACCCCATTGCTTTCAACCCATTCTGAGCATGTGCAGAGTGAGCAGATGTTTGCTTGGAGAACACTTTGTAAATGTTCTTTTCCCTAACTGAAAAGGAAAGATTGTACAGCATCCAGTAGAAGGTCCTGTTCTGTGATAAGGTCTTTTATCTCCAGTAAAAAATAAACAAGGGTCTTATCCATAGCTAATAAATATTTTCAGGACTTGACCCATAGAAATGATAAATGGCATAGGTCTCTCAGACTATGAGGTGTACATAAGATTTCTCAATTTTTTTCAAACTGGCTGTACACTAATGGAGACACTATGCCAGAACCTACCCAGTCTCATGGTATCCAATATATTACATAATGCCCTGTGTTGTCAGAAGGCAAAAAAGCAAACATTAACAAACAGTAATTCTTCTCTTCTGAATGCAGAAATGTAGATTTTTAGATGTCATGGTGACACAGAAAGCTTAAAAACTGGAAGCAAGCTCACTATTCAGGACTGAAGAGTAGTAGAGCAGGCAGCCCCATGTTTTTAAGTAAATTAATAATACATATTATTTTTAAGTCACTTTGCTGATTTTGTGGGGCTGCACTGCTGTTCTTGCACAGGGAAGATGCAGCCTACTGCCTACTGCACCCTCTTGAGAATCACATTGACTCCCTGTGGTTTTCCAGCAAATACTTTGACATAGGGAAAGTAATCTTGTGCACAGTTTCACATTTTCCTTCTTTTTTTTAATGCAACCTAGCATCTAGGAATAAGGCAAGAAGAGAACCTGTGTCGGCAGCCAGAGGATGCCCCCTGGATTGCCAGCTGCCAGTGCAATGCAGTCTGGTTGGGTTCTCACCTACAGACCCTTCAGTAACATCCCATGTAGCATCCTGTGGTGTTAAACAACCTCTGTGAGAGCAGCTCCACCACTCTAAGAGCCATTCCCCTCCTGAATATGTCTCATACTGACAGTTTTGGGAAAATTGCAGTTATCCAAGTCACCCCATTAAGAACTGTTTTCCATCAAAGTGGTCAATGCTGAACTGTAACCAAGGCTGCTGCTTGTGTTGGTGGTGAAGCTCTGTCTGTCAGTGTATGCAGTAAGGTTGCAGTAAAATGGCTGACTCTATCACTGAAGTTCAGCCTAGCAAGAGCTTTCACCACCCTACCTGCTCTCTTACTCATCTCCCCACTTTATACACAGTTCCTGTGCCCAACTATGGTGCCAAGGTTGTCTGCATGGATGCTTCAGGCTCGAACAGAGGTAGCTGTTGTGGATCAGAACGATGTTTGACTGTAAGTTTTCACATGGGAAGTGTACAAATACAGCCTACCACAGCTGTGCAACATTGAATGTCTTCCAATCTTCCCCTCTAGTCAGGTTTCATATCTCTGTCTAGGGATACATAAATATTTCTGAATCTGGCCTTAAGTGATGAAGGTACCTCAATACCAACTATTTTCTCTGAAACAGGCCATATTCCTTCCAACTTTTTCATGCTGAGGTAGGGCAGCTCAGCATCCTGGCCCCATGCCATCCCACGAAGGCACCTCTCCTGTATTTCACAAGGTTCACGAGCTTCTCTCATCTGTGCTCTGTCCTGCTCCCCCTGCCTTGCTCTGAGAATCAAGCCCGGCAGGGCAGGGAACTGTCATCTTCCAGCCCCACACGAGGCATCTCTCCAGGCAGATGGCTAAATTTCACGTCTTAAACCCTCCCTGCCATGGGAATCATCTCCTCTCCTTCTACTTTGCTGTTGCCCCTTTGTCCCTCACCTGCCTGTAGCTTGGTCTGCAGCTGCCTACCTGTCTCCTGGGCAGCCTTGTGTTGGTGGGGCACCTCTCACTACATCCTTGTTTGTAGGACACCTTGAACGCTGTACAGCAATGTATGTCATTCCTAGTGGTTTCATGCAATTGCAAACTGTGAAAGCAGAGGTTGTGTTTGGTGCTCAAAAACATCATTAAAGGTAACTGCAGTCCTGGGATGAGCCAAGGTTTCACATTGATGCCTTCTGGTGAGGTACCCAGCAACTGAGAATTTTAGGTCCTGTGCTTCAAGAAAGTCTTACTCTGCTTTAAACCCTTCAAAAGCTGGTAAATTTAAACATTAAAATGAAAAAATGCGTAGTCAAATCTCAGCTGTTAAATCTTCCTGGCCTGGTACCTTACTCAGATGTTTGAGTTCTTCCTTTCCTCCTCACTTACACTACTATGACTTGGATTCAGGCATATGGGCACTTTAAAAACATCCCCTTAGGAGTCTGTCTGCTTCTCCATGTACTTAAATACTTGCAAAACCCTGGCCTGCTGGCACCTTAACAAGTTTTATCTCTACATATTTCATCTGTTTCCAGGAGCACCCAGAGTTTGGGAGCACAGAAGCTGGTGGTGTCCCTGCAAATTCTCTAACTAAATGAAATGAGCTGGTTACCAAACATGCTGAATAACTAAGAGAAAATTAACAACCTAATAGTACATCTATTTTATGTCCTTTTAATGATTTCCTTTCATTTCCATTTGCTTGGAAAGAACCCATCTAAATGGCAAAAATAAATACCTATAGAGTCACTGGGCCAAAGACATTCCTGATGTAAAGCCAATGAAGTTACTCTTGGGACAAATTTAGCTCGGTGTTTTTAGCTATGCCTCTGTTCTCCTGTCAAAGGACTCACAGCTGATAGACAGCACATCTCAGTACATTCACACACTGTCTGTGAAATGAACCCATGCTTCATGCCATTTAAATCTGAAGACATAGCATATGTTTCGTGTTTCATGTCAAATCACAGAATCACAGAATCACAGAATATCAGGGATTGGAAGAGACCTTGAAAGATCATCTAGTCCAATCCCCATGCCAGAGCAGGAACACCTAAAGCAGATCACAGAGGAATGCATCCAGGTGAGTTTTGAATGTCTCCAGAGAAGGAGACTCCACAGCCGCCCTGGGCAGCCCCTTCCAGTGTTCAGTCACCCTCACTGTGAAGAAGGTTTTCCTCATAATTAAGTGGGACCTCCTATGTTCCAGCTTGCACCCATTGCCCCTTGTCCTATCATTGGATGTCACTGAGAAGAGACTGGCTCCATCCTCCTGACACTCACCCTTTACATATTTATAAAAGTTAGTAAGGTCCCCCCTCAGTCTCCTCTTCTCCAAGCTAGAGACCCAACTCCCTCAGTCTTTCCTCATATGGGAGATGCTCCACTCCCTTAATCATCTTTGTGGCTCTGTGCTGGACCCTCTCAAGCAGTTCCCTGTCCTTCTTGAACTGAGGGTCCCAGAACTGGACACACTATTCCAGATGGGGTCTCACCAGGGCAGAGTAGAGAGGGAGGAGAACCTCTCTCAACCTACAAACCACACCCCTTCTAAATAGCCCTCAGAAAGCTATATCAGCCTACTTCTGTCCCTCATGATGCCATCACCCATGAAAGCTAATGCATCTGGCCTTTGAGGGATTTCTGCCTCTTCAGGCATGCCCCAGTGAATGGAGCAGAGCCAGGACAAGTGGATCAATGCCCCAGCACAGAGATGTGTAACACAGAGAGTTGTGAAACAGCATTCAAGACCATAACATCCAAGCTTCCGCCCTGTCCTTCCCTGCAGAAGAGAGCATGGGGGCCATAGGGAATGGGGAAGGCACAAAAGCAGGATGGATGCAGGTTGCCATTTGCAGTTACTTTTCTGCTGCCTCTTTATCGTGCTCCCCTCCACTGTTGTGAGCCCAGCATGTCAGATCCCAAGGATGTATCCCAAAATATTTAGCTCATTTTGTACATATTACTTTCAAGTAATCATACACCACTGAGTCATACATCATGGGATTAACAATCCTACACATGGTATAAACAGAACCTAAATAAAATCCCAGAAAAAGGATATTGCCTTTTAAATAAGTCCTGACAGCTGTGGAAAATATTATGCCCCAATACAACCCTCCCATACGACATACATTAATATGAAGAGAACCCCAAACTGTTCCTCTGGATATTTTGTAAGGTTTTATTTTATTATGGATTGGACATATTGAAGTAAGACTATAATCTTATTGTGCTCTGACCTGTGTTTTTACTGTGCTGTATAAACAGCAGTTACTACGTTAGATGGAGAAATGTTTACAGAAAGAAGAAATAAAAACAAACGGATTTATTGTGTTGCAGAAATTTGAAACAGGGCCGAACGGCTGCCTGTGTGTTTTGTGCTCGTAAGACCTTTCCTTGATGGAAACAGACAGCTTAGACATGACAGAAGCACAGAGAGGTCCTGCGCTATCAAAAGTAAAATGTAATATCCGCACAGCACCAGCTCTCTCCAGCCAGCCTCGCCTACAGTCAAAGCCCTTGGTACGGCTCTTGCTGTTGTCTGCTCACATACAGCAGGTTTGGGATCTAATTTTTTTAATAGATTTTGAAATTGCTTTTAAGTGCTAGTGAAAAGTGCCAGATTGACAGCTCTGGAGCCTGGAGTCTCTTTTGAACCACAGAAAGAGTACAGGACAGGAAATGGCAAAACAAACTTCCTTCCCCAGCCCCACCAGTGCCAGGGAGGAGGGAAGCACAGTGGGTTATCCTTCCCTGCTGGATTCTCCAGCGAAAACACGCAGAGCAAACACGCACCAGCCTTCATGGGCTTCAGAGCAAAAAGTCGCCCAGGGCACCCATAAAACTAGTCCGGGTACACAAAGTGCTCTGGGGGGCAAGTCAACATTTGGGAAAAGCCCTTCTCTTCTCCTCTTTTTGAAAACTTGACTTTTTCCTCAAGATGGAAATCATTAGAGAAAACTGAAGTTTTTCATGTCATGATTTGGCTTCTTTTTTCTGTTGACATTTTTATTGACAAGCGTTATCAAGATCAATGCCAGCATGATCATTTAGATTTTTCATTTTTCCAAATTTTGTGAGTTTGGCAGAAAAGAATGCTAATAAACCTGTCAGTGACATCCTTGATAAGAACATTGATTAAAACCATTGTATGCAAAATCTTCAGCTAAGAAACACAGAAGTGAAAAACTGGCCTATTTTCAACTCTACAAAATGGAAACAATTTTGAAATTTTTTAGGATTTTTCTTTTTTACATTTCAACCAGGCTTGTGATCCTCCAAGTCAAATCTCCACAGGCTTCTCAGAAAGGAAAAAAACCAAACCAAACCAAACCATAAAAAAACCCTCTTAAAATGAAATCCTGGCCCCATTGAAGTCGGCTGCAAAGCTCCAGTTGAATTCAGCCCAGCTAAAATTTCACCCCTTATTTGTATACTGAGCAAATCTGATCTGGAGTACGTAACACATAATAAACATGGGACCCTAGGACGCCATTTTTAGTCACTTTTCAGGGGAGAGCTGTGGTTTAATTTATTTTGTCAACTGTTTCCACTTAGGTTTTTCCTATTAATGCTTCTGTTACCCACTGCGCAGTAAGGTTACACCCCGTATAAGTTCTTCTTCTCCCTTAATAGTTGTGGTACTTTTGCAAATGTTATTCTCTTTAATATGTGATTTCAGAATAATGAATGCTTGTCAAACTGATTTTTTGCTGTCTTAAAACGAGTGGATGTGTTAAGCAATTTGTGCTAAGAAACAGGCATGATATGACTTAAAAATGACAGAGGGACCACAGAATGGGCTGAATTATCCAGAGCAGCTTCCCAATAATCAGATGTCAGCTATTTGGTTGTTGAAAGGGTGGTTCAGAATTTATGATCCTCCGGATGAATCCTGTACTTTTCAAACCTCCATTGTACAATGTCTGTGTATACAAGAAAAAATAATTTTTGAGATTATCTGTATATCAGATAAAACCCTGAAAATTTCTGACAGTAACGAAGTAGGATGAGGAAGGTGACACGCATCCTTTTACCTTCATAGAAGAGGAGGTCATAGTTCAGGTGCTATTTTTAGTAATACTAGGAATAGTTTGTAACATTAAATAGACCAGGGGTTGTGAGGGGATTATCCTAAAACAAGAATTAGTCAGAAAACAGGAAAAAAAAGTTATTAAGAAGTTTCCTGGTATTTTCTTCTCTTTTGGCATTGAACAGTACAAATATTAGAATCAGAATAGTTTGAGTTAGAAGGAGCCTTTAAAAGTCCAGCCCCATAATAGGCAGGTACATCCTCCACTAAATCAGGTTGCTCAGAGCTCCATCCAACCTGACCTTGAATGTTTCCAGGGATGGGGCATCTGCCATCTCTCTGAGCAACCTAGACCAGTGTTTCACCACCCTCAGAGCAAAAAAATTCTTCCTTATCCTCTTTTAGTTTAAAACCATTAATTATTCTTTGTCCTATAGTAACCTGTCCTGCGAAAAAGCTTGTCCCCATCTTTCTTATAAGCCCCCTTTAACTACTGAAAGACCACAATAAGGTGTCCCTAGAGTCTTTTCCAGGCTGAAAAAAACTCAACTCTCTCAGCCTGTCCTCACAGAATAGGTGCTCCATCACTCAGATAATTTTTGTGGCCGTCTACTGGACCTGCTCCAACAGGTCCACGTCTTTCCCGTGCTGAGGGCCCTAGAGCTGGATGCAGTACTCCAGTACTGCAGTACAGGTGAGGTCTCAGCAGAGTGGAGTAGAGGGGCAGAATCATCTCCCTTGTTCTGCTGGCCACACTGCTTTTGATGTAGCCCAGGATATGGCTGTTCTCCTGGACTGTGAGCACACATTGTCAGCTCCTGTCCACCCTTTCGTCCACCAGTACCCCCTAGTTCTTCCCAGCAGTGCTGATTTCCATCTGTTCATCTCCCAGCAACTTTGCTGAGGATGCACTCAATCCACTGTCTATGTCATTGATGAAGATTTTGAACAACACTTGTCCCAGTACAGACGCCTGAAGAAGACCACTTGTCACCAGTCTCCATTTTCATACTGAGTTGTTGACCACTACCCTCTAGATGTGACCATCCAATCAATTCATCATCCACTGAACTGTCCACCTATCAAATGCATCTCTCTCCAATTTAGAAAGAAAGATGTTGTGGAGGACTGTGTCAAAGGCTTTATAGAAGTCCAGACAGACAACATTGATAGCTCTTCCTTTGTCCACTGGCGTAGTCACTAAATCATAGAAGGCCACCAGATTGGTCAAGCAGGACCTGCCCTTGGTGAAGACATCTTCCCCCCATGAAGAGCTCCTTGAGAAGCTAAAATCTAGATGTTCTGAAAAAAGCTCATCGGCAAATTGATTTTTGGTGAAAATTTTTACTATTGTAATAAATAAAATAAACAGCTATAACAAATTTAGCTTTTCTAAGCAAAAATTATTCAGATTTTAATGTCTAATCCCCTGGATGGTTTCAGGGCTGGGGCAAATCCTGGCTCACCGTGCCATGCTCCAGCTCCATCCATCCTTCCAGCAGTGTAAAGTTCCAGCATCTCACCCTGCAGGTTGTGAGCTCCCAGCCTTTTAGTTTATAGTAGTTTGACATATGGAAATGGTGTTACTAAATCACATTAAATGTTGAAAAGAGTAGATGTCAAGAAATGGTCATATTGATACAAAATCCAAAATTTTGGAGGAAAGTTAAGATTTTGCAAATATATGCATGTATATATTTAAAACAGGTGTTTAAAATAGCTTAGAAGTCGGGAAAGCCTTAGGGAGATGCCTACATCACCAAATGCAGGTGATGGTAGGCAAATAAATATTAATTACAGAATCTTGTGAATTTTATATGTTTTAGACTGCTGGAAAGCAAGGCTGGAGAAAAACTCAAAGTAACTATTCCACCTTTCTCCACTAGGGTGGGATGAACTTTATCTGTTGTGTGGAGTCTAATCTGCATCTTCCTAGCTAGATGAAGGATCTGGGGGGATCAGAAGTGTATGTTCTATGCAGATTGCCATCTGGCCTTGATTTCAGGCAGCAGTGCTGATGTGTTACTGTGATATAGGCAGGAATTAAGTGATTCATCTTGATGCTGAGAAAGCTTCCTCAGACCAGCATTGAGAGTACTTGCAACACCAGTGTGTTAGTGGCCTATGACTGAAATAGTCAGAAATGCATAGGATGAAAAGGTCTTCAAAACCTGCTTCACAGAGAAAAATGGAAAGACATATAACCTATTTATTTTGTCAGACAGAAACTGGGATGCAGTTGCAGGTGACAGAAACAACTCCAATGGCTCGCTGCTGCTAAAAGGGATGGTCTGGATGCATGCCCTCTGCTCTTGGGAACCACCTGCACATCCAAAATTCCTGTGGGAGGAGATTTTAGATATCAGATTTTATCAATCCAAAGGGAATAAAAACCAGTGACTGAAATGGGAAACTTTACAAGGCAGTGAGGTTTTCTTCCTCAAAAAAGACCAGTTACCTCTGACTGCTGGAACAAATTCTCCAAGGCTGCAGTGGATTGCCCAAGCTGGAGATCTCTGTTAATGTTCTCCAGCTCAATCAGAAGGTATCAGTTTGGTTCAGGAATCACTTCTTGCCTTTGTTATCTTATGTCCTTTGTTATACTGAAAGTCAGACTGGATGACTGTAACAGCCCATTTCAGCCATCAGATCTTTGGATCCAGTATACAATTTTAGAGGAACCCTACTCTGACTCCAATGAGTTACATGTGGTATTGGTGAAAGTCAGTGGAGAATATTGCCTGCTGAGGTACGTGTGCTCTCAACATATTGTTGTAGAAATAGGTACAGTGTACAAAGAGAAAGATAGGTGAATTTTTGTGTGAGTATGTGAATGAAACAAGATGATGCACTGCAGAGCAAATAAAAGCTCGATAAAACGAATGTCGATGTAAAACCAGTCATCTAATGGAAAAAGAGAGAACAGATGGTGAAATAACTCACTAAGCAAGCTGCTGCTTTAGACTCTGGCCTTCCACAAACAAGTTGCAAATATTTCTGATCCATGGTCCAGTGATTAAAGAGACGAAATTCAAAGGAAAAAGTTGGGGAAATCAAAGAGGGGGGAATGCATAAAACCCCAACCCAGTTTAAGTTTCATAGAGGAATATCAAAGCAATATTGAAATATAGGAATATCAAATGCCAATACTTTATTTTTATGTTTTGCATTTACTGAATCAGTTTCAATTGTATGGATCCCTCTGCCCTTAAGCCCTATGATATAAATTTTATTGGATTTAAAGAAAACAGATTGGAAATCTGGGGCAGCAATATATATATTTTTTACCAGTACAGATTTTATGGTTTTGCCAGAGGAAGCTTCAAAACTGTTTGAAGTGCTGCTTGTTTAGTGCTACTAATGTATTCAGGGATTGGGGATGAGAAGAAAGAGAGATGTAAGGGAAGGCACAGAGATCTGTGCGAAGACCAAGTAATGTTCTCCCCCTGGAAGCAATAAAGTGATCAGAGGCTGCAAGTGTGCCTGGGGACATGTGAGAGAGAGGGAGGGAGGTGGAGACAAAGAGCTCTAGCTGCTAGCGAGGCCAAATAATGTTTCCACCTAATTTTATTCTTTGTCTGTGTGAGAGTGTATGCTCTAACCTCATCATCTTCTGTCTCATAGTCAGTAATCAAGTGAGAAGAGGAACAGTAAAACACTGCATATCTGATTGAAGCTTTGCTCTCTGCTGGGTGTTGTAGGAGATCCACGCACTTTGCTCAGGCAGAGGTCTTACATGGGAATTTGGCCTTCAAACCACCCTGGAGTGAGTCCAGGAGACGTCCTGGGCATAGAAAGTGGGCTAGTCACCCTCTTTACCTCCCTAATATTTCTTGAGTCTCTGAAGAAGAGGTGCCTGAGATACCTCTCTAATTTTCAGGAAAAATGTGAGGGTTAAATTGAAATCTGCTACCATTTGTAAAATGTACACCCAGTGATCTGGTTGCCTGTTAACAGTCTGTGTCACCATAGCAGTGAGAGTCATACATTCATATTTTCCAAAGACTGACTGTCTGCTTGGCCATCTTAATTTCTGCCTCCTACCAAGTCCTTCTGGCCAGGGACATAGACTGTACCACTGGGGGACTTAAGCTGCAACTTCCTCAAATTTAAAAAAGCAAAGCTCCATTCCCTATGGAAAGATGCTTTACTGAGAGAATGAGCAGCTCATTGACCATGACACCTCATCCTGCCTACTTCAGCTTATGTGTCTCTTGAACTGCCAGGAAACAGAGCTAGCTGATGGTGATGACCCAGATGTCTGAGCCACTCCATAGCAGCAGTCATCATTTAGGCTCCTAACAATGACAGGGAGTTAGCCCCCATTCTACTTTTTCAACTCTTGTGTGTGAGGATGTAGGGGAGGGAAAACTTCTCCCTGTAGAATATAAAGAAGGGAGAAGAATGTGCAGAATGTAGGGGAAGCTTTAATGTTTCCCAAAAGTTTGGACCATGTAGGTGTCTCCTGGCCATGAGGAAGCCACAGGCTTCTGGACTTCCATAGGTAAGGCAAGTATGGGAAAGAAGATGAAGTCTGTAGTCATGGTTGTGTCAACTGTTGATCTTGGATACTGAAGAATTCAGATATGTCCATCATCATTAATTAAGGGTCCACGAATGGACCAGCTTACCACAGGGTAAGAGAAATGGAGCTTTTCCTGAGGGAGGGGAAGGTACTTGGAGGTAGCTGAAGTTGCATGCAGAATAGGTATCAAACTGCCTTTCTTGAAATGTGTTTCTGTGTATTTAGTTCTGGTGGTCAGTGACAGGTCTCCTTCAACAACTAGTAACTCTGTGTTTCCTGAGTATCCCCAGAGCTGCTCCAAATACAGGGGGAAAACAGGAAGGCAGAATAGCTGGTGGAAAATGAAGGTTATAGAGTCTTGCTTATGACCTCCACTTCCATTACTCAAAAATGTTCCAGAACTTCTGCCAGAAGAGTTAGGATGAAGCAGTAAAATCCTTTGCCAAGGAAGGGAGGTCATGCAGCTCTGAAAGGTAAGGCTCATATCTGAAGTGCCTTAAATTCACCAAAATGACTATTTTTATAAACAGATATACTGCTGAGTAATCTGATTTATTTGGGCATTGGTCATTGCAAGTGTTTACAAATGTCTGTTTATATCACCATCACTAGGTACTAGGTGTCTGTTTATGTTGCATCACTAGGTACATCACTGAGTCACTCTGTCCTCAGAGTTTACACTCACCCTTACGTGAATGTGTCACCACATGCTTGCCACAAAATTACTTTTTATATACGTAATGTCTTTAATAAGAGATAGTCACAGCACATTTCTAGAAAAATATTTTTGTTAAGCCAAGTCCTGAGTTCACTTCAGCTGTGTTTGTCTTCCGTGAATATTGTGAAGAACAAATTTGCTAACAGTGATGTTTTCAGGGAAAATGAGTACCGAGCAAATACTAGAGAATATTGGTGGAAAGCAAGCTAAAACTGCATAAGAGTGTGCATTAACACCTATCTTGTGGTAATCCAGACAGAGGCAGGAACATGTAATGTGTACAATAAATTTAAAGTTGGAAATTTCTAATTGCTTACTAGATAAAGTTTTTCACCAAAAACCCCATTTTTTTTCAAGAGAAAAGACGTTTGGATTTTTAAAAATTCTCTCTCCTTCTTCTGAAGGAGCATATATTAGGTGAAAACTGCTTGTCTATTCTGGCCTCTCTTTCCTATTTGAACAACCAAACTTTCTGTAAAAAATGCTTAAAAATCTGAGAGAATTCCCGTGACATTTTGTGTAGGACCTGAAAAATCTAGTGATCCAGAGTTGCAACAATTCATCTGAATAAACATATTAAGTAAAAAATTTTGTTTTCCAATTATCTAATTTGAGACCTAAAAATATTTTGTGGGATGATCTGGAACAAAAATAAAAGGGTAATTTATACACAGTTATTAGTGGGTTTTCTCAAAACCACACTGAACATCCCCCACAGGTTTGATGTTAATGTGAAACTAGAATGAAAAATTAACGTTTCCCAGTGATAAAATATTTTTCTTCCTTTTGACCTCAAGGATAACTTTAACTGAACTCACTGGACTATCATATCTAGGCTCTGAAAAGAAGGTTATTGCTATCCAATGTGGAAAATGTCATCCTGTGGGAGAGGCGGGATAACCATAATACCAGTAATGCTGGACAAAAAGTCATCCATGTGGCTGCTGAAGGAAGACAACTATAGCATTAAAATTTTTTTTTTACTATTAAATTACAACGTGTACTAAAACTTACACTCTGAAACAGACCTTCTTGTGCATAATCCCGGTTAATAAAATGGTTGAAGGGTTTGAATATTTTTTAGCTGATGGTTCTGACAAGTTAAGACTAAATATACATTGCAGCAACCACCATTGTATATACGTTTCATGCACAAATGGAGAAAATAACATGGTGACTGTAATTTCATAAGACCAGAGGGATCAGTCTCAGATTCATATCTTAAGATAAAATGGTGCAATTACCATTGCAGTCCATCTTTCTGGAATATCTTCAATCAAAGAAAAGTCAACCATAATTGTGGATTTCAATGGAATATAGATGCAGCAAAAATGTTTCAGACCACTGTGATTACATCATCTGCATCTTGAAGATCCTGTGCTGTTCTCTCCCAAGCCCAGCACAGCTACAGCTCACTCGGTGCATTGAAAAGATCAGTGATACTGTACAGTTGAAGAGAAAACAAACACAACCCAATCAAAGTTTATAGGGATTAGCCTGCCAACATATGCAGGTTTGCAACCATGCCCAGGGAGTGGAGGATGAGGCACAGGGCTCTGGATCATAGTTCCACCCAGCAAGCTTTCCCCAAGCCCATAGTGAGTGGTTGAGGAACCAGGGTTGATGCCATTGCCTATCAGTGGGTCCCTCTAATGAGACCACTGAGCCAGAGGAGCCTGCCCCTTTCTATGGACTGTGACTTCAGTTTGGGACACCTGAAAGCTTGACAAAGAGCAACTTCTTGTCCTTGGGGAGGGGACTAAATGAAAATACATCTGATAAATGAATCCCTGCGTTGGCAGGGCCAAGACACATGTCCTCTTTCCCTCCCTCGTGACGTGGACGCACATCTCTGGAATGCTCTTGTTCCAGGACCTTATGCTGAAAACTTCTGCCAGCTCCAGGGCACAGACAATTGCGTCGTCTTCAGGACTGTTGGGTCCATGAGGGATGGGAGGGGGACAAAAGGCAGAAAGATGGTGGGGGCAGGGGAAAAGGCAAGAACATTACTACTCTAAGCTTTTGATTTCTTTTCCATCCCACAAGGCGCTGTGTATACATCGTGTATCCTGCTTCTCAGCCATAATAGACGAACACGACATGCCACATATGGTGCCATGGACCACTTTTATTTAATCCACCCTTGAAAATAAAAGCAGTGCCACTGCTGTCTCACAGACTTATGCAAGTTATAATAATCACCATTTTAATTTTTCCCACTACTTTGAGGCTTAATAGCTTTAAAATCTTACAAGTTGTAAAAACAATTAAAGCAATAATTTTAAAAATAAGCAGAATGGGACCTTCAAAAGAATGTGAACCTTTAACACTTCACGGTTAAATAAGGGCCTTGTAATACAGTCACTTGAAGGCCAGCCCTGAGAAAACGCAGAAGCATCCTGTGAATTTGTTGATGCTAGTTCAGACAGACTGTTTATTTTCATGATTTCATGGAAGAATTTTAATTTAATGAGTGTTTTATACACTAATGTAAAGCATAGTTTCAACCCTATAATTATAGTGTCAAAATATTTCTGCTTAAACAGCAGCAGCTGACTGCAGAAATGTGATTTACATCTGAATTGTATCAGGGGGACACTGCTAAAAATAATCAGCATGTGCCTCTTAATTGAATAAAAAAATTAACAAAGAATATCAATGTGTATCTCAGCCTAAGACTTTCTGCCTTTCATTTAAACACTCTGCTTATTTGCTTATTACCTTTTTAGGGCTAAGGTTTCCAGAAAATGTACAGACACTGAATGGCCATGTGTCATTTTGCCCACCCGTTTTTCTCTATTGCACACACAGCGATGGGAAATTGCATGAGCAAATTGTCGGTTCCTGTCATTGGGAGCCTACATTTTTTGAAAATCTCACCATTAATCTTTCAGCTCAGTTTTAAAATAACCAACTGCCATCATGAAACAGGTTTCTTGTGCTGCTTAAGGCTGTCAGCGGGCTTTGACCAGTTCAGGCCACATTTTGCTCTTGGAATGGGGTCAGAAGTCTTTTTTTTTTCTGTTGTTGTTGTTGTTACTGTTGGAGAATTAATCTTTTGAGGTAATGCCTAGGGCAGGGCAGCTTCAGATGGGAGAAATCTTAGTTGAGCAGTCCCGATGTGTTTGCACTGTCACAACACTGGAGATGGGAACGCAGCCCTGCTACAGCTGCCCTGGTCTTTGTCTAGACCTTATCCATCTGCAAGGCAGGATTAGACCAATCTCTGTCTAACAGTACCTTCTAGATGTCCTAGAAGAAATGGCATGTCATTGTGCTGCGATAGTCTCTTCCCTAAAGAAACTACAGTCTACAAGCCAAGGCACACAGAGGAAGGACCTTTATCCTTATTTTTGAAACAAAGGGCTGATGTTGTGTTGACATCCACATCTACTGTGGGTGGAAGGACATGGGATCCTTCTGAATATATGACTGCCATGTGCTGGCATTCCTCCTACTGAGGAATGCCAACAACAGCCGTCTAAAATCTCCTGTGCTCAGAGTTGCCATTGTAAGAGTGGGAAAGGCAGTAAGCAAGGGCACCAAGGGCTATGTCTCCAGCTGGGTCAGCCAGGGAACACACCTGCCCTCCATTCTTGAAAAATTCCATGATGATGATAATTTTCAAATTCAGCCAGGAAATCTATGGTGAAGCAATTACTCTTTGCCCAAGATGTTTTGTGTTGTTCATGCAGGAAAATCTGGAAGAGAGGCCTGTGCTATTATGTCACGTACACGTGTATGCTTGTGTTTGTCTTGCCTTCAATGGGTGCGATAGCCTGCTCCTCCTTTTCTGTGCTGCCTGAGCTTTTGTGGGTTTAGGCTAGACAAACCCGTCTTGCCTCCTCAAAGAGGGTTTAAGATAGCTAGTGAATCTGCAGGAGAGTCTCACTCTTTTCTCTCGGCTTTCAGCTTTGGGCCAGCTCCTCTGCACATCACAATGCTTACAACCAGCACTTTCTTTTCCAGCCAGGACAGCCTCAGCAGCCCGCTCCAGTGATCACACGACCAATGTCTGCAGCCCAGGGTTTAGCAAGGAGCAGCGCAGTGCAGTGCAGCCCCAGTGAGTTACTGAGATGGCACACACCAATTGTCAAACACTGTCTGAATCTGCTTTGTGCTCTTTGGTTGCTATTTTCTAGCCTAAAAATATATGATTATGGCCTTGTACAATCAGTACGTGATCATGGATGCATCTGCAAGTTAGAAGGAAGTTTCTATTGTGTGTGGCTAAACTGTTTAAACATTGCATACAGGCATTATATATTGTGTATGGGCATAGAGGTTTATGCACGCAGTCACATGGGTATATGTATAAATATAATCCTTCCCTTACTTGATGAAGCACAAATTTGGAGCCCTCTAGAATTCAAAGCCTGATCCCAATTCTCATAAATGATTAGACTAAGAGTGTTGTATTCCTGAAGCACTAGATGTTCTCCAATGCCAACAGTTTGCTATGAATCCTTTTTCACAGGGCAAGATTCTAAAGTTTTACGATGGCCTTTCATGACACTAGGATCAATAGATGGATGAATCTGGCATTTGTATAGATTTCAATGTCTCTGTGGGAACTGCATATGCCCTTTTTATTTTATACTAAGATTCCACTAAATTGTCCTTTGGATTTATTTCAAAGAAGGAAAAGGGGTGGGGGGAAAGGCAGTAAAGATTGCTCTTCTTATGCTTTAGTTGTTTTTTTAACTCAATTATATTTTGACAATTCTGTATGAAACTTTGGAGTATGTCTTTGTTTAAGCAGTATACCTTCCATAGGAATAGTCAGTTAAATGTATATGGCTAGTTTCAGGCATAACAAGCTTTGACAAGGGCATTTAGCGGTTGTAATTCAAATCTAATTCAGAACATCTTAGCGCTGGACCTGTCAAGCACTTGAAATGCACTGTAGCTGCAAAACCAAGGAATATGGTCCCAGTCATGCTCTGTGTGGCATCAAGCTGATGTGTCAACAAGAGCAGTTACAATTACAGGTTCTTTCAAGCATACTAAACTAATTTACAGTACTCTGAAAATGTGGGAAAAGGCCTTGCTAGCACAAAGGTGTATGGGACTTTTAGAGTGCAGAGGCAAGGCAAGTGGCACGGCCATTTCATCCAGGAGTTTAAATATTATGCAGTTTCAGTACCACCTTTGAGACAGGGGGTTAGATTCATAACTAGATGTTTTGTAGATAATAGTAGATTTGCCTTGCAGCCATCAAATACCCTTGTCAAATCCCATTAGAATCACATTGCACATTTATTTGAAACCTCAGTCTAAAACGCCTGCATTTGCTAAGTGAGGATGGGGTCCTAATTGCAGTGGCATTGACGGGTCCTTTTTGTTTTTCTCTCTTGTTTACCTGATAAATACCATTTACACTGACTGCAAAATGCTTAGGCTTCTTCTGTTTAAAGGGATTAAAATACTTGGTGCAAAGGGAGAGGTCTTTCCAGAAGCAGATCTGATCCAAGGATGTCCCACAAAAAACAAGACAGAATTACAGTAACCAACATGTAATTTTAACATCAAGATATAAAAAGACTTGATTTTAAAGTGCACCAGTGATTTAAAGCAGCTGCACACATTTAGAGGGCATTGCTTTAATGTGCACACAAAGGCTAATGGAAGCTTTTACAAAAGAAAAAAAAAATCAGGTTTTATGATTTATCTACTTTTTATGCACAACATTATAGGCCCTCCCCCCAGGGACCCATAAATGTGATTTTTACTTCCCAAATTACAAAGCTAGTCAATTATTTGGGAATGAGTCATTCATTCAAAAGTGTCTGTAACGGGATGTGTTAACCATCAGGAAATTTTACACCAATTGGAATTATAAACACCAGGATAAAAAAAAAAAAAAAAAACCAAACAAAACACCAAACTCTTGGCCAACCAGCTATGTCTATTTATGAAACCTCGAGTATGGAGTGCAGTGTAATGCACGGCTGGAGAAGTCCCGAGAAGCTGGTTTGGAGAGCAAGAAAGGGCAGTGAATTTTTTTAAGTTTCTTTTCCTTTCAATTGTATAAAATGTGTTTATTTTATTTTGAAATAATGTAGTTAGCAAGTCTGCAGCAACTTGCAATGAAGGCTCCTAAAGCACCTTATAAACCTTTGTTGATTAAGCCTTGCAGCCACGTACAGAGTAAGGACCTATTAGCCCCATTTTATGGAAAGAAAAGCTGAGGGCCAGAGGTGGCTGCGGGCAGGCAAACATATGGATGTTTCCTTTGGTGGCTGAAGCTGCTCCTTCCCCTACCAGAGCTCCATCAAGGCCAACAAGAACTGAAGGAACTGGGTTTGTTTTTCAATCTCTCCCCTCTATATCAACCTTTTGGCTGCCAAGGATCTGCCTTCATCCACCTAGAAGTCATCCCTGGGGTTAATGGTGAGCCCCAAGCATGGATGCAACTGATGAATTGTGCCTAAAGTGCTTGCCAAAAGATGTATTGTTGAAAAATCAAATTGTTCTTTTGGTCACTGTAAACTCTGTGTGAATCCTAGGCCAAAATTAGAAAAACTCTAGGGATTGTCATTAGACGTTAGTCCTCCAAAGAGGACAGCATTCTGATAGAAAAGAGAAGTACGTATGAATAGACAGGTATCTCTCTGCTGACATTGCCTCTGCTCCTGCTTGGTGAAGGAGCAACCTCTTAAGTCCCTCCTCACTGCCAGCATACTTCTTCTCTGGGGAAAACAATCAATCTTTTTCTCTAAACAAGAGATTCATACATGCTCTCCAAGTAGGTGAATGGGAACTGAAGGCTGGAAAAGTAGGGATAGTGCGTTAATATTGCTACTATTTTTTTGAAGCATCATTAGGACCTAAAACATTATTTCTCTTTTTTCTAAAGGAAGATGAGTGATGTAAATAATGTCAGTAATGAAACGGTTTACTATGGTCCTACACAGAAAGCATAGCAAAGAACTGCCACCTTGCTTGTATGACATCTTGTCTTTACACAACTTCCAGAATATAACTTAGTAAAGAGCTGGCTCTTAATTACTATACGTAGTCTTCAGGCTCCTACGTGATATCTGAAATTTGAATCTCCGCTTCTTATACCCAGAGAGGCCACCAATTCCACACACAAAATACCCTAATGCCAATGTAAGGATAAAAGTACAGTCACGGAAAACTTGGAAAGAAGAGGATTCACCGCATAGCAGCATTCTGATGAGGTCAGACACAGCAGCTACTCTGGGGATAAGCCATACAAAAAGGGTAATTCAGACTTGAAGAAATGGCCCCCAGGGCCTTGGCTAAATATTGTCAAGGGTGGGGAGAGCTTCCAGTCCAGGAGCCACTGCCACAGATCTCGTCTGCAGGCAGGGAACAGCGAGAGGTGTCACTGACCGACGGCAGAAAGGTGTGCAGCAAGGGCAGAACTGCCTGCTGCTTCATGAGCTAGAGAAGAGGTGGATTGCAACCCTTATCTCTACTGAGACCACGTTCATAAGGTTCATTTTCTGAGGATTTGCACAGTCCTTTGTTGCCTTTTGGTTTTTTTCCACTTATATCTAGACCATTGGAGCGCAGAACCAGGTACTTTGCACTGGGTATTTCCTCGCAGCTGCATTTCTGCTGCCTGGGTTGCCAGCACTGTGAATATGTGGCTGCCACGGTGAGCTCTGTTTTCTTTTCCCTGAAAATGGAAGACAACCAAAATAGCATTTCATGAATCCTCTGAAAATGGGGGGTTCAGAATCCGTGTCCAGATTGGAATTATGTGATATAAACCAATCAAAATGACAGAGGAATGAAGGTTAAGATAGCAACACAGCCAAAGCACGCTTCTATATAATGAGCTTCATTCCATATCCTGTTTACAAGTAAAACCATTATCCAAGAAAAGGCTGGATCCTACAAGGATTTCAGAATGGCATTACCATTAAGTGTGTGAGCAGATACATTGCCCTCAGAAAAGGTAACATAACATACAAATTTAGGCATTCACAGAACTAATTTCTAATAAAACCAGTTATGGGTTGCTGAAGCAGGCCCTGAATAGTTTTGCAGTTCCTGATGAAAGCTTTCCTTCTGTAAATTACTTTCTGTGAAACACTTTAACTGAGTTCCAGACAAGTGGGAAGATTAAAAAAAAAAGTGGAAAATTTCAGAGAAAAATAGATTTCCTGAAGTCTTAGTTAATACTTCAAGAACTTATCGGCTACATAAGGCTAAGGGGTTGGTGGTTAAACTTTAAAATATTTTCCTGACATATATTTTTCCAAAGAAATTTAAAAAATGTTAAGTAGCTTGGGCTCAGGTATTATTTACAGTGCAAATCAAGAATTCTTTTTTTTTTTTTTTCCGCCAAACTCACATGCCAGGAATCTGACATAGGATCTGAACCGCAACGATTGAAAATTAAGGAAAGTAAAGGCTATTCTTTTTGTCATCACACTTCCACTTATAGTGATATGCTCTTTTGTTATTAAACAGGCCCAATCAAAACAAAAGGGATACTGTTTCTTTTATGAGTAATGCACTAACCCACCAGCAGAAAAAAGTTCACATAAAACGTATGGGTTCAGACAGCATAAGATTTATTACGAAGGCTACAAAAATTATTCCTTCTTAACAGCGCTTAAATTGTCTAATTATTCACAGCTGTTTTCAATTTGTTTCAGGTTCTTAATTAGGGGGTAGAGTCCTCTGCCCAAGTCCTAAACCAGTGCTGCACAAAGCTTAGAATTGCTTCATGCTAAACCAGCCCAGCCCTGGGGCTGATTAGTGGAATCCACTGCAAGATAATTTGTTATTCATACTTATCCATTCACCTCCTGCTGGGCTGAGATAAAGATTACCGAGAGACACAATTGCCTTCTTGTTTGTATAATTATTTTGATCCATCAAGGCAATCATGGTCTCGATGAAAAAAAAAAAAAAAGTAGTGTTTGCTGTTCCTTTGGAGGAGAAATGTGGAGTAAAGAGATATGTTTGGTAACCAACACCTGATAATCTGAATTAATCTCTAGATTTGGGGTTAGGCTATCCATGTTAAAAGGTAGTGTAGCAGCAGGAGGCTGTGCACCCGAGGAGTTCTGGGGCCCCAGATAGATGTGCAGCCTGAAGGCAGGAGTGACTCTTGGGGGTTTTAGGCTTCCAGCAAAGGCATCTTTCTAGAAGGCTGTTACAGCAGCGTATAGCTGGTGTCTGCTGATCTTGGGGAGGGAGCTAACAATTTAGTGCTAAGAACATGCCAGTTTTCTCTCTCTATACATGGACCATAAAAGTGGGAAATTATGTCATATTAAAAAATCTGAGGACTCGACTACTATTTTCGTGTTGCCTCAGATTTACCCTAAACATTTTCTTTCCTTTGAACAGTCTTCATGCTTCAAGCATTACAGTTTTGAGAAAACAAAAGGCAGGACTCCTTATTCTCCCTTTACCTATGAAATGGTTGTGCATTATGCATCAGCAGCATGTGTCTAGGTGCAGTGCAATTCCTGCCCTCACATGCAGGAATTTGCACTTCGGTTGGATGTCTGACTGGGCATATGCAGTAAAGGGAGCTTGAGCCAGTTCCAAAGAAAGTCTTACTGGTTTAAACGGGAGTGAGATCAGGACCTGAATAAATCTCTCAGGTCACCAGCTGCACTTCGCTGGCCTCATTAAAATTCAGGTCTTCAATATCTGTGGGTGAATGTATGAAAGGGAGTTATGGGGTGAATTGGTCAACAGATTTGAGGTTTGTTTGTGCTCCCTGTGGACTCCCCTACTAAAAAAGTCCTAAAGAGTTTAATAGGAAAAAAAGAACCTATGTTATTCTGGTTTTAACTATCCTATAGGATTTAATAGGGAATTATATCCTGACTATGGACATTTTTTTATGGTTCAGATAACTGTAGGCAAGACTGATTTGTGCATTAATGCATTTTTCTAGTGTGTCTCAATTATAGAAACATCTGCACTAAGTGAACTTGAAACCTCTTTGATTCCCTGTGCAAATTCTCACTATTCAAAAGTCCTCATGTTCTCCTATGCCTTGCCTTCAGCTTAATAGCTTCAGAGTGGGTTGCAATAGTATGTAACTGCGTACCTTACAAAGGAAAGAGGCATTTTTAAATGTAATTACCTAAGTCCTTCAAAGCCTGCATTCAAGAAACATACCTAGCTCAGCACCAGTTGATACCTGGGAGGTTACTAACGGCATCTGTTATCTCTGGTAGAGACAAAGATTTTCAGCCTGAACAGCAGTACTTACCCCGTGCAGCACTTTGTCAGGCAGAGGAGGTTATGTCAATCCCCTCTTACAGTCATGTTTGTTTAATGGAAGAATGGAGTTTTGTCTGGTTTTCAGCCTGGTACACAGTGTGATTTTCTGTTACTCTCTGCTGTCATTTATACCAGTGCAAACTTAGCATAAACTGATGTCTCCCAGCCTTCAGGAGGGCTATTTCACCAAGTGCAGGACAGCAGAGATACCAGGGGCTTTTGGCTAATGGGAAAATTAAATGCTACTGTCTTATAACACATCATTAACTTTCTAAAGTCCTTTTCCAGGTTCATATAACAAGTTTATAGCAAGTTGCTCTTGTTCAGGGTGTGCTGGATAGCCCAGACAGACTTCCACAGGTCTGTTCAGTGGTGAGTGGTTTCGATTCACTATTCACTGCATGGTACCTCCAAAGAATGGCTGATACCAGCTCCAGGCTACCAGTAGCGTGCTCCCTCTGGCAAGGTAGTATGAGATTGGTTTTGACTTTGGCTATGAATGGACTGCAGGGGCAGTGCCTGCTCTCCAGCTGCTCTGCAACAAAAGTACCTACTCTTCAGGGTTTTGTTCCCTGGTTTTTGCCTACCTCAGAAGGTGAACAGCCCCTTCCTTCCAGCTGGCAGCAGACTGCAAGCGAGGGGCCTCTGTTGTCATCTCTCTTGGTAAAAGGCAGTGCAATTCCTGGAAAGTTTTCTGTCCAAACAAGCACAAAAAAAAACCCCTAACAAGTAATTGCAGATACAAAGACACTGACGTCAGTTACTGTCATTACCATAATCATGGTGGGCACAGTGGGCAAAGGCTGTGTCCATGACAGGTCCTATGGCTCTCCCCTTTGGAAGAAGCACAGAAGACTTCCAGTATGGTGGAGAATCTGGGGACAGACCAAGCAGGTTGACCAGTATCATCAAGGAGTCTGTGGTAGACTCCAGAATTGAACTAGTTCAGATCTATAATGTATAGATGTATAATTTTCCTGGTTTTTTTTAAAGTCTCTGAAATAGCTCTGATTAAGCCTTTTAATTTAGATTATACAAATTGTTACAGCTTTGTTAGTGGGGCACAAATCTCTGCTGGGTCAATGTATGTTGGTTATCATAATTAGGTGGATATCAGCTGATAGATACATTTCTCTTCTGTGTATATAAGGGCCAATTCCCACTGAAATCTATTGAAAGCCTAGTATTAATATCACTGACATTTTTTTAGAACAAGAGGGAATGGCTGCAAGCTGCAGCAGGGTAGGTTTAGGCTGGACATTAGGAAAAAGTTTTTCACAGAGAGAGTGGTCAATCGGTGGAATCAGCTGCCCAGGGAGGTGGTGGAGTCACCATCCCTGACTGTGTTTAAGAGTAGATTAGATGTGGTGTTGAGAGATACGGTGTAGGGGAGAACTTGTAGAGTAGGACTGATGGTTGGACTTGATGATCCCAAGGGTCTCTTCCAACCTAAATGATTCTATGATTTGCCTCAGACATGGAATAAAAGTGTTTGCACAAATATTTGAAACTTAGGTTGTACTGTGATCATTCTTGTTTGTCCTCAGCCCAAGCTCAACAGCGAGTGGATTTTGATAGGAGAAATGTCACGAGTGGATTTGAGATGGCTGATATCTGAGCCTTGAGAATGTTTTGGACTTTTGTGATAGCAACATAAAATCTGTCCAGTAAACTCAAACCATTCTGGAGACACTTCAGAAAAATTTGGATCAATATAATTTTATGCTTGTATGAATCATCATAGTGTTTTGTTAAGTCTTAGTTTACATTTTAGCCATACACTGGGACACCAGTAAGAAAGAAATAGCCCTAAAGAAAAAACAGCTGGTGATTAAAAATCAAATCCCGCTAATAAATATATCTTGCTATAAATAAATCTCTCCCAATAAAATTGGTATCACTGATATGAAGGCAAATTCTTCACATTATATATAATATGATATACTATAATACATAATAGAATATATATGCACACAATAACCCCTAATGCTTTAACAGCTAGGATTCAGAAAATATATAGGGAAACAAAATTGCATCCACTGCTGGGTACTCTATTACCAAAAAGGATCTAGGTAAATGGGAAGGACTTCAAACAGGAGATGTTAAAGTGACTGGAAATCCACAGGAATTGAATTATGAGGATGCATTAAAGCACCTAAAACCTGTATCTAGGATTTAATGAGGAGGTGACTCAGGGCTCTGACTTGCATCAGAACTGGCACTGGTTTTGGCTGGTACATGAAGGTAAATTGAAGCCACCTAATCAGCAGGAGCTTTCCTCTTCAGGGGTACTGGTGATGATGTCTAAAACTCTATAGCTGTAACTCAGTAAATCATTTGGCTAAATGATTCTTGACATGACAATTGGGATAGAAGGAACAATCAGACCCAAAACCAGGTGCCAGACACTTTAGTAGGCTGATTGCCCAAGAAACACGGCTACACCTCACAAATATGTGCTCTGTAGGTGAACTAGACTTATTATAATATGAAAATCACTCCTCTACAAGTTAGTATAGGCTAGCCTTTGCTTGAACACCCTCACCTAGTGAGCCTTCACAGGAAAATAGAGGCACCACCTTTAATTGAAAATGAGGATGTTTTGTACCAATCAGCATCAAAATAAGGAATTATGAGCACCAGTAGAAAGTTGATAAGTGATTAGTATGTTAAATATGCTATTTACTATGTATAAATCAATAACTGTTTCAGTGCTTGTGTGCTAGCTTTGTGGAAATAGCCCCTAGCACCCATTCCTGCACAGAACGGCTAATAAATAGCTAATACCTCAACCCCATGAATTCTGGGACAGTGACTGCAAGGCTGGACCCTGAAAGGCTGTCATGCCTTGAAGTGCTGACAAGGTCCACGTGCCACTTTCTAGACACTGTTGTCCCTGCATGTGGCAGCAACATCACCCCTGGGTGGTGCCACAGGCAGGGAAGTGCAGGGATGCAGCAGGAAAATACAAGTACCCTGCATATGGCTAAGTGAGACTTGGGAGGAACAAATCACCTGCTCATGGACACACAGGCAGTTTCCAGCGGAGGCAGGGATCCAACCCACACCCTGAGTCCTGAGTATGCAACCAAATCAGAAAGTTCCCTTCCTTTGTAGCACAGCCAGATTCAAGGGAATGCCAGGAACATATGCACATTAAATCAGAAAAGTAGGAATTGCATGAAGAAAAATTCTTAATGCCAAGACATCACCTTGTGCATGGACCGACTGCTCTTTTCCCTATTTTCAAAATTTACTTTGTAAAAAATGGTCCCTTTTTTTGCAGTAACATGTTTACAAACTTTCTCCATGACTCCTTGGAAGGTTCTTGTTGTGGGACCCAAAGGACACAGTGCCTGTTAGGTGAGACTTTTACAGTTAGATGCAGCAAAATCATGTTACAGGAAATCACACTGTTCACTATGTTTATGTTTGTCCTCTCAGACAGGCTGGTTGATTTAACATACCTTTTTCACTCCAAATGAGAATTATTTCTGTTCAGGTATTATCTGACAAATTAGGTTATATTTTCATAACGAAATCCTACCCAAACAAAATAAGTCACAAAATGAGATCTACTCCTTCAAGAACATAAAAGAATAAGTTAAAAGTCAAGATATTGATATTATGTCATTTTAGGTGTAAGAAGATCCATGACGTGACTGAAGCTTTATTAATAAAGAACTCTGACTTGCATTTCCAGGCACACAAAGATACGGTGCATCAGATGCTGATACCACTTTACTCCAATGTGGCTTTTATGGGGACTGAGTGATAAACTTTTCCAATAATAATAGACTTTGTGCATAAATTCTTACTGAATCAGATCACCAGTTATGTCTGTTTCCCCCATATTTGGAACTTCCTCTTCTTATTTTGTTTAGAAAAAAGTGTACTTATCCCACTTAAAGCCATTTCCTTTTCCCTCTTTGCAAAGTGAAAAAGCAGAGATGTGAATTAGTAAACATAAAAGAGCTATACATCTGCTGTAACAACTTATTGTTGGAGATCTTGAATCTTAATTAAGGGAAAGAAGAGAAGCTGACCTTTAGAAAGTGATAATGTTGTAATATTTTATGTATATGAGCACTGGAGAACTGCGACCACTTTTATGTTTGAATTTATAAGTGAAAGGAAAAATATTATTTATGTAAGTGAAACATGCTTCAAGCAAAGAATAAAGCAATGAATCATGTTAAATGAATTTTTAAAGAATGTGAAAAGGATGTGTTCCTATTCCTGAATGGTTAGTTTCTTGCAAACAGGCTGTTAGGTTGAAACCATATCTGTGGTTTATGTTTAATGAAAGAGCAAGATAAACTGGGGAGACTACAACAATAATGAAAAAACAGAAATCCAAGAGACAGGTTTTGTAGAGCACTTCCTCAGGGAGAGGAAAGGCAGGAGGGATGGATTGCTAATGAGTACAAGTAGAACATTTGATGGCATTACCAGGCAATGTAAATACAGTTTAATGGCCTCATCCTGCAACATCCCTCTGACGTCCTGAGTGAGCAGCCTCAAAACTGACCACAGCCAGCAGAAGCATAGACCTGAAGTTACTGGGAATATGGAAAGGGATTTCAGTTCCTGCCAGCACTGCTGGTGGTAACGTGGGATCTGGTTCACAGAACACATGGACTCTGGGACTTGCTATCCCCTTCACATTTCTGTCTAGGGCAGCTTGAGTTTCATGGGCATCTGTACTAATTTCTGCTTTAAAAATTCCCATCCTTACAGTTACTTAGAGGGACATTCAGGTCCCTAAATATAGGTGGATTCCAACCATCACTCCTTAAGGGCCTAAATCTCATGTAGGGGTTCTCTGTCATCTCTGCCCTGTGCTAATGTCCTAGATACCCTCAGAGGTCCAGGACTGCACCCAATATCTACAGCTAGGCACCTGCAGTGCTCCCTTAGTTCCAACAGGAGTATCTTAACGGAAGACGTAGGTTTTAATTTATTTCAATAATTTCTCTGTAAAGTTCTTACTGCATTTGTACAGGTGAAATGTTCCTGCCCCAGTCTTCTGGAGGCTGGAATTCTCCCCAGGTAAGAATGGGATTGTATGTAGCAGTTTTTTACACAAGTATAATGGATCTTAAACATTGTAGAAAAAGAGTACCCATGGTTACTGTGGTTGACTAAAAAACCAAAACTGCCAATGTACATCAGAAAAGAAAAGCAGTAGTTCTGGCACAGGGACAATATTATATAAAAGTCTTCTTTATGGGTCTTGGGCCAAATTCAGTTATTGTTTATATGTATGCACTTCTTCTGAGAGGCTGGTGCTCTTCCCATGGACACGAGAGCACAATCCCTCTTGCTGTTTTCCCTTCAGCTGCACAACTCCTTCTTTAGGTATGTCAGCTTTAAAACAACAAAAAAGGACTCTCTAACCCGACTGACCTTTAAGCACATGGCCTGTGAAAACATCGTCTTCTTTATATCTACCGTACTCTGTATATCCAAGCACACGTTTGACATTTATGTTTTCCTGAGGCAGTAAATTTTCCTTCTGCTGACACTGAAGTAAATGCTTTAATCAGAAGAAATCTGACTTTTCAAATCAGCTAACTACATCTATAGGAAATTAATTACTAAAAACGGCTGTGCTTAAGGAGGCTGAATGTTTCTAGTATTTATTAAGAGCATGACTCTTTTTTTTACCTTTTCTCAGGAGATTTAATCTCTGCATGAGTTCACTTCAATGGGGCTAGTATGTGGATTAGGTGTTGTTAGTTTGAGCCCTAAAATTAATGTGAAAGCTACTGCAGTCAGCAAATTTCTGTTCTCCTGAGGGGAAAACGGGACTGGACAAGGATGAAAGAGGTCATCTTTAACTGACATTGCTTACAAAATGGGTGCTCCTGGGAGCAGGTGACATCAGAACCCTTGTACAAAGGGCTCTGGGCTGCATGACCAGACTGGGGCTGGAGGTGGGATATCGCATGGAGCTCAAGGCACAGGCTGAGCCAGAACTCTCTCTTGGCTACCAGCCCTGCACCAGCCTTGGCTTCCAGCAGGCACTGGACTTAGCCCCAAATCTAATCTACTCCTAAAATACTCTGCAGATCCAGCCATTGGGCCAAAACTGAAGCTTATAAAAAAATTCCCTGCAATTTTTAACAGGAAACGCATCCGGCTTCCATAAAAACAATAACTGTCATAATCAAAGACACGCTTTAAAATTTCATTTGGTTGAGAAAGGAAGTTTTGGCTGTTTGGAGGAAATGCCAATCCAAACCCTTTTTGTGAAAGGAGCCTTTAATTACTTTCAAAACCTGCTGTAACTGTCTAGGATAACTTAGAAATCCAGACTTCTGAAGATCTCTTTTCTTCCATGTGGATGATCAAAGCAAACTCCCTCTTTTTCTGTTTTTCATGTCTTTCACAGATTTCTGTCAATTATATTGAAACCCGGGCAAGCCCTTTAGTTCATACTTTGTTATGAAAGAATGTATTTTTCGATTTTTTCAGAGTTTTCACAATATCTTTCCCCTAAGTATGACTGCTGCTTCTCAGAAAGCAGTGAGTTTGGCCAAACCTCTTTCATAGAAGAAAACTAGAATGGGAAATTAAGAAAAAAATATCTTCCCCACCCTGATGGAGCCCCATTATTTAGCCCTTTGTTTCTTTCCCAAAATACCTTAAGAGCAGAATGGGCTGTATTCAAACCCATCTGCCCCGGCACTGCCTGCAGCTCAGCATCGGGCTGTTTCACAAGACACTATTGAACATCCAGTTTGCAGTGGAAGCACCTTCCCAACAGATCTGCCACTCCTTTGCTTAAAAGGGCAGGTGTGGTGATGTGTCTGAACCCATGCCAGGGTGTCCCACAGTTGCTTCTGGTTAAGTCTGGAAGGTTTGGGCGTCGGAAAAGCCCAGCATTGCTGGAAGACCAGTGTGGAGGGTAACTCCCAGGGCCCGCTTCTCTGTTCAAACCTGTGCAAATTTGAAATCTTCCTGCTAAAGTCAATGACGCGACTTAAGTTTCAAATGGACATTATTCAACTGAAAGCACTGGCCCTGGGGATTTCAGCTCTTGTGAAATCTGGCTAAGGATGTGCTTCTGGGGTAAAATTACCATTTTCTCAGAATTCATGGGCACCCTAAGCAATTCCTCACTTCACTTAGAACAAAAAAAAAAAAAAAAAAATTAGAAGCCAACTAGGCAAAGAAGAGACTTTAGCTGTATAAAAACAACAGCAGTTGCAGACTCTTTATAATTCCAATGAATAAATCATTTGACACTTGCTTGCAAAACCCTGCAAAATTATTGAGGTTTTTCTCTCTCTGCTGCAATGAAAAGCAAGTCAGAGATTAAGCCACTGATCCACCAAAGCGTTCAAACTCTGCTGAAGGGTGGAAGCCAACATTGCTGCCAGAAACATGAGGTCATGCTCAGAGTGAGATAACTGTGTCCAAATCTCATTATGAACATGAGTTTGCTTTCTGGTATGCATGTGAAACCTTTCAATTTCTCCATTGACTTTAATTTTCAGTTGTTCTAAGCTTGCTGGATTGGCAACTTGGACAAAGATGTTAACTAAATAAATAAATAAAAAGACCTTTTTTGCCAAAGAGGTAATTTTCTAACTTTCTCTGCTCAGACAAAAACTGCTTGTCCTGGATTGAGGTAAAACTAACCAAGTTTCTGTTTTACATTTTTACTTTTTTTAGCTGTCCCTCTTCTAACTAAACTCTGAAATTAACAGCATAGTGTTCAGAAAACTGGTCACTCTCACAGTGACAAGACCTGATCACACCAAGGAATGGTGCAGAGAGGCCCTTGCTTACACTGATTGCTAGAACAACCAAGGGCAGGTAGTTTTGCTATTTGCTCCGTTGCAGGGTTGGAAGCAGAAAAGCATAGAGGGGTCACACATTTACAGAGGAGCAGACAGGACAGGTGACCCAAAACTGACCAACTGAGGTATTCCATCCCATCCGTATCATGCTCAGTCTAAAAGCTGAGGGATCAAAGGGTCAACTCTCTTCCTTTGATGGCCAATGTCTGAGGAGGACTCTCCCTGTTCACCTGTCCTTGATCCCGATCCATGCTTTCCTGACTCCAGATCTGAAATCCAGCTCCTGTCCATCACTGAGTCCAGTCTGGGATTTTTCCCTATGCCTGTTGGTGAGGCAGCTGTCATCCTGGGGACTTGATGTGGTTTTGTATATATTGTACCTATTTCATTATTTTCTTCTTTTTTTTTTTTTTTAATTTCATTTTAGTATTAATAGTTCATCAAAGTAGTTTATTTCATTCTAAACTTGCAAATCTCCTAATCTCTTCCTCTTTTTTTTTTTTTTTTTTTTGGAGAGGGCAGGGGGCAGGAAAGGCCATCTGTCTGTCTGGTGCTGGTAAATTTGGCTGAAACCATGACACTGCTAAACAAGAGCAATGCTGAGCCAGCCAGTATTGCAATGTGATTAATGAAGTTGTAACCAAACTAATGTTCTGGATTTTGTATCTGTAGGAGCAGGAGAGTCCACAAGCTGTTGCAAGTTACATCACTAGCTTGTTTCCTTCACTTCAAATTTCATCCACACCCTTAAATATAAATAAATTCTGGGCAATTTTAAATCTGAACTCTTTTAATTGGTATCTAGCCCATAAACTAACAATAAGCCACAAAACAAGGAAAGTGGGAATTTGAGTGAAGGAATATCATGATTTTCCGAGGATGTCAGAAATGTAGCAAATAATAATCGTACATAATGATGGAGTGATAATTAATAAATTCACAGTTTTTTTCTATGATATGCTAGTGATCCAGCTAGTGGAGTATTTTTTTCACCTATAGATCTTACAGTACATAGTGAGATGCCTACCTAGATTTTACAGTACATAGTGAGATGCCTACCTTTCATCATCCCCAATTTAGAGTTGATGAGGCTGAGACATTGAGAGGGTTTCACGCCCAGAGAGATCAATAAAAAAAAAAAAAAAAACCAACTCCAAAAAATAACCCGAGTGGTCCAAGACGTGTCTCTGTACTCGGTTACTGGGGGGCACTGGCCACATCCAGCTCTTCCTGCAGCTAAGGCCAAGTGAAGGACACTCAAGGAATAGGCACCCTGTGCTGGGTCACGGCACTAACATCCTTGTTCAGCCCTGCCCCAGTGGACGGCAAGGTCTAATGTTTTTCTAGAGAACAGGATTTTCTATATGGTCTGTGACACAGCTTCTGGACAGGCCATCACACTGACATCGCCCTCAGTGATGGACCTGGGTCTTCCCTGAGTAACAGGGAAACGAAAAGGCTAAAATATGGTAATAGAGGCACAGTAATTGGTGAAGGGCACCTGAGTAGTACCTGAAAAGATCATAGAATCATGGAATCATTCAGGTTGGAAGAGACCCTAGGGATCATTAAGTCCAACCATCAGCCCTACTCTACAGAGTTCTCCCCTACACCATATGCCCCAACACCGCACCCCCAACACCACATCTAAACAACTCTAAAAACCAGATGGCTGGTTTTAATTTTTAATTAATTGGATATCAAGGTAATTGAACTTCTGAGGCCAGAGATGGGCTCAGCACATAATGCAAGGCATTTGCATTGTCCATCAGCAGAGATTTGGCAGCTGACTTTGCGAGTGACCCCTGCTGAGGCAGAATGTGCAGCACGTCTCTTCTGCTAGATTAAAGCAGGTTTGAGAGTCGTGCAATTATAGCTCCAGTGAGGCTGTGCTAGCCTAAAGCATTTCCAATTTAAAGATTCACTGAGTAATCCTTTGAGCAATTCTTGGCATATTTAATCCTGGGAGATACTAAGATAGTATAAAATAAATAAAAAATAAATAATAAAGAAATAATTAAAGTAAATAAATAATCAATAAATGTATAAAATAAACAATGATGTAGTTTTTCTGTAACAGTATGGCCCAGACCTAGGTATATAGGTACTAAATATCCACTGAAAATGTGCAAACCCGACATTTAAGTATCACGTAAGATCTTAACTGGAATCCTGAAGTCTTAATTTAACCAAAGAACTTCCACTGACTGGGACAGGACAGCAGAGTAAGTACAGAAGCGTTTAGTCTTAAATTAGAAGGCAAGTGATTTTAAAACCACTGGTAACTGGATGAAACTGCTTTTTTGGAGCCACTTTTGCATAGCAGTAGCAGAAATGTTAAGGCCATTTTTTCCTCCCAGATCCTTGGCAGAAACAAAAGCATGAAAAAAACAGTTTTTTAATAAGTTATCTACAACTTTGATATCTCAGTGTAAATTTGTGGGCATACTGAATTTGCCTGTCTGTAATCATTATTAGATACAAAAAGGACTTCAAGGTAACTATTTGGGTTAAAAATGATAACTTACTGGTGATCATCTGCACCCTGTCATTTTGCCTTCTTAAGCCTGAAGTTTGCAGTGCCTCAGGCAAAAACATTACTGTTACTGTAGCTCAGATAAGATGCGGCCTGGCTTTTTTTTTTGTATATAATATTTATTGTATATTGGGCATTGCTAAAGGGGATCTTATTTTAACTGAAGCCAGATTTTCTGCAGTTAATAGAGTTAGGAATGGTGTATTATTTTCCAAGTTGGACGGGTTATTAATACTTATAAGTTGTGAACATGGAAAGAATTCCCATAAATCTGTGCCGTGCACTGCAGTTTACGGCAGAAGAGATAAAGATGTATGAAAAGCTGCTGAGTGCCTGCACATTATATTCAGCCCTGTTCAAGGACCTGATTCTGCCCTGAGGCTCTGGGGCGCCCTGGAGGAGAAGACTTCTGCATGGTACTGCAAGTGGCTCCCTGGGCAGGCAGGACCCAGGGTCAGCTCTCTTCTCCCCCAAACACTGCTCTCCAGTTCTGCATGTTTTCCACATGTGTCATGGTAGTCCTCTGCCTACCCAAAGGGTGTGGTTCAGCCAAAAATGGGAGGATTTAGGACGATGCAGAAATGTTAGAGGATTAATAACTGATTGTTTTTCTCCCTCTCTTTGAACAGGCAGAGTGGGCAATATATTTTTTCTGCGCTCCAGAGGAATGAGCATCGTTCTCAGGTTGAAAGACCTTGCTCCAGTTAACCAGAGATATCATATTCAGACCTTCTGTGTCCTACAGCAGATTTTGGGTCTAAAGAAAGTTATATACACCTGTATGTGTGAAGCTGGCCTTTTCCTTCTGCTGTGCCATATACAGTTAGGGGGTCATTTTTATTCAGGCTCCTGATTTAAGTGATGCACGTCTCTCTGGCACACACAAGCATGGCATTTATGCAAACCAGGTGCATGCAGAAAAGAATTTTGCTCTGAATATGTATTCAGGCAGCAGTAACTAAACCCTCCAAATTCTTCTCCCAAGGTATACAAGGCTTTGCATAAAACCCGTGACAGACTCTCACTCTTACCTTTAATTTCTCTGTCATCCTGTTCAGGAATCCAGAGGAGAAATTCCCATGATATCACTGCTGTGCTGCTGCTTTGCAGTATGAGTTTCGGCAAGACAACCCTACAGCCCTACAAGATGCTGAGGGCTCTGCCCCTCTCCAACAAAACACTTAAGCATGTTATTGAAATCAAAAGAAGGGCTCACTGGCCTGAGTGTAACTTGAAGAGGACTGGAGCATTCAGTACCTTATTGGATCCAGTCCTTGATGTTTCCGATCCAGATTTCTCTTTCCCCCAGTCTGTAAAAATGCAGGTAAAGGGTACTCAACTTGCCAAGATTTTGTGAGGCTATGCTCTATGTAACAGGAAAACTCAGGAAAGTAAATTATGAATGCAAATGTGTTATCTGGGGTTTAGTAAGAAAGGAAACGCGAGGCTGAGGGGAGACCTCATTGCACTTTACAACTACCTGAAAGGAGGTTGTAGAGAAGTGGGCCTCTTCTCCCAAGTGAATCACAGGACCAGAGGAAGTGGTTTGAAGTTGCAGCAGAGGAGGTTCAGATTAGATATTAGGAAGAATTACTTTACTGAAAGAGTGGTCAGACACTGGAACAGCCTGCCCAGGGAGGTGGTTGAGTCACCATCACTGGAGGTATTTAAGAAATGTGTAGATGTGGCACTTCAGGGCCACATGAATGTAAGGGGGTTTTATGTGTGAATGGTTGGACTTGCTGATCTCAGAGGTCCTTTCCAACCATGAAGATTCTGTGATTATGTGAAAATAACAATTGCCATAATTTCTTTATGTTTCTGCGCATTTATTCTCACTGTGCTGTGCAAGGTCACACTGGTATCCCCAGCTTGATAGATGTACAGCTAAGGGAAGATAAATTACTTCCATAGGTCTCAAAAAAAAATCAATGACCATGCAAAGACTCAGGTATCCTACACAGGGTGCAATTTCTGAATTGCCTTAACTCAGTGCTATAAATAGCCTGGGTCCCAATTCTGCCTCCACCTTACACTCCTGTAATTCCACCCCATCCATTTATGTGTCACTGCTCTATATCTCTTGCAGAAAAGCTTACAATTCAGCTTCAGGTTCTCTGCTGACGTGTCTTGTGTTTGATAAGGAGATGATAGATTAGATCACTAAAGCTGAGGTTAGGTAACTATAGCAAGGCTTACAGCAGACATAAATACCAAAGTAAGCAGCCTTCTTTCAGAGATTTACCGTTGTGTTCTACACAAATCTGGAAGTGGTCTCATATGTGTCTGCATATGCATTAAGCACTGATCATATCTGACTAAAAAGCAAAAATTAAAACCTCCCTTAAGGCAAGATCCCCAAAAGCCTAATTGTGGTGCAGAATGTGTGGACAGTCACATTGATTACACTGGGTGCTGAGGGACAGAGCTGAGGTTTTCTTCTACTCAGCTTCCCACCAACACCGTGACGGTGGTGTAGAGGGGGGCAGGTTTTACCTCGTGCTTTCTTAGTCTACCCCACAACAAATGGAACAATAACTTTTTAATTAAAAAGTAACTTGCTAACATTTTTGGTTACGAAAAGTGTAACTCACTGATGTTAGGAACAAGGCACAAGTCTGCCTGGACCTTTGGACCTGGTACAGATACTCTTTAGTCTGACGAATTTGTAAGTGTCACATCCAACACACGAAAGTGGTGAGGAGCTATCCAGTTATCTGACAGTGTGATTTCTGCTCTTAAAACTTATTTTAGCAGGGTGCAACAGTAGTTTGAAAAATAATGGAGGTTTCCACTTTATATTGCATTAAAGATGTAAGTGTTGCTCTTTCATTTTGTCTTCTCATGACTCAAAAATATAGTAATTCTCTGGGAGATGTTATTGAAATACTTGTCCTTCACCGAAGTGGGGCATCCACAAACCTATACAACTCATCACTGTGGAATCTCTGTGTGACAAGAAGGCCAATGGCCTCCTGGGGATGCATTAAAAAAAGCATGGCCAGCAGGTGGAGGGAGGTCAGTCATCCCCCCCCTCTACTCTGCCCTGGTGAGGTCGCCTTTGCCATACTGTGTCCAGTTCTGGGCACCCCAGTTCAAGAAAGACAAGGAACTACTGGAAAGAGTCCAGCAGAGGGCTACAAAGATGATCAAGGAATGGACCACTTCTCTTATGAGAGAAAGCAGAGAGATCTGGGTTTGTTTAGCCTAGAGAAAGAAGACACAGAGGGGATCTCATCAATACAAGTCCAGAGGATGGAGCAAGACTCTTTTCAGTGGTGCCCAGTGACAAGGGGCAATGGCCACAAACTGGAACACAAGAAATTCCGTCTCAACGTGAGTAAAAAATTCTTTCCTTTGAGGGTGCCAGAGCACTGGAGCAGGCTGCCCAGAGCAGTTGTGGAGTCTCCTTCTCTGCAGATATTCAAAATCCCCCTGCATACATTCCTATCCAACTATCTCTGGGTGAACCTGCTTTGGCAGGGAGTTGCAGTAGATGATCTCTGAAGGTCCTTTCCAACACCTACAATTCTGTGATTCTGTGACAACCTTGTTGACATCAGCTATGCTGAGCCTCCCCCTTCAGGGAAGTCTTAAAAGACAAAATTCCCTTACAGGGCTCTGATTCACAAGTGCTGTGCTGACTGCAGAAGTTAGCTGGGTGATGCCTTCATCTGCCAGAACAGCTACGCCTGATGGGGATTTTGAGTTAGTTTACAGACCAGCACAGTAACATAAACTGAAATAGATGTTGATTTTTTTCTTTGTATACCAGGCTGTGAACATTGAAGGCTTCTGAGCAGGCGGGCTGTCTGACAGTCCCACCTTCACGTAGGTACCGTAGATAGATAACCTGGCTAGGTGGGGACCAGAAACTTCTATCTATCATGACTTGAACTGACAGAACTCATGAACGACAGACTGCTCCTCTTCTTGTTGAACTCTATCTCATCCACATGGGTGTAACAGAAGGAGAACTGGTTTATGAGTGCGTGCAAGTGTGTTGTAAAATTGCACTTCGAAGAAAGCAGCATTGTGAACTGAGTGTGTTTTGATTAAAGGAAGTCCTTTTGATCAGTTTTCAAAACATCTTGACGGTTACTTCATTGTTTTAGTGACAAATCAGACTACTTGAAGGGACTGTCCATGTGTAGGGCTTTGGAACCTTGCTTTCAATGTGTATTGAAAGGATTGGCCTTCCTTACTGGATGTGTTTTTTTCCTGGGCAATGCTCAGCTGTGTGCTCTGGAGTTCGACAGGGTGCATGTTAACAGATGAGTAGCATTGAGGCTGGGAGGATACCCATCAGCATACTTTGCAGCAGGCTGGGTGGGCTGCAGAGGCATACCTTGAGCTACTAAGAGTGAAAGACATGATCCCAGCTTGCCAAGGAGGCTTTAGTAACTCCCCAGCACTAACAAAAGGAAACACCGGGGGTATCTTTATGTGGATGTGTCACTCATTGCAAGCAGTGACATGTGTAGGTTAGCATTTTCAAGAGTACCTGGATGATTGCAGAGCTTACAATGTGTCGCGTTTCTGCAACTGCTGTTGTTTTCTTCTGGAGCTGGAGTTAATTTTTAAAGGTTCTGAACATCTGCCTATGCAAGAAAAACTTAGGAATCTATCTCACACGTGCCAGCCACTTAAAATCAGACCTCTGCAAAGGATTGCTGCCACCAGTCCTTGCTGCATTTACATGAAAGGTGGGTGGAAACCTGGTGAACAAGCTTTTGAGTCTTCTCACTTTTTGTTCTGGCATCCTATGTGGTGTGCTAAGCACCCTTTCAAATGGAAAGTGGAAGGACATCCAGTATGCACACTAAGCAGCATAATCTACCCAATGCAATGGACTTCATTGCAAAGCCTATTCAGAAGCTGAACTGGCTGAGTGGAGACGTTCCTTGGCCACAAACACAGGAGCTATAAGCCTGTTTTTGAGAAGCTGTATGTGAGGTAGAGAGAGAGGGAGGTGGAAAGGCAGAGACAGGAGAGCCAGCAGAAAGCAAGTGAAGGGGATGTCACTGGGTCCCAAGGGGGAAGAGAGACTCAACTGACTCCAAAGCAAGGTTGTAAATTATGAGCAAGGACAGCACATGCTGTTTGCCTCTCCATTGTTCAAAGAAATGGAAATTTATGTACAGTCACGTAAATGAAGTAGCGTGCAGCAAGAAATATCCCTGAATTTATCTTCCATTTTTTTCTCTAATAATTGCTTCAGGATTTCAAACCCCAGCAAATAAATATATGGTTACCTTTTTGTCCCCAGTGGTTAGACAGTTTTTAAAGAGGAATACTAAATACTGAAAGACGGTTGTGTACACACATGCATACCGTCTTGGAGATCTTGTGTATGTGCATTTTCCAAGTCTGTTCCCAGAGAGAATGGTGTTACTCCAAAAACTGTACAATGACTTAGTTATTGGGAAAGGGAATCCCATTGTGAATTGAATTGTGCCTGGAGTTATTAAAAAAAATATCAAACATGGTTTTAATTGCTACGAAGGTTTTAGTTGCTTATAGCCAGGAATTTAGCTCAAAATGTCTGCACTCCTGAGTTTAATTTGTGCAAACTTTAATATCTTCATGCAACAAACCACTGAGGTATTTCTGGTTTTTGAACAATATACTAAACCATTCTGACTTCTCCAGGCAGGATCAGTTTAAAGCTTTGATTACCTAAGCTTTAAATCCTTAATCTGTGCTTGGAGGGAAGGGCAGTTAGTGGAGAGGGGCAGGAGGTGCTGAATGTCCAGCCAAATATCTCAGAACAACCCCCAAAATAGACTTTCTGGGGCACAGATGCACATGAATTTGCTGGCAATAAAAACAGAGCAGCCCTGTTAATGTGGCACACGCGTGGTCTCTAACGCCTGGGACAAGTGCCGGTGCTCGCCAGCCCTTGCCCCCTTTTACCCCTCGGAGTCGTGGGCGAGTAAATCACAGCTGTCAGTATGGTAGCAGCTTGATTAAAGTTCAGGGGTTTAATAGATCATTTTAAAAACCCCAAATTACTCCCACTCCCTCGCCGATCCACCTGGACCCTTGCCCTAGGTGCATGGCAGTTTTCAACCAGCGCTGGAGAAGCCAAGTCTGGGCTTGAGGTTCCTGCTTATTCCCTGAGGATGCTCGCTGCAGACCTAGACCAACATTCTCAGCTGTATTTAATCTGCTCTGAGACAAGCTGGCTATGAGAAAATGCAAAGGAAAAGGCACATAAGCAAAGACATGGAAAAACTTGGACAGTTGGCCTGCTTTGTTCACTTGGTAAACTGGAGGCCGGCCAGTAACAGCGGAGCTCCCTTGGCAATACAAGTCTGTTCCAATTAATCGTGTTTAACCATTCTAATCACACTTTAGCACATTAATCCTATTTTCAATCCAAAACACATCTGAAAGAGCGGCATGTGGGCCTTTTTATAGCAACCGCAAATCAGATGTAACTGAGAGACATAGGGCCCTAGTTTACTCTGCACTTTCACTGAACTTAAACTTAATAAAATATGTGACTGAGTTGTGGTTGGATTTACTGCATGATGTTGATGCTTCCACATATAAATAGATCCCTTAAGTAACTTAAAAACCTGTCAGAAAGGGCAGTGAAAATTTGATTATAAGGTAACCAGTGTGTGTGTTTTCTAACAATGACATTGCTCCTCTGGTCAGTGGTATTGAGAGAACTTTTAAAATTTAATCTCTTTATGGATATAAATGATGCTACACTTGGAATCGCAGGGCTGCATTTTGTGTCTCAGCCCCTCTCAGTTACAAAGAATTTTATGCTTTGCTTTAACCATGAAAACAAGATAAAGCTGTTATTTTCTCCCAAGTGTGCCTTCTTCTGGCATTTAAAATAAGTTTTAAAACAGCAAAATTTTTAAGTTTATTGTATTCACCATGCACAAAGTGAAATAACATTTTTTGATTTGTATTCCTGATATAAAATTTAACTGCTTTGCATTGCTTCTGTGTTAAAAACCTTCCTTTCAATGACAGATGATCTTATTGAGGTACAGATCCATGATGTTGCCTTTTACGCTACTCTGTACATTTGCTTTAAACTGAACAACAGCAACAAGCAAAACAATTCTTATTCAGATATGTCCATGCCAAACCTCTTGATGTCTTTAGTGCCTGAATCCATGTTTATAGGCAGGCTCAGAATAGGTGCATAGAATTGTAAATTACACAGAAGGGTATACGTTTGAGCCTTGAATTTAGCTGTGGAGTGGGAATGAAGTTATCAAATCATGCTAAAAGAAATATCTAGCAATTCAGAATATGACAAGGAAAGTTACATAAGAAAGTTCAGTCTTAAAAAGGAAAATCTTGGACAATTACCAGGATTACCCTTGATGTTTGTTTTTTTTAAGTAAACACTTTTGGCTTTTTATCTTACAAATAACAATCTGGGAAGATGCATTAGGGTAACCTAAATGCAAACTAGAAATGAGTTTATCCAGGTAAGTAAGGTTTTATTAAACAATTTAATTCATTCCAGTTCTTTTGGAAGAAATTTCAGGTTATGGTTAATGTAGTGTATCAGACAGGAATAGCATTCACAGAACCACCTGCATTTAATATACAACTGCCAGAAATCTCTACTCACTACCACTTACCCAGAAAGAAATATGCAACAATTTGATCAACCCAGGACTTTTTAATATTTTAAAAAATAATCTTTTTTTCTGAATACAATGAAGATACAGGCTCAATTTGTGGGAATTTGCTCTTCAGTAGAATCTATGTGGATTTTGAGCTTATTGAACTAGCTGTCATTTTGGCCCCTTCTATATGCTTTAGTAGGCACTGGAAAATGCTATCCACTGGGACTGTAAC
This sequence comes from Jacana jacana, assembly GCA_013400555.1. Classification (NCBI taxonomy): domain Eukaryota; kingdom Metazoa; phylum Chordata; class Aves; order Charadriiformes; family Jacanidae; genus Jacana; species Jacana jacana. Next base: position 66,068 of record VZTM01008670.1, read on the forward strand.
CAAGTAAAGAATTAAGACAATATATTCAAGGCAGGTCTTATAAATAAGCTTTTCCAAATATCATGAAATAAGGTTTGAAAAAATAAGTTAGTGTTAGTGATGCCAAAGCCTGAAAATCCTTCAGTTAAAGATACCAACTGATGCATGAAACATTACAAAATTCCATGACCTTCTAATGGAAAGAGCTTATCTAGCACGCATTTCTAATACTCTTCAAGAAGGAGTCTGTTACTGGTGGAAAAAAAAGCAATTGTGTGACCTGGTGTCTGTGGGAGTAGAGCAGAAAAAAGTGAGCTTACAGTTTTGGTTTCTCCCCCACCACTGATGAACAGCATAACCTGAAAAAATCTGAGGCTTTTTTGCTTGCTCATTGCCCTAAAAAATGGGGACAACCAAAGGGAGGCTGTGAAGATTGGTTTTACCAACCCAGTAGCTTTGAGGTGCCTACTACACGAGGCTGCCTTCACATGGAGATGGAATGGGAAGACCACTCTAATGGGAAGTTAGAAAAAGTGTGAAATGTTTATTTTTATCTAGCCACACTGTTTCCTACCAAAACTTAGAACAGAGGAGTAGGTGAGTTAACTTTGGATTTTCAGGGAGAGCTAGGAAGAAAATGGGCAGCGTGGCAAGTACTTTTACAGAAAATAAACTCCAGCCAACAAGAGCTTGTGCTCCCATGCTTCAGGCAAACCTGATGATACTTTCTTGTCTCCTGTAAAGCAGACCCACTAAGGGACAAGAGCTTTAGTGTACTAATCTTTCTTCTCCTGAAGTTTCAGTTTTTGCTGTCTACTTCAGCAGGACCAAGATTAAATCAAAACCTACCTACAGTCCCAATTCGACCACAAACTTTAACAAGTGCCATGGGACTATGCTGAACCAGGCAAAAGAGAAGATGATGGATTTATTCCCTTTCCTTTACTAAGAAACCTTTCCATAATTTTTAATAATTTATCTTCTGAAGGGAAGCTCTGCAGCAGAGAAGGAGTTGTCTGGCATATGCTGGTCAGGCAGCAGTGGGGAAGCCCATGGTTCTGCACCCTTCAGCCCAGCTTTCTGCACCCCCTCTCACTGCTCACCTGACTACCTACAATATCCGTCCACAGCAGCTTGGAAAACTTCACAGACCAAGCACATCATGTATGCATAATCAGTGGGTACCTGCTCATCCCTAATATCAGGGTGTCCTCACTGTCCCCACATCTTCTTTTCATCAGCCTCCAAAAGCAATACCTCCATGGGCTGATCACAGAACTGTTGCCTCCAGTAGTTCTTAAAGTGCACCTTGAATTTTGGTCCAAAAATGTTTGCTTCCTTTAGGCTAGGTTTTGTCATTGTATTCCAGCACAGCAACTCCTTGTGTGTTCCCAAAAAAATTTGTGTGTTCAGCAGGGAAGGGAGACAATACAGGTGAGGATATTGGGAACTGGTATGTGTTTAAGTGTTTTGACATTACAGCAAAAATATTTCCTGGAGCAAAAAGTTAAGAAATAAGAATTTGGCCAGCTACTTAGAGAGGATATTCCAGTTGCTTAAAAATCTGTTTATTTTTAAAGATTGTTTCAGATAAAGCAAGGGTCAGAATAGAAAAACAGTAACTATGAAAATGGAAGTGATAAAGAAACAAAGGCGTAAGTGTAGTTATTTGGCCACCTCCTGGATTTCACAATGCAATGGATTCCTTAGGCTCAGCATTACACTCTGGGTCTCCACTGGGGATCAGAATAGGAAGGACTAGATTATTTGCTTGGTTTCAATGATATGAAACTGGAGTAATGCCAGCAACTAAGATTTGGATCCCAGTAACAATAGTTTAAATCCTGTAGTAACATTATTGCCCTCTAGGCAGCTCCTGGAGTTATTCTGATTAACACTGATGTAAATGAGATCACAGTTTAACACCCAGAATGAGTTTGGAAATTTCTCATAATGTTAATTTTAATTCAGATTGAATTGGTCTCTAACCTTCTCCAACCTCTTGTATTAGCAATAGGTGAAGATTTAGCCAGTGGTGTAAAAGCTGCTGTGGAAGATCCCTAATTCCCTTTCAGGAAAGGTGTAATCCCTTTCTCTTGGGTTCTTCAAGAAGAAGCTCCCTTTATAAGGGATGCTTTTATCCTTGCCCTGGGATAAGACTTTTGTACTCAAGATACTTCTGTTTTCTGAAGAGAAAAACACTTGAAAGCATATCTAACCTCTTGGAGTGGCTTAGAAACTCCTGTTCTAAACACAGTCATATATTCCACACATGAATGAAGGGGGATATCATGGTCCTGTTGACTACCTGGTAAACGCTTCTGTGAAGATTTTGTGTTGAATGCACTCACATGACTCAACTTGCTGCAATTCGTCTGCTTTTGAAGAAGCAGACACCTACTGGCTCTGTGGTCCACATTCTTTCCAAAACTTTTGGTCAGCAAACCATTATCAGTCCTCAACACGTCTCAGCCCATATTTACAGTAAAGCTTTCAACTGAAATATGTTTAAATCCACCGCTTAGTGCAGCCCAGCTTAGATCACTTACCCGTGAGTCCCAGCAAAGATCACTTACCATGGCCTCATGATGTTCTCTAATGAAACAAGGAAAACAATGACATTTATAGCTCTTCAATAGGTATGACAGAGATGAAGATACCATTAGAACTACTGATTGTGTTCCTACCATTTCCTTTTTTAAAAAAATCTTATATATGTCATTTGTCTTTTGACCAAGGAATATAAGCTCTAGATGACCTACAGGCCAGTCTATATGACGGATAATACCTGTTGGCTTGGATGGAGGTCAGTGTGTAGTATGTGTCAAACACCATCAGGAGTGCTCAGAACACCTAGAAAAATCCTGTAGCCTTTATCTTGAGAGGAAAGTATACAACCTGTAAGCACGGAAGTATATACAGGTACCACCTGGTGTCAAGAGACCACATCTTAGGACATGAGACTGAATTTCCCAAGAGTGGAAGTGCACGAGACAATTCTCAGTTTGTCTAGAATACCATAAACTTGGCACGAAAACTGGTTTCCTGACACAATACTTCTGCTTGACAGCAGAGGCCCCAGGGAGTAAAGGAGACAGGGCATGTAGGTTTTAGGCATGAGAACTTCAAATCAGCCAGGCAGCGGCTGTAGGGAGAGGCCAGTGAGGTATTAAAGGAAACTGAGGCCAGTTTCAGGATTTTGCTTGTGACAGTGCTTTACGTATAAGCAAATTATGTATTACAGCTGCAGTAGAGTCACCACAGATTTTGGGTGGTACTAATATATGTCTTTCAAACTAAGTAAGTACCCGTGTCTATATTGCTCAGTACTAGTACTGTAGTTCAACCCTTCAATATTGCACAATAACAATACTGCAGTATTTAGGCATCCCAGGTATGAACAAGAACTACGAGGTGCTGAAAAATTACAGAGCAAAGAGATGGCTTCTTCTCTAAAGCAGTGGTCCTAGAAGATAAGAGAGAATAGATGTGAGAAAATTTTAGAGATCAATCAGGCCATATTAGTCCGAGTGGCTATTGGACAGTACATTTGTAAATTCAATTTACATTTACTCACTGCTGGGATGTATAGAGATAGATCATATTTCTCAATCAGCACTGGGATATCTTTTTACAAATATTTTAGCTCATTTTATAAATTGCTTAGGAGATGTCCTAGCAAAGTCTCTGTAACTCTTTGCACAGGCCAATATGAAGAATGTAGAGTCTTTACAGATTCTTGTGCACATTCTATTTTTTAAATGCATTACTATATATATATGTATATATATATATAAAATTCAGTTACAGATTTGTACTTAGACCAATCCAAAGATGCAGGGTTTATAACCAGCTAATCATTATAGGTGCAGTCTTTCAGCCTTAGGGGTTTTGGACAGGAGAATGATAATAAACCCATCTCCAGACGGGATGTTCCCTTATACTTGTTTGTTCAGTGATGCTGAGTGTTGGCCACAGATCTCAACACACTCGAATTTTGTTTTACCCTTAAGGAACTGCTGCTGCCCTGGGTACTTCTCTTTGACAGCCTAAGGAGAAATGCAACAAGCTATTGGACTGCCACCCTGTGTCAAAGCCACTGTGTCACTGAAATGTCACACAGTGTTTTTGCTTTGGGTGAGAATTTCAGCCAGCTGAATTTGGCCTTTTCACCCGTGTCTGCGGGGACATAAATACTTTGGTGTGCTTGCACATTAACTCAAACACGGCTGAGGCTGTCTGTGGAGCTGAGGGTCCTGCTATTTTAAAAAAAGGGAAAACAAGCCCTAAATGTTATTATGGATGTAGATCCAAGTGGAAACATGGGGAATAAATCCAAGTTGAAATGCAGAGACCGAACCTGTGTTTTCACCCTGCTTGCATCTGCATCTCTGAAAAGAGAGTCTGGGGTGTGTTTGAAATGCACACAGGAGGTCTGGGGCAGTTAGCAGGGCTCCTTGTAGGGCAAAACACAGGCTCACAACTGAGATCTATGTTTTCAGTCTTCTTTGGCTTGGTTTAAGCATTATCAAAAGAAGGGTGCAGTGCATTTGATGGCAGGACCATCTGTTTGAGATTAGAAAAGAGAGGACTCAATGCCCTGCTGCACAGATATAAAGATACGGCCTCCAGCTCTGTACCTCAGTCCTTGTTCTCACCTGGCTATGAACCAGCAGGGTGTTTGCAGCAGATTTAGAGCTATGCAGACTTCGTCCAACATCACTGCACTTCCCACAAGCACAGCATCCCAAGGGGGCTGTAAGGGCAGCCACATGCCCTCTCCTAAACTGCTTCCAAAGTACATTTTTAACAAAGCCGTGTAGCAAGCAAGCTTGGTTTGTTTTTTTTTTACCTTTTCAGTCCAGCTACGCCTTATGAACAAGACTGAGAAACCCAGGACAAACTCACTGTTGATTTACAGAGTTCAGGAGAGTGAGGATACCTCTTGTCTATGATACCTCTGGACTTCGGCAAGCAATTCAGCAGTTGGGCTCTCCCATGAAGCTCTCTGAGCAGCAGACATTTGCTGCTGGTACCTGAGCAAGCCCAAGTCCATCTCTGCCATGCTGCAGTGTATCCTCCACCTGCTCCCACAGCCTGGGCAGTAGCAGTCTCTTGGAAGCAAAATGATGCCCACCAGCACTTCTCTTCATCCCATCCAGTCTCCATGCAAGCGGGCACTTGGGTAAGAAACCTGCTCTGCACTTGCAGACGGGTGTGAGGACCTCAGGGCTTTTCAAGCACAGAGGATGGGCTCAGAGCTTGCTGCTGAGGTGTTTGTTTGGGTTTGACAAATTTAGGTTTTCCTTTGCAAGCCCTAACCTGCCTTTGGAAAGTCTTTGAATTCCAGCTTTGAATTCCAGCTGCCTCCACTTCAGGCAGGCAGATTTTGAGTCAGATCCTTGTGGTTTTGGTTTAGGGTTATATCCACAACTGAAATGAGCCTTAATTTAGCCAGTTCCTCTTGGGAAGAGGGCCAAAATACTGAGGTTTCTGCCATCTTGAGCACAACCTTCATAAGAAATGTTCCTGAAGTTTCTTTGCTGTCAAATTCAAGCCCTTCACGGTGCTTCAGTGTGACATCCCAGGTTAAAATATAAGCAGAACAGATCACAGCCTGCATCCTTGAACTTTTGTGGGTATTGGGCAGGCAGGGATTACAGCAAACGGCGTTCACCCTGCACTTTGCTTCCCATCACTAACTGAGATTTGAGACGGCTGCAGTTCTCACTTCTTCCTGCCGTTCTGGCCTTGGAGACTTTAATTAGGAAAAGACACAGAAATGCCAGCAAAATGAGTGGAGAGAACAGGACATTGCCAAAACCAAGCTGCCTTGGGACATACCCTAACTGAAGTGATACAAGGGAAGAAAAGTTGTGGCCCCATTGTGTTCATATTTTTGGTCTTGCACCTCCCTAGTAGAAACAGGGATGTGCCGTAGCCAGGGGAGCACATGCTTTCATCTCACATCTGATCTTGTTTGTCCTGGTAGATGAGCAAACTGCCTCACACACTGCTGTGAAATCCAGCCTCGTGTCTGTGTGTCCAGCACCTGTCCCAGTGACTGTGATGGGGACCGATCCAGAGACTCCAGAGCTAGAAGCTGTGTGCTCCTGGAGCTGCTGTTATCCCTTGGGCCCTGGTTGGAAATCAGATCTCTTTGGAGAGCACTTGTGGGGCTCAGAAAGTTGCTGAATGAAGGGTATGAGCCTCTCGGGGCTGGGCACAGGACAGAGGTGGGAGAGTGACACTGTGATGTATGACAGTATAATCTCTGTAGCTCTCTGCATCCAAAATTTAGGAGCTGTTCTTTCAGACTGTGTGGCTTGGAGGAAGTTTTTCAAGAAAGTTTGACAAGATAAATCTTCTGGGGTTCATCACCGGATATATTATTACATAGCAGCAGCCCTTTTGCTTGAAATAGATTTCCAAGGCCTTCTTCCCCAGATGAATAGCGACATCCTGTAGTGTAGGAGCGCCTGGGCGAGAGGAATGTTTTCCCAAAATGCTGTTCTGGCCACTGACTCTTTAAATATAGCAAAGAGTAGCTTCAGCAGCCCAGAAGCAACTGCAAGCCATTTTTGGTCCTGTCATCACTCGTTCTGTCTTTTCTTCCAGCTGGTAGCTCTTGTCACGTCTTTCTTTCCTTGTTCCAGAGGAATCTCTTGGTGTTCATAGCTATTCCATAATGCTTCTAATTATTCAGTTGGTCTTTTCTCCTGCGTGTGACAGGGATGGGTTGCTGTTTCTTCTCTAGTGACTCAAGAGGGAAGCGCCTTGGGAAGGCAGATAGGAGAAATATCTATATTTAGCAGTGTTAGCATTTAGATGCTGACCACAAAATCCCTGCTGTGTTTGTGCTGGGAAACCTGCACCAAGACACCTTGTGGTGTGAACGTGAGGTGACTTTCTCTCCTGTGCTTTATAGCTTTACCTGCCCGCAGGGGACAAACCTCTGCCTGCTCTCTGGATCAGCTGCAGGCTGAGAGAGGGACCAGGGGAGGAAAGGGGATCGCCTTAGCCTTTGGACTACACATTTGTTATTGTTTCATTTTAATTGTCCCTAGTAATTCTAGACTGCAAGCTGCTCTGTGCGTCTGGGGAAGCATGACTGTATGAAAGCTTCTTTTTTTCTATTTGAAGTATTTTTACATTCATTCATTCTTCAGGGGGTTTTGTGCTGAGTTTTTTTCCCTGAATCTTCACTTTCTTTTTTTTTTTTTTTTTTTTTAATCTTTACAAAGAAACATTACCTTCCTTCTTGATCTTCTAAGCTATTGTTTGCTTGTCGTTGAAATGGGGGGCACAGGAAATGGTAATTATTACTGCTTTTCACATTACATAAGGATACTGCTCTGTCACAGCTGCTGGCCATATGACCAGCCTTTCTTTGGGGAAACCCTGCTTGGTTTCACTGTGTAATTCTGAACTCATCCAAAGTCTGCCCTTGTGCTGCTATGGGCTCATGTGAAATGGACATTTTGTTATGAATTAGGTGTAGAAGTTGCACAGAAGTTTAAAAATAATGAAGGTCCTGACATCAAGATATAGAAAAAAATGGGGTATTTTTCTGGCAGAATTTTAGTGGGTACCATCTTTCAATATTTTAAGAACCAAGCAGAAAAACAGTGTTCAATTTTGAATCCCATTCTTCAAGTGAAAATGGGTATGTTTTAGCTTAGGAGACATAATACAGGCTTTGGGTTGTGACATTGGCTCTATACTCACAAAGCTGTGAGCCTTTTTCAAAAAATATGCTAATGGATTGTTGCACAAAGAAAGTTACTGGAATATGGGGATAATGGAGATGGGGGAATATGGAGATATATAGATTTTTATGTCTTCACAGACCCCTTTGATGCCTTCTGAAGCTCCTAGAGAAGTGGGTGAAGTTGCACATTCACATCACTTACAACTCTATTGCAGAAATATCTGCTATGCAGAGGGGACATTCTGGGGAGCTGTGGGTAAAGCTGGGGGTGACAGCCTGTCCCAGCAAAGTTGTCCCAGCACAGGAAGCCATGCTAGTTCACCAGCATTTCTGAAGTTCTGCATTTCCTCCTGCCCTGCTTGTACAGATTTTGCAATCATATTTTCAAATGACTAAATATGCTGGCAAGGTCTAGAAGCCAGCTCTGCTGTTTCTCCAAGGCCCAGCCTAATGCACCACATTGTTGGGCTGTTCTGGTGTCAGAGACAGGTGGAGTTTAAACCGTCAGTTTGGGAAGGACTCCAGAACATGTCTTCTGCTTCATGAGTGGATTTTGTAGCCACTGAATCATTTTGAGAAGCCTGGCTCCTTTTGCTCTATCCCTGATTTTGACTGAAAGTAGCCACTGCCTACCACGCCCTCATCTTGGTGCTACCACTGTGCACTGAACTTGCCAATAGGAGGCACTCATCAGTGAAGGAATAGATGATTTGTTTACCCCAAGTGGGTTTGTTTTTACAGGTCTTAAAAAGTCAACTTAGCTTTGATTGATAGACATTTTGGCTTATTGGATAGCTTTGCTTTCACAAAATCACAGAATCACAGAATTGTAGGTGTTGGAAAGGACCTTCAGAGATCATCTACTGCAACTCCCTGCCAAAGCAGGTTCACCTAGAGATAGTTGGATAGGAATGTATTCAGGGGGATTTTGAATATCTGCAGAGAAGGAGACTCCACAACTGCTCTGGGCAGCCTGCTCCAGTGCTCTGGCACCCTCAAAGGAAAGAATTTTTTACTCACGTTGAGACGGAATTTCTTGTGTTCCAGTTTGTGGCCATTGCCCCTTATCACTGGGCACCACTGAAAAGAGTCTTGCTCCATCCTCTGGACACCCTCCACTTAAATGTTTGTAAGTATTGATGAGATCCCCTCTGTGTCTTCTTTCTCTAGGCTAAACAAACCCAGATCTCTCTGCTTTCTCTCATAAGAGAAGTGGTCCATTCCTTGATCATCTTTGTAGCCCTCTGCTGGACTCCCTCCGGTAGTTCCTTGTCTTTCTTGAACTGGGGTGCCCAGAACTGGACACAGTATGGCAAAGGCGACCTCACCGGGGCAGAGTAGAAAGGGAGGATGACCTCTCTCCACCTGCTGGCCATGTTTTTTTTAATGCATCCCCAGGAGATCATTGGCCTTCTTGGCCACAAGGGCACACTGCTGCCTCACGGTCAACTTGCTGCCCACTAGGACTCCCAGGTCTCTCTCTACAGAGGTGTTTTCCTGAAAGTTGTGGTTAAAATGAAGGTTTTTTTCAAGCCTCAAGGCACACAAGCAGTTAGACTGGCTTTATAATCTCACCTGGTTCGGTTGCCAAACCGCACCCAAGGGACTCAGATCTTCAAGTGTTTTCTTTGCACAGTTTCTTCTCCACCCCTGCACTTGTCCCTCTCTTCTGATATGACCCATAGAAAACCCAAGAGAGTCCCCTCTGATGGTGAAGGTTATCCAACACAGTCCTCCCATAGCATAATGGGCAGCATGGCCATGCAAGCAGAAGTAAGGAGGACACATTGGCTGTGGAGCTGCAGGGGCACAGAGCAGCTGTACAGGAGCAAGAACACCATCCAGAGTTGTGAGAAGTGTGAGTTTCTTCAACTGTTGAAGAGAAAATGTTTGTCTGATTTAGTCCTCTGATGAATCAGCTTTGACGTCTGTCAAACAGTGTTGTCTGTTTCTCAGTGGGCAGTTGTTTCTCCTTGGCTGATGGACAGACAAATGCCTGTGGGTAGGCAGACACGTGACATCCTGGATACCAGAGTAATTTTTTTCCCTTTTCCAAGAAATGAGGGAATCGCCTCTCTTTGTACTGGGAGCAATAAACCACTTGCTGAATGCAGGTCTCCAGGCCTGAATTACAAATGGCTCTGCTGCCATTATCAAGCTTCTTTTTTTTTCAGTTTAGGGCAACACTTGGAGAGTATTCAAAAAAATGTAAAATGAGAGTAAAAGCATAAGGTTCATTTTTTTTTGTCTCACTGCTCCTGCTGACATACATTATATCCCAAAAGCAATTGTGAGATTCAGACTGGGGACTTTAAGGGGTGATATAGAAGGAATACCAAGGTGGGGAAGAGGGAGAAATGGGTGAGCTTACCTTAAACATTAAACAAACTTGCCATTAGTCTAATAAAACAATACAATACATCTGGGTTGATTTTCTCCTTGGTGATAGAGACCTGGGCTAACAGCTAAGGCTTGGTCATGGCTGACTTGGACATACTTTAAACTCTTTGATAGGGTTCTCATATCTCTTTCTCTTTTTCTAAAATCATGACAAGAGGAAAACATTTATTACCAGGAAGGCTGCACCCCTAGGCAAGAACTAGTCATCTTTGATTTAACTTTTAACTGAAGTTGCTGAATTAAATGTATTTTGTTTTTATCTGTTTGCATGGAAGGCTTCCAGATAAAACAACTGTTGTAATGACCTGTGCACTTGTATCATGTTAATTAGGTTTGAAAACTCATATATTGTTTTCATAAGGCTATTACATTTTCTGTAATTAAATTAAGCAAAAAATAAGGATGCATGGCAATAATATTTATTATTAATACCAGACTCGAAAGGCTTACAACATGTGAATTGAAGGTAAGGGCCTTGAAGACAGCATGAACTTCAAAACAATGTCAAATAGCCTAGTTTTTCAGCAAGTCGTTACTACATGTATTTAAAGAAAGCACAGATAGAGTGAGAAATAACCCACTGAACAGACAGGCTTCTGGTTCCCTTTGAAACTGGATGATTTCTGGAGTCTCTGCTGCTCGAATGGGCACAAAACTTTAACCCCAGTTAGACAGGTAGGGGTGTGAAATTGTGCTGTGTCTGAGTGGGCCATAAGGCCTGGGAGGCTGTCTGCATGGTCACCTTTCCCAGGAGTCAGGGTGGAAAGGGGATGGCATGGGAGCACCTGAAGGGGGACTTCAGTGGTAGGGACAATTCAGCTGGCCTGGCTCATGAATCCTGCGTGTTGGCTTGGCAAGGGAGCAGCTATGTATGTCAGACTGATGCTCAGTACCTATCCCACTTGGTGTGCCATCTTACGGTGGTAGCCAGCCACAGATGTTTGGAAGGAGTACCTGTATACAAACAAGGCAAAAAATTCCCCAGAATACATCCTCATTTTCCAGTGATATTTGGTTTAGGGATTTTCTGAGACAGAGGCTGTCTCATATGATAGCTGTGAATATGTTTTCTCTTTTAGCCAATTGCTGATTGAACTTGGGTTAACTAACAGTTACTCACCTGCAGGTTTTATGAAGCACGATTTCCTTCGGTTTGCCCCGAATCTGGAACCTAGCTCTTCTCTCACTTGGTCTGCACCTCTGGAAAAGGCATGATAATGGTGAAAAGCATCTTAGTGTGTGTCCAGCCCTGCAGAGGCAGGGTGGCAGGAGATGAGCTTGTGTTGGTCTGTGTCCCAGCTGCTGCCAAGTGGTGAGGGCAAAATTTTGCCTTCAAAATAAGTAGACATTAAAATAGATCTATGCTGTGGCTCTGACCACAGAGATGGGAGCCAGCCTAGCTAACTCACTGTTTGGGAGCAGATGTCCTGTGTCACTCTCGGTGTGCTGGAAAGCCTCTGGACTCTGGCTACAGCTTAGCACAGCTGGACTGTCCCACATGGCCAAGCTCTGACACCAGCAGCAGGGTGGCCAGCAGCTTATGTTTCATAAGGCTCCTAGCATTTAATCAAGGGCAAAGGCAAAGTGCCCAGGAAGGCAGAGCCCTGGCAGGGATTCAGGCTGGCACTGCCTGGCTGGGAAAGGTCCTGCAGGGGTGGTGGGCAGCAGGATGAGTCCAGACCCACTGAAGAGAGGCTGGGCTGTGGGACCAGGGTTTGTTCAACCAGGAGGAGAGACAGCTTCAGGAGAACCACACAGCAGGCCCTCCATTCCTAGAGGGTGGTTCATGTATAAGATGGAACCAGGCTCTGTGTGAAGGGAGAACAAGAGGCAACAGGCATACATTGAAACCGGAGAGTTTCAGACAGGGAAACACTTTCACTCTGTGAGGACAGTAAGCAGTGGGACAGATTGTTTGGAAAGGTAGTGCAACCTCCATCCTTGGAGGTTCTCCAAACCTCTCTGAATAAAGGCCTGAGCAACCTGTTGTGGTCTCATAGCTTTGCCCAGGGTATTGGATAAGAGCCCTCCTGTGGTCTCTGGCAGCCTGAAGCACCTTATGGTCCTATACAATGTTTCTTGTGACTGAGGGTGTTTAAATTATCTTTGTTATGTAGGATTTCTGCTGTCTAATAAGGAGGCTTTTTTCATGGCGGGGAAAATACTGGAGTTGCCCTTCTCCAGAAGTTTCCCTGTTTGCATAAAACACGTGAAAATAGTATCTTAGAGACCTTCCACCTCTATCAAGTTCAACTGAACTTTTCCAAGGGGATCAAAAGTTCCAAGGCAGGGACATGCAGACAAACAGACACAGATACACATGGAACCAGTGTGCCTGCAAAAGTCTCATCTTCTTAGATAAGTGTCATGGTTTTGACCAATCGAACAGATGATGACCCCTCCTCCCCCCCCCTAAGGAAAAGAGAGGAGAGGAAAGGATTAAGAGATTCAGGAGTTTAGATAAAAACTAAACTACTTTAATGAAATATCAATAACAATAATATAATAAACAATAAAAATAAAAAAATTAAAAAGAATATAGAAGAAAGGATAAAGAAAAAAAAAGTATACAGTCTATACAAAACCGTATCAGGCTCCCAGGATGATGATCACGTCACCAGCAGCACCAGTGAACGTCCCAGGCTGGACTCGGTGACCGGCAGGAGAGGGATTCTGGATCAGGATCAAAGGCAGACGAACAGACAGGGTCCTCCTCAGACGTCGGCCATTGAAGGAAGAAAAAACTAACAACCCCCTGATCCCTCAGCTTTTTTTACAGAGCATGATGCAGATGGGATGGAATACCCTAATTGGCCAGTTTTAGGTCACCTGACAAAATTACCTGACCTTGGTTGTTCTAGCAGTAAGTATAAGCAAGGGCCTCTCTGCGTACCATCCCTTGGTATAATCAGGTCTTATCACTGTGAGACGAAACACTCTCTGAACAATGTGCTGTTAGTTTCAGACTTTAGTTAGTTAGAAGAGGCCCAGCTAAAAAAGTAAAACTACTGAACAGAAAATTGGTTTGTTTTGCCTCAAACCAGGACAGTAAGTAGGCTAATATCCACCTTAACTAATTTTTAAAAATAGACAAAGATTTGAGTGAAACGTAATAATTACTAAACCAGATCACCTGGCACTATAATGTAAAGATAATTAAAATAAGTAGTCCTTCCCTGAAAATAAATTCATGGCAGCTAGTTGTGGCTAAGGTATGCTACAGTACAAGCAGCCTTTGCATGCCTTGTAAGCAGAATATTCTGAAATGGCTTGAGCGCATGCACATCAATCAGCCAGAAATAATCTCATGGTAAACATATACCGTGCAATGGCAAACCCCATCATTTAGATCCTCTAAGGTTTAATTAAAAACCTATGAGAGATTTTAAACACTAAGTGAGATTGATTATCAAATGTGGTCATAACTGCAGCAATATGTGTGATCTTGGGCTGTGGCCTTTAATGAGGTATGTCTTGTAACAGTATAATTGTGGAGGCTTGTACGTGTGCTATTTTACAGGGTGCTTTTAACTGTTTTTTATAGCTGTGAGTTGGGCACAGGCTACTGGTGGAAATAGATTTCTTGTAGTATATTACTTTGCATGCTTACAACTGAATTTGGATAGATATGTTGAGCAGCTGCATTTTAAAGCCTCTCAAAACAATAACCTTTTGCATTACCGTTTAAGGCAGGTTTGTGAACCAGAGATAGAGGTTCCTCATAAAGAGAGGTCTCTCTTTTACCTTAACTCTGAAAGCCTTTGCTACCTCTTGACAAAGTTCTTCTTTCCAGTTGTACTGCAGAATCTCTTCCTTCTCCTTGAGCTGCTGGTCACTGGCCTTGCTGGCTCCTCTCCATCCCACTGCAGGCTGAGGTCCCTCTGTGCCACGTGGTCATGCAGTCCCATGCAGCAGGACCACCTGCACTGCTCCCAGAACCTCTGCCTGGATGTTATTTAGCTGAGTCTCCATAGCTCTTTCAGTGGTGATCCCCACGCCCTGCTCAGATGCATGTTTTTAGGAAAAGCAGTGTTGCCATATTCTCCCCTGTTGTCTTTCCCTAAGAGCGAGACACTGGCAGGAGGCGGAAGCAAGATCCACCCCCATTTCGCTCCTGTCTTACATAATGAATAAGCAGTAGTCACAACATGAGTGTCTGTGGGTTTGTTTCCATGTCCATAGAAAGAGCAAAATTATTTCAGTAAAATTCTTTGAATTCATTTTCTCACACTGCTTGAGTTGTGCTTTGAGAGGTTTCTAAATAAAAGCAATCAGTGGCCTCACTTGGGACAGATAATGGCTCTTTGGAAATTGTTTGGGTGTAAAAAAGGCACAAAGTTGGTTTGTTTTTTTTTCTTCTGGGCATCAACTGCTGGCAGAAGTAGATGAAAACAGCTTCTCACACCATACTGCCTATTTATATTTTCCATATGCTGGATTTTAAGATTACAGGGTTTTAGATTCTGAGTTTGCATGTTATATTTTACATAATAATGAGTTTGTGTCTGAGGCTGAGTTGATACATGAGAAAGCAGAACCACTACCACCACCACCCAGAAAGTGGGAAGCAACAACACACATTTTGGAAGGAAGCTCTCAGTGAGCTATTCACATTTCTTCCAGGGAGCATCTTCAAGTTCTCTTTTCTACTGTCTGCTTTTGGGCTGCATGGAAGGAGTCTTTCCTCCTGTTTTGTGGCTCTGTTTCTGGAAACCCCCTAGTAAAGAGTTACTGAAGTTACAACAATTAGTGTTTTTCATCATAAATTATTTACTCTGTTATAAATCATTCACCCCAATAAATTCTTGTTTCAGTTCTCCACTATAGCATTTTTGCACCTTCTTGTCATCACAAAGTGGTCTTTTACTGCCCGTTTTAACTGTAGAAACATCACCCCGGCAAAACAGAATCCTTAGCTAATGCTGTGCTTTTAACTATTTGTTTCCCCATTATAAGGCATTTCTCTGTATAAAAGGGGGTCCACTTGTCTGTGTAGTAGGGCTGTTACTAACAGGTTGGATTAGATGACATCCTGAGGTCTCTTCCCAACCAGATATTCTAATGATCCTTCATACTTTTTAAAAAACATCTCCCTGATCTACTCTGCACTGGTGAGGCCACAACTGGAATACTGCATCCAGTTCTGGGCTTCCCAGTTCAAGAGAGAAAGGGAACGAGTGGAGAGAGTCCAGCGTAGAGCAACAAAGATGATTAAAGAATTTGAGCCTCTCCCTTATGAGGAAAGGCTGAGAAAGCTGGGATTCTTTAGCCTGGAGAAGAGAAGGATGAGGGAAGACCTTATTAATGCTTACAAGTATCTAAAGGGTGGGGTGAAGGAGGATGGATCTGGGTTCTTTTCAGTGGTTCCCAGTGACAGGATATGTGGCAATGGGCACAAGCTGGAACACAAGATATTCCATTCAAATATGAGGAAAAACTTCTTTACAGTGAGGGTGACAGAGTCCTGGAACAGGCTGCCCAGGGAGGTCATGGAGTCTTTTCTGAGGACCTTCAAGACCCTCCTGTTTGCAGACCTGAGTAATGTGCTCAGGACAATCCTGCTTTAGCAGGGAAGTTGGACTAGATGATCTCTAGAGATCCCTTCCAACTCCGACAATTCCATGATTTCATGTTCTCTTTCTGAAAATGAACTCAAGGCTAGAACATGTTCAGATTCTTGCCATTTTATGTTTTTTGTCACTAAGCACTTGCAGATGAGATGTCTGCCAAGGTTTCATGTAGCAGAGGGCACTGTGGGCATTGCAGTACCTGAGTGTGCATGGGGAAGTGGTCCACTACTATCTGTGTAGCATGACAACGTCCTGCAACCTTTTGGTTCCTCCATGTCTCCCTTCTTTCACTTACAGCAAAATTGAAGTATCTGGTCTTTGACACAGCTGAGAGCCCATTAAGTGGTTGAATCAAAAAACTGAAGTCCTGTCTCTCTCTCAAATGTCCCTTAGTGTCTTTGGAGACACTTTCAGGTCATTTCTGCAATCACAATACAGCTGGCATCAAACACTTCCTTGAACGTAGATCCCTCATTCCCTGCTTGGTCCTAACTTCCTCTCATCCCAGTACTTCTCCTTTGTCCTGTGTAGTAGAGGTCCTGCAAAGATCAATGTTACACTGAGCAGAGAATATGAATCTTGTGTGTAGAGGAATCTACAGTTTACACCTCAGACTCAGTTGTGCTCAAGCTGGATTCACATACTTTTGCTGTTTGTATATAGACTGTCAGTTGACCTACCAGTAAGTCTTATTTCAATTCATGTTCTAAAAAAAAAAA
>VZTM01008670.1:82453-105458 GCA_013400555.1 Jacana jacana
TTAATCATTTGCCAAACTTTTCATGCTAGAAAACACTTAATATTTATATTTATGTTGTGTTAATAATGAAGACAGAACACCTTTATATAGCAATCTCTGACCCTCAGCTTAGGATAGGTATCTACAGACGGATCTTGCTCAGTTTCCTGGTCCCTTGGAGTGAGGAACAAGCCAAACAGCTTCAGTAACAATGGTTTCACCAATTTCTGGCACTGGAAAGAGAGGATTATAAGGATACAGAATACTGCAGAACAACTTATTACTACATTGACTGAGAATGAACACGGTTCTGCTGCTACAAAGAGCTACACTAAAACTTTGGAGACATGAAATATATCTGAATTCTTCAGCTTGAAGACAGCTGTAATTACAACAAGCTTGTAGAAGTAGGGCTGCAAAAGTAGTCTGTTCTCTTCCGCTATCTGGGATTAAACATAAATGACTCCTAGTGAGGCGTAACACTACCTTTCCATTGAGAGGATTGTCAGCTCTCCAGCTATATGATAAATCATTACATGTTTATTAGGGAATGGAGAATGAGAGAAACTGCCTTCCATTATATGTTTACCCAGTTTGTGTCCAGCTGCTTTAGGAACACCCTATTCCTATTTAGTATCTTAGCAGGCTTTGCTAAATCCATCTGTTATAAAGCAGCATTGTGTTAAGCACAAAATAAAGAACCCAAAGCCAGCCCCAGCTGCAGTTACCAATAAGCAGGCTATTGAAATCCACTTACTCTAGCTTACTAGACACTTATGAGAAAGAAAGACCATTCTGATATATTTAAGGCTAGAACAAGCTTGTGTCTCCTCGGTTAAAACAAGGAGCCCTGATGACCATAGCTGGTGGTCTGGGTGGCAAGAAAAAGCAGGACAGTCTAGTAAAAGCTCCTTTGACTTCAATGGCAATATGGATTTGGCCTCATGCAAACAATGGGAGTATGTGAAACTAATTATCCACCCATTGAGGTTTTCTCCTCCACCATCCCCCTTTCTAATTTCTAATGAATGTAGATAATTGCTGTGTTCCCACTAACACGCAGATTAGGCCTCTGGGATTAGGCTATGTGATTGAGTAGCTAATACTAAGGGTAAACGCCTCTGGTGTTCCTGCTAAATGCATTCTTGCTAGGAAGTTAAATAATGACTCTATAAAAGCATTACTAAAAGATTTAAATACTTGTTTTGGAGACTTCTAGTAGATTTCAATAGTTTCTGACGTACTGTGACATGCTTCAGAATGTTCACTTATATACAGTTTGATTTCTTTTGATGATTGTCAACTTAAGTTACTAAAAAAAGAAGAGTATTTTATACAGAGAAAGGAAGGGGGTGGAAGGAAAGCAATATATTAGAAACATGAGTAGGTGCCCTGGCTTGTCCATCAGTCTTGGCATCATTTTATTTATACATTTTCTAAAGGATTAGAAGTAATCAGTTCCAGAGGATGTGCTCTGGAGTATTGGCAGCGTCTACTTTCTTGGCAATCATTGCAAATATTTTATATAGTTTCATATTGTCTTGTGTAGCACCAAGCACTGGCAGTTTGACGTAAACAGCATTAATGTTCTAACTTCTATGGCAGCAGCATTTTTCCTCCTGCAGTGCCCTGCACTTTCTAAAGGCTAGGCATCAGCCAGGTCCACTCAACACAGTGGGACACTTACCTGGGAGGAGCAGCACAGCCCCATCCTCCGAGGTGACATTCTGGCCGTTACTGCAGCAGAGCCCACAAAGCCTCTCATTCCTGCCTCCCAGCAGGATGAGGGCCTCATCTGCCCACAGCAGGGCTGGGACGTTCCCCATGCAGGGTGTGCTCATCACACTCATGTTTACAGCTCGGCTTTACTCACCAGGTGAGAAATAACAAAGTCTCCCCAATCCATTTGTTTTAACATTTCCAGGTAAATAGCTTCTAAGGTGCAGACTTCACCATGCAGTTATGGATGCTCCAGGTAGGTCTCACCTCCATAGGTCCATCAATGGAGGATGGAAGCAAGTTTAGGGACCAAGCTTGAATAATTCTCCATACAGAACACCTGAGAACTGATTAAGCCCAATGCAAGCACCCCTCCTCATCAGTTGGGGCTGAGGTGCTGCGTTTTCCTGATGTAACTCTGTTGACCTCAGTGAGAAGCTTAGGAGAAGAGGAGTAAGCCAAGGTGTTAATGCAATAACTGGAACTGAGAAGCAGTAGAGAAGGTGAGAGAGGAACATGACTTAGACTCCCCCAGATGAGATGTATAGCATTAATAAAAGAAAGCTCTGTATTCCGGGAGGGATAACTCTGTACTATTGGCAGGAAGCACAAGGACACGCTGGAATATCAGCAAATGGTTTTCAGGAATGACTAGTAAAGTTTCGGCATTTAATAAAATCTAGGAAAGAAAGACAAGAAATAATTGTTTCTTAATGTGGCATTTGCCTAAAGTAACAGTGATGTTGATTGAAATAATGTAATTTTCATATCTAAAATGTTGCAGAGGAGAGTATGTCTATTTCATTTATGTTTGCAGAAACATAATCTACAGGAAAAGATTTTATAACAGAATTGGAGGTTAAATTTCATTTGCTGATTTAATAAAAGCTAACAGGATGGATTTGGGGATATTTCATTAATCTTTCTTTCCTTTCAGTGAAAAGGAAATTAAGTTCAATCTAGTTCAAACTTTACTTCACTATTATACAATAGACTGCCAATGTCCATGTTCTCTCTGGCAAGTTAAAACCTAATTAGTCACAGAAAATTCTTCCCTGATCCTGTCACTGTGAGGCAGGAAAAGCCTGGGCTGCAGACAAAGAATTCAGATGCACTCGATGCTTTGCTGTGGCTCTTTGTTAATGTCTGTGCTTTACTACATAGCATGCAGTGACATAACTGGATGTGGCATATTTTGTCTTTCATGCAACAAGATCAGATATAAACCGCCTTTTCAAAACCTTTTCAAAATATAAAGAAAAGCTTTTAACATGAATCAATGCAAAGAGCATGCAGCTATTGACCCCTTCCCCATTTTTGAGAGTGGTGGGAGTGGATGCTTGGGTACAGGTTTTACACAGTGAGACGATCAGCTGGGCCCAGCTGGGGTGGGCAGGGGCAGAAGTTTGTGCCTGGCTGAGGCTTGTTGAACCTCCCCCTTGGGAGCCATCTCTCAGCTGAGCTCTCCCATGCCTGGGCCAGCTGCTGAGATGCCCCAGATGCAGGGACACGGGTGTCATGGGAGCAGGGGAGCTGGTCCCACACCTCCCAGCACTGGCTTTGGCAAGGAACGTCCAGCTATTCCCACCATACCTTGTGTCCAAGACCTGATGGGTTCAGGAAATGCGACTTCATGTTTCAACCATTTAGAATTTTGAAGAAAGGAGTCAACTGATAAAATTAATTTAGAAGTAACACGGTATCTGGCACTTCCTTTACCACTTATATAAAATAACACTTGTTCTTTCAACAGTCTTGATTACACCTAATAAAAAATAATTAACTATTAAAAATACCTACCCTTACTTATTCTAGGCTTATTTCAAGGAACTGCTTAGAATTATTTTGGGGCTGAATTTAGCCCCTCTGACATCTATGTTGTCTCATAGTTTATTGACTTTCCACTATCTGATGGAATTTTTATGGCTTACCTCGAACGTCGGTTGGGAGAGGAAAGATATTTTACCTCCGGAGGTGACATTATATCACTTAATTGGCACTATCATTCTTTGGAAAGGAGAGCTTTGTTTTTTTCCTGAACTGCTACCTGTACCTGGGTCACAGGTGGAGTGTCAAATTAGTTGGAGGGATGATCTGTTGCTGTTTGAATTTAGACTGAAATTTTCCAAAGGCATTAGTGGCACTATCTCATGCGACCCCTCTGAAAATCCCAGCTGTCACTGCAACAGCTTTGCAATGATGTTTATGGAGGCAAAAAGTCCTCTGGGATGTAGTCAAGGTGCAATTAGCAGTAATTCCACTTCTTTCTGATATTCACCAACAAAGCAGGAACCTTAGGGAGAATTTTAGCTTCCACTAAACCTGTCCTGAGACAAGGTATCTGGTATTCTTTTTCCAGTATACGTGGTGGGGAAACAGCAGACTATGTCTGCCCTTCTGGTCTTCCAGCAGTTACGCTCCTCAGAACAGCAGGTGACTAAAGCAATGCAGGTATGCTACCCCAGGCAGAGGATTATTGTGAGGAAATCCTGTAGGATTTGTTTTATGAAGAATTTTTTCATTTTCTTTCTTTGCCTTTTGCTCTAGTGGTGTGGCTTTGTGGAGCTGGGAAGTCACCCGGCCCCTATGATTTCCCTTGTGGGGGTGAGGGTGGGATGAACTTGAACATCCCCAGCAGCTGCCACCCTCGCTCAGCCTTCCCTGGCCCTTGTGCTCTGCCTTTAGAGGTCCTGGGGGGAGATATCCTTGGGGGGAAGGGAACTGGGTGTCCTGGAGTTAGGAGAAGACTAACCTTGCAGTGCTCCTGCTGGAGAAGGAAAAACCCCTGGTATCCAGCTGTGTTTACAGCCTTGGCCCATGTTCACTTAGTTTCTATGAAAGCCACAAGTGGAGCAAACCTCAGGCTCAGCCCAAGATCTGTGCACAGTTTCATCATGAAGCCTGGCTGTGGACTGACCGAGCAGCCTCCCCAGAGGTTTGCTCAAACACCATTTCCCCCCTTCAGGCTATGCAAGGCTTTGCCCTGCTCTGAACTGCTCCTGCCTTTCAGTGCTGGTGCATTTGAGTGGCTCCTAATTGAAAGAATTAACCCACCCACAGGCAGCGGTCCTGAGATTCACCCTGTCCCTGGCTAAGGTGGACCAGGGTGATCTGGGCGTTGGAGAACTGCCCTCTCTGATTTGGCATGCATGTTTTGGCTAGCAGTGGGAAAGATTTCTCCAGAACTGCTATGTCAGGCGTCTACACTCCATGGGCTTGTGAATAATTCAGTATACTGAGACGAGGCTTGCTTGCAACATTAAACTGTTGACGCAGACAAATGGAAATAAAATAATAACTTGAGCTTAAACACATAGGCTGCAGCAACTCAAGAATTCATTATGCTATTTATCTGCTACTGTGGAACAGAATTTTAAATGGATATGTCATGTCAGAGCTTTCTTTTTTAATGACTGTTTAAGAACATACTACTGTGGAAGATATCAGCATTCCAGGCTTTTCCTATATTTGATTATAGCTGATAGCAATCAAAGTAATTTTACTGCCAATAATAACGCTGGCAGCAGCTTAATTTAATAGCATGGAGGTTAGATCTTATTTATATCATTCCTCAAATGTTGATAACTTTGAATGTAACTACAAAATATTTTTGCAATGAAAACTTAAAATATGGGATATTTAATTTAGTGCCCTGGCCTCACTGCTTAAAAATGTTCAGACTACACAAACACATTCTTACACTAGTTGCTTTGAATATGACTTTTCCATGGAACATAGGCCTTTTTCATGACATTCTGAGAAGTGCTGATCACTTTATCACATACTTTCAATACTTGTAAAATCAATCTTCTTCAAATAACTCTGCAGTTTGCCAAAAGTAAATAAATAATCATTGGAAAAATAAATCCACGAACCAATTTTTTTTCCACATCCTGTCTGCTTTCCTTACCTTGGTAGACTTAGAATTGCATTATTGCCACATCAGTTTACTACCACCGGCTTTGATGGCTACGTCAGAGTTACACCACTAGAAAGGAGCAGACTTTCATCTCATTGTAATTACGGGATTTTGGACACTGCCTCAAACGGAGTGGACTGGCTTAGAGAAAACAGCAGGGTTTCACCCACAGACTCTACCATCAGTGAGATGAATGCTGTAGCTACTAGCGATGTGGTGCCAGCTACTGGTTTTGTTCGCCCCCTTATTTAAAAATGCGCATATATACTCACAGCCCAGTATCCTTTGCCACGGACCTCTTACTGAGATGCCTGTTCTTGTGTTCAGCACTTGCAAGGCTGGAACAGGCAAGACAGGGTATGGATGGGAGCTGCCATACTTACCTCTTAGTCTGCTAGAGTCTCCTGAGGGCTGATCAGAGCAGCACTGAAACAGCCTCCTGTCTCTCATGGTTTATCAACCTCCAAAGGCTAATTTTCTGGAAAGTTTAGTTCACAGAGTGGCATCAGGTTTAAATGTTGAAGAGGAAAACGTGATGTTTTCATGCTTTCAGACGCAGCTGGTTAATTCTGTGATAGGGAAGTAATGTTATCCTCTGTTACAGAAGTAGAAGAACTTCTCAGAAAGAAACTGAGCCTCACTTGACTTTGGGACTCCAGCCTGTTCTTGCATTTGACACCCTGTTCAGGCAGCTGAGCCAGGATTCCCCTTCTGGGGAAGAAAAATCCATGGAAAAGGACAGACATGTTTCCCACTGCAGGATCAGCAGGGTCTCACAGGGTATTTAATGCAGGGAGATGTCCACGGTTGCCATTGCTTGCCAATACGAGGATGCTGAACACAATACCAGCCCAGAGAATCACCATCCTCTGTTCTGTCTGTTTCTGCACATCTTCTTGTGAGGAGATGCTGTAAGCCAGATAAAGGAAAAAATTCTATGTTTTTTTTTAATGTGATCCTCCAGTACCCTCTTCCTCTATATTTGTTTTGAGATGATGTTTTTAGGGTGACTTGCCTACTGATGATCATGCAGACAGTCACTGGTAGAACTGGGAATAGCAAGATAGAGCCACTGGTCTAGGACTGGGATGGGAGGAGGGGTTCCTTACACCAGTGTTGCCAACAGTGTGGGCACAAATTGTCTGAGGAATGGTTTGACAGCCTCTAGCCAGGATCTGAATGTTAGCTCCTTGTGCTAAAACCACTTTGACTGCTAAAAACAGCCAAAGGATCTAAAAAAAATTGACAGGGATGGGTCAGGGACCACAGGGAACCCTGATCCAGGGACAGAGAGGCTGGAAACCTCAGTGTACCCACAGCACTTTTCCATGGGTAGTCATATTGCATCCCACCAGCTTCAGAAGACAGGGACAAAGGGCACCCCGATCTGGGCTCCCCACGCAGGGGAGAAGATCCCACTCATGTCCATCTCCCCATCAGGGCAATATACACGAGGTGGGTCAGAGTGCCCCAACTCTCTTGCTCTCAGGAAGCACTACTAGATTCACCTAGATACTGTATTCAAAAGGCTCTACCAGATTAAGTGAAAAACAAATAATGAAAAAATCAGTCTCTCACTGTGGAGTGAATTGCCTCTCTGCTTTAATAGACTTTGTGCTAAAAGACAGAAAGAATTGTGTATTTATTTCCAAGATTATTAAATTACATATAGAATATGCTTCCTGAGTATTAGCAGAGTTTAGAACTGAATTCATCCTATCCATGCTCTGGTTACGTCTAATGAGGATAATTATTACATGGCTTAACTATAATTCGGTATTGACTCTTTCACGCATGAAAAGCTTTTGTTGGCAAGCATCACTGGAGAGCTTCAACAAAAGACATCTTTAGCTTGTGTAAACATTGTTATTTCAAGGTCTCACCCTAACCTGCTTTAGGCTAAGTACTTTCTCCTCAATTGAGTTAATATAGCCAAAATGATATAAGGATGGGATTAGATACTGGCTTACACCAGAGGGAAAAAATGAAAGTTGGACAAGGAAAAATGCAGTTAATTCCATCCTGTCAGCAGTGGATATTAAAGATTATTAGTTGGCACACTCAATTATGTGTGAATCACAATAGTGGTACTGTTACTTTTTTATTCAATTTTACAGGGGCAGGTAAAAGTATAGGTTCAGTATCATCTGCAGTGGCTATTTGTTGCTTGCAGGGATTTGAGGTTATGTTAAAGTGTTTGACATGTTCAGAGGAAACATCTCTGTGTAATAAAATGTCCCATTTTCACATGGTCTTAGTCAATGGGTAGAAATGAACAAATCTGCCTGTCAGGAGTTTGGCTGTGGCTGCCTTTTATGAATGTATTTCTTTAGGCGGTAACTAGTTATTCTATTATGTGATTGTTAAAATGATAAACCAACAAACATAGCTTTCTTTTTGCTGCTTCCCTCTGCTGGATAGAGCCAGTAGTGCTTAGTTGTGTGTCAGGCTCATTAACACTGATAGCCAGGAAAGACCTTGAGATCTGGGTTTTCAGATCACAAAGGATAAATGTGAATCTTGTTCTGATTCTCACCGTGAATCTTTCAGTCTTCAGGTTAAACAGAACTCACAGAATTCACAACGATATAAAATCCTTGGTTCAAGTAAATGGCCACGGTCTGAGGCTTTGATGCTGGAAGCTCTTCTGTTGAGGTGGGAATGTGTGCTGGGGTAGAGCAGGATGCTGGGCATGCCAGCCTCTCTGCCCCTGGTCCTTGGGTAGAATGACACAGGACAAGGAGGTGTACTGCACAAGAAACCAAATTAGTTATTCAATGTATATATTGAAATTGTTGGGTTTTAACAACATAAGCCTCCAATACATTGTATTTTGCTTGTTTTCATAGATTTCTGTAGCCAGAAGAGAACACTGTGATAATGCACTTTGACTGCTTGACTGCCATTCCAAGACCAGTAACAACGCTAGCTGAGCCAGAGCATATATTTTAGGAAAAAAAACCAAACCCAACCTTCTAATCTTGGTTTGCAGTTTCCAGTGTCAGAGGGCCTCCCACAGCATGGTGACGTTCCCGTGGCCAAGTCCCCTTGCAGTTTACATCCCCCTCAGAAGATGAACGGGTCTCATTTGAAGATTTAAATGTCGGATTCATCTTTCATCCACTGGATCTTGTACATTTTTTCTCTTCAAAACTGACAAAGCCAGTCATCAAATGTGTGTGGCCTGTATGGGTACTTGACGAGAAGTAGCTTGGACAGCTTTATAGCTGTCTGAGTGCCCAGGCGTAAGATTTTACAACCTCTCATTCAGTTGTCCCACTCCAGAGAAGGACTAGCCCTTTAGAGTCAGTGGTGGAGATGATGTTCATCTGAATATCCACAAAGGTCCCCAAGTCCCTTCAGAGATACCATTCCCAGGGTCATAACCAAGACCTATGCGCTTTGCGCTTGGATGTCTGACTTTTCAAGCTGACTGTATTGAAACGTGTCATTTGATCTAAATTTACCAAGAAATTTAGACTACCGTTCTATGCTCTTTTAAGAAGTGTCTGTTTTAGGGTTCACAGTCTGAGAAAAAAAAATCCAAAACAATCCTATGGTACATTTTTGTCACATGCTGTCCTTCAACAAGTAGTTTATTATGGCTGGAGTAATTTTCAGCAGTTGCTTCTACTACTGATACTCATGGCCAAGTGAGAGTCTAGACCCTCTGAAAAAGAGTTTTTCTATTAAGCATGTTAATTCAGTGTCTTTAGTCTAGAGGTGGACAGAGCACTCTTTGCATCATTGAATTAAGGTCCCCAGCTAGAGCCAGTTTTCTGATCTACAGGACTTCTGCTCAATGTGAGCCACAAAGAAATAATTTTCTCTACCCTGTAGTGAATTTGGGACCTATTGTACAGAAGGAATGAAAATGGCTGTCTCGTGAGACTCCATCTGGAGTACTGTGTCCAGTTTTGGAGTCCTCAACACAGGAAGGATATGGAACTGTTGGAATGGGTCCTGCAGAGGGCCATGAAGATGATCAGAGAGATGGAGTACCTCTCCTATGAAGACTGACTGAGGGGGCTGGGCTTGTTCAGCCTGGAGAAGAGAAGGCTCCAGGGAGACTTATAGCAGTCTTCCAGTATCTGAAGGAAGCCTACAGGAGAGTTGGAGAGGGACTTTTTATCAGTAAGTGTAGTGACAGGACAAGGGGTAATGGCTTTAAATTAGAAGAGGAGAGTTTTAGATTAGATACCAGAAAGAAATTCTTTCCTGTGAGGGTGGTGAGACACTGGAACAGGTTGCCCAGAGAACTTGTGGCTGCCCCATCCCTGGAAGTGTTCAAGGCCAGGCTGGATGGGGCTTTGAGCAACCTGGTCTAGTGGGAGGTGTCCCACTAGAGGTGTCCCTGTCCCTGAACCTGATGATCTTTAGGGTCCCTTCCAACTTTAACCATATAAAAAAAAAATATATATATATATAAAAAAAAAAGAATCTCAGCTAGAGAAAAGGCCCTCCACAATAGCTTTAGTCTCTGTGGTTATAAGAGAACTGAAGTTCTGGGAAGTGGACCGTGCTTCAAAGGAACATTGTGCAAAATAAATTTTCCTTTAATCCTGCATATTGATCCCAGGAAGAAATGGCCTTTTGGTATAACGCTGATATGAACATTAATGCATGTATGTTATGCCCATATATTATCCCTAGCTATCAGTATACTCTGTGCTTTGAAGGTAGGGGAAAAAAAAAATCAATCCAGAAACAACTTGTCCAACAGAAGAGTGAGAAGAGTATTTCCTGATCTCCCAAATAATTAATGAAAGCCTGAAATATCGGTTCAATATTGTATAAATGCATTAAGTACTCATTACCACTCAGTTCACTCTCAAAAACCCCTTAATAACTGGACAAGCAGGGAGTCCTGTTGTAAGCTTAATTTTCTATTTCCAGGAATTGTCTAGTTCTGTCCTTTACTGAGGTTATCACATTTCTTCTTAAAATCTTTAATGTAACTTTTTATTGATACCTTGTTTGGAAAATGTATACCTTGAATGAAGTCTGCAGATGGTTAGGAAAAACCTCTTTTTTTAGGTTTAAGACATTCAAGTTTTCTGTCTGATTATTCTCCCCAGGCACTGGAGGGTTTCCAGCCTCATAGCCAGGTGTGTCACATTGTCACTCTGCCATTCAGAGTACCATCCCAAGATACTGGAACATCACCGTTGATATCCCCCACAGGAAAGATAAAGACTACACCTGGGCAGCTTGGACCTTAGTAAGTGAGCAGAGCACGTGCAGAGTTTTGAGTGAATGGACCACACACTTGGTGTCATGTTCACATTGTGATCTAGTGTCCACATGGATCAAGTTTATTGTGATGTGGCATAGGTTAGACGAGTAAGAACATACACTTGAAATTTAAAGAATTGGCCTGAAAACCCCAGCCTGGGGTTTTCTGAGCTACCCATGTCCTGGGTAGCTCGGTAGGTCTCCAATGCAATTTTAAGTGTCTGGTGTTGCTCTCCCAGCAGTGTACAGAGTGCTTCAGTTTTCAGAAGAGCTGTGGTGCTTGCTGATCAGGCAGGACGACCAAGAGCTTCCATGTCCCAACAAGGGCTTTTGCAAAAAAACAGACACTGAGAAGGGAAATTTTCTCAGCAGGTGCGGCTATTGCTTTCTGTTGGCACAGCACTTTTGGCTTGGTTAAAAATGTGTATTTACTTTATGTAACTCTGAGTGTAGTAAGAATGCTAGCAAAAACCACTTGGAAGAGGAAAAAAGGAAACATTAAACCTTAACTCCGCATTCTCAATTAAATGATTACTCTTTCAGGATGAAATTGTTCTTGATTCTTATTGTAAACCTTTCAATTTCTTACATAAATAGCATGATTATATTTACATAAATAGTTGCACCCTGGAGTACAACAATCCTATTGTACACAAAAATCCTATTAAAATTTCCTGAGAGAAACACAGCTTGAGCAATGGTCTGTTGTGTATAAAACCAGACCTCTTCTTTTTTTTCTTTGTTCAGAGCCCAATTGTGCCTTTAGATGCATACACCCAAGTGCAGAATTGATCCCCTAGAATTCAATTCTAGGCTCCAACATAGGAAAAAACAGATAATTCAGAGCAGTACAATGCATGGATAGGTTTTCTGCAAACTGATTATGTGTCTTTAGAGGTGAGATAGCAGGCATACCCAGAAGTAATTCGTTCATCTTTCAAAGAAACAGCTGCAGCCTCATCCTCTACCCAAAGTAACTATAATCCCAACATCTAAACATGAAGGAGCCCGTGTCTTAGTCCATCTCTCTAATGAGAGATGACTTTAAAGCGGTGTTTTGCTGCTCTAAATTCAACAAGCTCTAGCTGGATATTTCCCCCCTCCACATAGTAATGACAGCATATAAAGCCCGAGTTTTCAAAAGGAGATTAAAGTATGGCCTAACATACTCTCTCAGTCACTTGTATAAGGAGGCAGGAATCCATGTTTGACCTTAATTGTGAAACAAAATAAGCGAATGTCTTTAGATCAGCAGCTTTTTATTGAATCAGAGTATCCACACCCTAGCGTATGGACGCTGACTGAAACTATGACTGTGCTGAGGAGTTGGCCATTTGTCCTCCTACTGCTGTGCACATTCCTGATACGGGTGGGGAATCAAACCAATACACTTTTGTACAATCAAAGATTAGGTAAAGGATATAAATTAGTGCTACAAGTAGAACTTCAGAAGTAATTGATAGTAAGTTTGATTGCTGAAGTAAAACAAACAAACAAACAAACAAAAAGAAATAATGAAATTGAGGCTTTGACTCAAAAAGACCAACCCTTTCTAATTCCCCATATATGAACATGTGCACGCCTGCACACATCCCACCACTTTTGTTTCAAAGTAAGATAAAAAAGCCATTTAATAGGAAGCAAATGTATTCTTTGTTTTCAATTTTTTCTTTTAAAAATGCCATTTAACTAATACTCTGTCCTGGTCCCATGGTCCCAATGAAAACATTATTTTTAAAAAAGAAGTAAAAATTTTTTTAAAGTACAAAAATAAGCTTTATCTGCTACAAAATCCATTTCCATATTAAAAATAAATAAATAAATAAATAAAGAAACAAAAAGAAGGAAGACCACCCTGAAACCTTGTTCCAATTTTACCCAAATCTCTGTTAATTTTTCATTTCAATAAAATTACAAATTTGGCAGTCAGTGTCCAACTGAGAAATGTAATCCAAGCCTCTAGGAAATGATCTTCCTGGTATTGTCAAGTAGCTACTCAGGAAAAAATGCCTCTGGATAGATTCAATGACAATGGAGAGGGCCTAAAGAGTCCTAAAGAATTCTGCAATATTTTGGAACCAAGCAGTTGTGTGCAAAGGAAGAAAAAATATATGAAGCAAAGGTGGTAAGAAACGCTTTTAGTCTGAAATGCAGGGGACAAGATATGCTGTATCAATAACCACAGCAGGTGAGTAGAGCTAATACCCCATGCTATGGCAGGCTGGTCATGTCACCCAGATCATTCTGTTGAGAGCTGACAAATCTTTGATTTTGAGAGCAATGGCTAGTGACAATATATTTGGTGTTTCCTGACGCAGCATGAATCTAAGAATGTTTCTTATTTCATATGGGAATGATTTCAGGATGCTAGCGACATAACATTCAGGGAATGAACAGTCTAAAATTTCTATAAACACCAGAATCAAGGCATTTATGAGTTTTAGTAAAAATTTTATTGAAGTCTGGTCATGTTGGCATATTGTGCATTTTAAATGTAAATTAGATTACTGGCAGTAGATTCAATTTAGTGGTAAAAATGTAAAGAAAACAGTTGGGCTACAGATGAAACAATAATGTAGCTGTTCTTTAGTTAAGAGAACAGTGAAATCCAGAAACAAATGGTGTTTGGGAATATTTATGGTAGAGGAAACATGCTGCATACGATTAACTTTGTCAATTTTATGCAGCACAGTAGTTTTTGTTCAGCTTTGAAGAGCAGTTCCTGATAGTGAACATATGATTGGGTGAATGGATGGCTCTGAGGATTTCCAACAGGAACAGAAAACCTTTCATCTTTAGCTCACTTGCTAAAATGCAGCCCAGACTGGGAGCTATCAATGCTGAAGGCTTTGCGTGTACAACTTGTTTGACATGACACCAGGTCTTCTCTCCTCCTCTTTCCCCCATTATACTGTTTCATATCCAAAGCCTGTGTGACTAAAAAGGACCATACAGCTTGGCACTGTGTTGGCGTCTGTAGGGGAAAATTCACTGATGGGGTGCAGGCACTTTGGTTGCTTCTTACCCTGGTTTGTCCCATGGTCCTGGTGGTGGAAGCAGCTGGCCTTCACTGCATTGCTCTCCAGGCACAGTACGTTACCTCTTTTTAAGCTTGTCATCCTTTCAAAAGCTTTCAAATCTCCTGGAAAACACCAAGCATTTCAACAACAACAACAACAACAGCAAAATAATAAAAAAATCAGATTTATTTACTTGTAGAAGTATTTAAAATAAAAAGACATTTAGGGAGAGATAGCAAGCTGTTTTATTGGACTATCAGCAAGCTTCATAATACATTGGAAAGCAAATCGCATTTGCCTCAAAGATGCAGCTGCACTGAAGTGTGATGGTTTTGCATGTACAGCAATCACTGCAGCTTGCAAGTGGATAGACTGGTGCAGTTGTAATATAGTTACTTAGTTAGGCCAAATCTGGTCTGGATATAAAGCTATTAAAATGGATACCATCCTTTACACAAGCTTAGGACATGTACTATTTCTCCAGTGTTACTTCTGCTCTTAATTCGGAAAAGACAGGGGGAAAAAAGGAGTGAAATTGGCGAGAAACCACCCTCTAGGTCCAACCAACCAGGATGCTCAGGGTGAGTGCCAGAGTACCATCTTGCATGTAACAGACACCAGGGTTCACATCCAGTTCTGCAATAAACTCTGCTTCGTACACTACTGCCACAGCAGCACAAGTTAAGGTCTCTTCAGAAATTAATGTGGACAAAAGTTGCTGAAGAGGGCAAAGAGGGGAGGTGACAGTCAGTTGTGTGTCTGGGAAGGGGAAGCCAGTCTTGGGAGGACATATCTGTAGTCCCTGTCTGTGTTCTGCCCGGGGTCTCACAAGCCATGGCTGGGGTGAAGGCCTGGCCTGCCTGACACCAGCTAGAGGTTTGCTTCACCACTAGGGCAAGAGTTTGTATCTTTTGTAGAATTTCAACTGCTCTGTATTCTTAAATGTCATTTAAAAGTCATGAGGGAGGAGCAGAGGGGGCCTGAGGAGTATTATGACAAGAAGTTACACAGCACGCTGAAGGCAGGAGGCAGTATGCAGTTAGGAGCCTTTTTTTAAAGGCTTCCCTTGCCTTTTATAGCCACTAGAAGTAGCTGACATCTTCCTACTGTAACTTCTGAAGCAATTGCTCTTTGAATCAGATGGTGTTGTAATGAGAAGTCATGCTTTTTTGTACTTTTTAGTATTTAAAAACTGAAAGGCAGTGTAAGAAATCTTTTCAGAGAAGAATCATGGAATGGTTTGGGTCTGAAGGGACATTAAAGATCATCTTGTTCCAATCTATGAACAGGGACACCTCCCACTAAATCAGGTTATTCAAAGCCCCATTCAGTCTGGCCTTGAGCAGAACATATCTTCTTAACTTTGTTTAAAGCTCTTTTCCAGAGTTTAAACTCTTTTTCAGAGTTCATTAGCAGGAGAAGGGTTTCCTGATTAGAATGAGAAACAAATATAAGATGGATTGGAAATTCAAAAAAAGATGAAAGCACTTCAAATGTAACAGAAAATCTTAATACAAATAATATTTGTCTACACCATTTTATAAGAGCTATTTCTTCACTGAGAGTTAGCATTGCGCTGTGTTGTAGAACTTCAGAGTAGCTTCAGCTTTCACTAGTGTTAGACCTTGGTCTGATTGTTGGTCCAGGAGGGTTCTGTTCACTCCTAAGGGGGCTTTGAGATATTGTTTTACTATTAGGTTTTTGCAACCAGGATTTTGAAGTAGTTGAAAACAATTACCAGTTATTCTTCCTAATTATTATCAGTTACATTTTTTAAGCAAAAAATGCGTGCTTTTTGACCTTGATCAGGGTAATGAGATAGACATGTAATGGGAAAAATAGCACGGCTGGTCAGCTGGAACGGGTTTTGCTTTTGGATTCTTGCTGTTGGGACCTACATCTGGGCAGTCCTGCCCCTCTGTTAACAGTCCTCTTCCCTTGGGTGGCTGCCGCCTCTGCAAGTCTGTGGTGTAAGTCTTCCTGTGAACTGGTTGGTTTGTGGAGAAGAGCTTTGAGCTCGAGTATCTGCCTTTTGCTCCTTCCAGCTCCCAACTCTGTACTTACCAGTCAGCACGACTTCCATTGTTTTTTGTTGTGTACCAATTGGAATTGTTTTGGCAAAAGCCTTTGACACCTCCTCTCAAGTGGGAAGTTCAGTTCAGTGATTAAACACTGGCTAGAGGTTTGCAAGGCTGAATTCAGTGTTTTGCACTCCCATTGTTTTCTGTATGCCTTTGGCTAAATCACTGGAGGAGGAGGAATCCCTCTCATCTGGCTTCAGCTGTTATGAATTAGGCATCTAATCCAAGCTTGTTGCCTATGCTCCCTCTGTGGTCAAGGGAGAAAGACAAACATCTCCAGGGGTTGACTCACCCCTTCCAGAGGTGTCTGCACTCTCCAGTAGGTAGATCAGGAGCTAATTGAGATTAATACACCTTATTTTCTGATGCCTAAAAGTGATCTGAGTCCTACACTTAGTGTCTGTTTTCTGACTGTTACACAAAAGTGGAATCTATTAAGCCAACTAGAAACAATGCAATCCTATGGCTATTCAAATTGCTCAAAAACAAGGCCAATTTGGAAAGTACTGGCTGATTTTCAGACTGGACCTTTTAAAAATACTTGGGAATCTAAAGGCATAGAGAGGTGCCTCTTGAGTTTTTAACATCTCCTAACTCCTATAAAAGTCATAGTAGTTTTTGAAAATCTCACTAAATGCCCGTCTGTGTTTTGTGGTGCATAAACACCTAAAAAGTCTGTCTCTAGCCTTATTAGGGAGAGAACTATATTAAAATGGATCCAGGTCTCCAAGCAACATTTTCCCTGGCTTCTGCCCCCTCAGCCACCCCTGCTTCCATGCACCATGGCTCTTGCCCCTGGCAAAAAAGGTATGCTTGGATGAGGAGTGTGTGTGACATATAAACTCTAGCCCTTCCCAGCTGGTGGATAATTCATCAGGATGAGAGCTGTGGCTGGGCTGGGGAGAGAATCAGTGAATCATAACCTCCCCTCTACTTCAGCTGAACTGTGTAGAAACTTGGCATGGTGGAGAATCTTATACATAAACCATATTTTATTACTTGGAGTTGACAATTCAGCTGTGACCGTAGGACTGGCAAGTTATAGATGCAATGCAGAAGATGTAAACTTAATTTGTCCTTTCTTTTGTGCTGCCTTGCATCTCTCATTCCTCATTGAGTGTTTCCGTCAAGACCAGCATGATAAGAGTTAATGCATGGTGTGGGATTGAATATATCTACATGTGGTGGGACCCTTCCTCCCCTCTGATTCTCCCTTTCCTTTCCTTTATGTGAACAGACTCCCTCACCATCCCAAGAGTGCAAGAGGCAAAGGTGAGAGGGAAGCTGACAAACAGGGAAAATAATCCCTTTGCCCACCCCTAGTGGAAACTCTGTTAGCTGCAACATGGCAGCTGAGAGAACGACTTAACCCAACCAAATCTCTTTTATTATGTTCCTGTGTTTATTTTTCCTCTGTATTTATGACTTAGCATGTTGGTTTTGGTGTGGAAAGGACTCTAAAGCCGTAGATATGTGTTGTAATTATACAAATTCCTCTGCATGGAGTCTGTTAAAAAGATTGATCTATTTTTATGAGGACACACACAAATACTCATTTTGATGGACCTCATTGGCATTTATTGCAGGCCTGCCACTACTAAAATTTAAAGCCAACCTTGTAAATTTTATGGAAACTACATGCTGCAATTATTAGCCTGAAGACCTCCTGTCTCGCAGGAATGAGTAAGATTTTGCTTTCCACGTACGCTGTGGTTTACACCTGAAAGAGATTAGTGGGGACCACCAGTAGCTTGAAAACCTAATCTCCAGTATTTTGTTTCCAGTTTAGCTCTGAAAGATACTCCAGGTGTTCTCATTAATTAGTCATTGTAAGTCACTGTGTCACTATTGTGCATGAAACAGCTGTTTTCCTGGTGCACTTTTTCTGCAGGAGTGTTTTAAATTAAAAGTCGGTTTATATACTTTTTAATGTTTAGAAACAATTCTTGTGACTGGTGAAAATGAACAAAACCAATGTCTAGGAGGACAAATTCTTGAACCTGAATGTTTGCTGTAATGGTGTAACTTTATGGAGCTTTGCCTGAGCTCCATGCTAGCATAACAGAGAGTCCAGCTAAGCGTCATAGCCAGACCCTGTAATTTTTTCTGCAGCAAATTTCCTACTAATATCAGGAACTGTCCATAAGCCTTACAGACCGTGCACTAGGTCATGTTGTTCTCCTCCCTTCATTGTCTCATTATATAGTCACAGATACTGAGACAGAAAGAGATTAAGTGGATTAAATCTACCAATACAACAGATCAACAGGGAGAAGTGAGAATAAATATAGATAGATGGTAAGTCTTAATATACGCAAAGTATATATATTAGTTTATGTGTTGTGTGGCTGCATACTGTCCTGCCGATAGCCTTTGCTAAATCTTTTTTCACTACTTGGGACTGATAAGTGAGATGTCTTCTTGCAAAGGACAGTTCAGTTGACAACGTGTAAAACATTGCTAAAGAGGAGAACTCAGGGTGGGATCTGAAAACCATGAGTTATGTTTATTATGTGTCCCATTATGGTGAGGCTGTAGGAAAAAAGAAGCTATTGATGTGAAGCCTTCTCATGCTTCATTTCAAAATAAGTCTTTGTTCTTGGTCAGACTGTTTGGAACCCAAGGGGGAATGAGGGATATTTGTGAATTCCTCATCTTGGTGGGATGCTGTCTCTCTCCCTAGGAAAAATCTGGGACAGTTCCAGGGGGGATCTTTGGGACCCAGCCAACACCTGTGCTCCAGAGCTCCTAGCAGTACACCTCGTCATTCCCAGCATGACAGCTCTGGGCATGTCCACTACTGCATCCTTTACTGCTGGTAATCCCAGCATCTTGTGATTGTTTTGCAATGGCATAACCACATAAAGAAAGAACTTGGTTGTCTCTTGGCTTCAAGTAGCTAAAGTAAAATCTCCATATTTTGGAGAGTATACTCAGAACGAGTACGTGCCAGGGCTCTGACCATGAAACTCCCACCTGCAAGCTGCCAAAGAAGGACGTGTGTCTGCACTTACATTAAATGAGGTTTAAAGCAAAAGACAGTCGATACCTTTATGTTTTTTAAGTCATCAGAAACTCAGCAAGGATCAAGTTGCTCTGAGCATGAGTCTAATAAAAAGTTTACACATTTGCTTTGCAACATCAAGTTTTGATTCATCTCAGAGAAAATATCAGAAGAGATAAGCCACTTCTGTGCCTTGGAAAAATTATTCCTGCATTCACTCACCTTGTTAAAGAGGTACAACTTGATGTGCTTTTCACTACTGTTTGAATACCAGCCAAAAGCAAGAACTCAAATGAACTGATTTGAGTTGGGCAGAGAAAAAAATGGGAAGCTTCTCTGTTAGGGGTAACCTGAGTGTAAGAAGAAGAAAAAGTGGCCATTAGGTATTGATGGAATTACCACTTAAATGCTTGAAAAAGTCTTCTAGCAATCTGGAGTAGAGAGAGAGTGTATCAGAATTAGAAAAGGACATTAGCAACATCTTTCCACCGTGAAGAGGAAGAACAGCTCATCAAAGCATTAGTTTGTGCAGCATTTCTAGAAAACACATTTGCTAAATTGCTCACCTTTGGGACACAGAAATCCCAGGGTGACAGGCTGTCGTCAGGGCACTGCAGTTTCACAAGAGGATGTAGGGAACCTGACCTGGTCCTGAGACTAAGAGAGATAATGAAAAAAGACCTTGAAAAATCTTCGGAGTCCTGGGAAAAAGGTTGGTCTAGGCATCATTGTGAAATTGCCTTAGATTAGCTGAAATTAATGCTAAAGAAAATGGCTTAAAGTTAAAAGTTGAAGTAGAGATGAGCCTTTGAGAGAACATCAGTTGTTATTAAAAGGTATATAAGGAGCTTACCAAGAAAATGGGACCTAAAATGATGGGCTCCCCTGACTATGCTGGTTTTCAGTAAGGTGAAGGTAAAGGACACATCCTCCTAAAGGGAGCAGGTAGGCCCAAATCTACAGAGGTATTTCAGCTTTTGGTGGGGGAAGAAAGAAGAGGGGACAGTGTAGAAGTAATGTTAAGAGGATGAGTTTTGCATCTCCACAGGAAGCCCATTCCAACACGTGTTCCTTTGCAGTGTAAAGAGAGGTACAAAAGACCTTGACAGCCATGGGGTTCCAGGTACAGCCAGATCTTGTGTCAGGGTGGGTAGGGACAGCTGTCTTCAGCACTGCAGGGAGCACCCAGCAGTGGATGTTCCTGGAGCCTGAGTGTCCAGTACCCTACATTCACCCAGAACCCTATTTCGAGTCCCCAGAAGTCTTCAGCAAGTACATATATGTGTGTGTGTGTGTATGAATATATATGTATATTCATACATGCTAATAGTTATGGATGTGCATGTTTTCCCATTCTTCACTTTTCTGAATTCTGAGGCTGGACTTTAGCAGAGCTATGTGCTGTTATGTCAATATTGAGGAAACCGTAGCATAAAATTATCTAAATGCTCTTTTGTCCTCTTGCAGAAGGGGTGGGCCTTGCTTTTTGTCCCTTTGTGGTCTCTTGCCAGGTGGGGTGGAACTAAGGGAACCTGGTGTCCTCTAACCACAATGCACACGAACCCATGCTAGTTGACCCTGTGGGCCAGTCCCTCACCCGCTCATGTTAGTTGCTCCTGTCAAGTTGGTGGGTGCAGGCAGCAGCTCACTGACACAAGGAGCTTATCCCTCTTTGCTCTTAATGTCTCTATGCTCATGTGTCACTGCACCAACTACTTGAGACATGCACTTCAGCTTTTCCTCATGGCCACAGGAAGTATAAACATTTCAATAAATACTGCTGAGTTTTTGACTTTGCAAATGACAACTCAGAGATAGTGCCAAAACCTCCTGCACAGTGAAACAGCTAAACAGAGACGTAGCCCTTTTAAATTGAAATTCAAGAAGACATTATGAGAACAGCCTCTCTCATATTTTAATGAGAAAGCAGACGATAAAAATTTTAACTAACTTCATATATGGCTGCTTGAAAGAGGGCAATACTTTCTACTGGTCTATAGAGAGATATTGTGTTGATCTGTGGTGTCCAACAAATGATTGCTTCTTTTCCTGCTGTAATGGTGACTATGTACAGCCCTCTTCGGCACATGGGCAGGACTTCTCTGTGCATGAATTCTAAGTGGTTTCAGAGTTTTATTTTCACCTTGAATAGTTTCTGCCTGAGATCTGATAAACCTTTCTTTAATAAAGAAAGATTTTGATAAAGAAAGGGACAGGGAATCTGTTTGTAATCAGCACTCTAATGTAACAAATTTAACAAGTATCCTGATTCTAAATGATTATGCCTTCGTTGCTTGTGAAATGAAGCGAGTCCATTACACTTTTTCTTTGATTTCAGAAGCAGCTGTATCTAAGTTGAATGTTATCTCTTTAGCTTGTAAATAGCCAAGGTATTAAAATGTGCTAAATGCAAATAGAATTTGCACCATAATATGCTTTAATTTGATTTGACATTAGATTTCATCTCCTCATCTTTTCATGATAGCTATTGAAAAGATGTAATTTTATTTTGAAGTCTTAAATTTTACCTTCAGTGTGTTCCAATACATGGAAATTGAGGAGGGAAAAGTTACAGTGCAGAGTTGTAGACACATGCAAATTAAGTTTTGACTTTGATTATATTTTTTGCACTTGCTATTTGAGATGTGCACTCATTCTATTTTTCTTTTCGGTCGATATTTATCCTGATAGCTATCACTAAATAATTGCTTGGTGTCTAAAGCTCTTTTCATATGACGGGCAATTCAAAACCTTGATCAAGGTCAATTGTTAAGGTGTCGAAATCTGAAAATTTAATCATCACCAAGAGTAAAATGATACTCAGAATTATGCCTTTAAGAAAAGCCACTATTTACCAAGGAAAGTGTTTTTTTTTCTATCCTGTGATCATAGTAATTTCTAAAGTGGAGCATCTTAGAATCTGCTTTGACTTATTCACTTGAGAAAATGGCTGGCTATTCATTCACTCAAGAAATTCTGGACAGCTAGTCAGAAAAACATACAAAATCTGGTCTGATCAACAGAAACTCAGGTTTTGTCTACAACTCAAAGAAACTTGGTGCCCTAACCACAGTTCGGTGTGCTTCGTACATTTGCAATGCACTGCAAGTCCTTGCTTCAAAATTGGGCCCCAACTGAAAACAAGAATTCACAGTCACTTTTGATAAGACTGGTGTGAAATTGTGCCAACTGGACTGTGGTCTTCCATGGAGCCAGGCTTCCCTCCTAGATCCAGCTTTACCTTGTGTGGGGCTTTAACAGCATCTTCTGATGCCAATAGTTCCTGTACAGAAGACAATTATAGTTTTAGTTGCTTTATCTGACTATTTTTTGAACCCATCTTTGCAACAGTACAAGATTTCTAATGGCTACTTGCATGCACAAAATGGGTACATGAGATTCTTATCTGCAGCTCACAGTCACACACAGTTGTGAATTTAGATATGGAGGTGACTGACTCAACAGTGTATGATGGGGGCTTGTTCAGCTGTCTGACAAGACCTTCTCTTTCTAGCTGGGGAGTTCCACACCATCTGATAATCATTGTGTTGTACTGGGAGCAGTGCTATCATCTTTTATGGTATGGTGCCTCACCTCAGAGAGGTCACTGGAAAAGGCAGTACAAAAGCGATGCATTTGATTGCTTACCCAGAATCTCAAAAGCAACTCAGACTGCACTTGTTGCTGTTTTCAAGATGCAAATCCAGTGCTCCATCCAGTGGAAAACCAAGGACTGGCATATCTAGAGTATGTATATTTTTGAACAATGTTGCTCAAATGAGCATTTATTCAAATGTCCTGCTCATCCTGAGGAACATCAAATTGGACACAGGACTCTCCGTGCAATCACACTTGTGCCTAAGGGAGAGGGATAATCACACCCATTGACTTGTGGGCAGCACTCGGTGACACAGCCCAGTGTGTGATTATGATTTGTTGCCCAAAGAGTACCCCTTCTCTCAAATACACCACTTAGGAGCTTTTCCTTCCTGCAACATCCCATTAAATATGTTTCGAGAGGAGAGGAGAGGAGAGGAGAGGAGAGGAG
>VZTM01008670.1:105691-118191 GCA_013400555.1 Jacana jacana
TTAAAAAATAGTAAATATTAAATTACTTGACTTGCTCAAAGTCACGAAAGAAATTTATCAAACTGAGAGCTCCAATTACCTTGTTCAGTTCCCAGTTTAGACTACAAAGTTACCCTTCATTTAAAAGTAATTCAGGTCAGACTATTTGAAATGTTTCTGTGACTGCTTTTTCTTATTGTCTCACTACTGAAATGTTGCTACAAATACTTTTAACTTGGAACCTAAAAGCACATCAACAGCCATGAAAGCCTTTCTTCTGAAAAAAGTGTTTCATTTTCTTTCGGGTTATTTGTTTTTTTCCCTTTGGTAGGCATTCAGCCATTTTTTACTAGGTCTCTTCTTGCCACCTTAAATTAAATTCATAAAAATGTCAGAACACAAGTGATCAAATTATTTTCTCATCCACACTGTAGTTCTATTGAGAACTTTTCCCTAAATGATACTATTTGAACCTGACTATTGACAATAAATGTATTGCTTACAGAGCTCCAAATGTGTGATGTCTTTTCCTTCACTTTCCTGATTCTATGCTTGCAACTTTTTTTCCTTTTCTGGGAAAATATTGCCACCCACAAAGAACTTTTCTCTGTTTAAAAGAAGTTCTGTGGTCCCTACCATAAATGGGTCATATAAGGTAAGGCTTAAGGATGAAAAGTCAGCTTGAATCCACAGTAAGAAGCAACAAGATTTATATTTAAGAAAAATAGTCTGTTCCCCTTCCTCAGTTTTTGATTTATATTTAGTTTTTAGCAACAGAAATTTGTTGTCATGGCCCTGTAAATTGCTGAGGTATTAAAAAAACACCCATATGACCCTCAGCCTACCAGTCTAAGTACCAAATGTAGAGGTATTAATATGAAAAAATTGGTTTAGCATGCACTATTTTGTGTTTTACAAGAATCATTGTATGCTGAAAGCAAGACTATAACAGTGCTTCCAACATTCATGATTTTATTACAAGTCTCATGATATTTGGTGTTTTTCCTTAAAACACCAGCTCCTGGAGACATCTCATTACCTGTGATTCTCAGCTTTCAGTGAAAAGCACTGCTTTTCGCTCTTGTGGTTGCAGAGAAAAACATGCAAGTCTGAGCCCTAAAGACTTAAAATTGAGAAGGCAAAGGTAAAGGCCAAAAATTTTTAAAATTCCAGTCTTTAAGTTAAACTTAACTTTCTTCGGGTCTAACCCAGAGCTTCCGAGTGATCAAGACTGAGCATAGATCTAATATAAAATTAATGGATTAAAAAAAAATTAAATTAATTTAAATATATTAACTACATATATAAAAAACACTACATACAGTTACAACTATAACTACTACAACAAACCACAGATTTTTAGATCTTTATGTTTGTTGCTTCAGATTTAAGTCCTATACTAGAGACTTTGAAGATGTAGGCCTCCACAAAAGCAGGTGAGCTGGGAAACTGAATATTCATATGGTCAATATAGATTTATGCCCTGGAGTATTTCTATATCTAAGAATATAACATATAAAAATATTAGAAGAATACTGCATATGATTATGTTGATAATTGGAACCTAACCTGTGTTTGCAGCACTTATTATTTAAAATTGGAAAATTCTCAAGTCACAATAGTAAAATCTCTTAATTTTGGCTGTATGTGCAGAGCTGCACAGCAATGGGGAAGGAATGGGTGGGAGAGGGGGCAAGTGTAATAGATTCACTTGAAGGCTACTTTGAAATGTTTTAATTCCTTTCCTGAGAAAAGTTACTAGGATCACTTGTGTTAATGAAAGGGTTTACACAAAAACGTATAGGTAAAAAATTCAATTATCTCTTCCTGCAGGACTTGTTTCTCTTCTGCAATAAGAGAATAAAACCAATACCATGTGCCCAAGGTGGTTTGTTACACAGCATGAATGGCAACCAACAAAAAAAAAAACAAAACCAGAAAAGCACACAGCTTGTAAATGATAAACATCCAGGAATGTATTTGTCTTCAAATACAAAAATAGTTCAGAAATAACTTCTGATTGGAAAATTCATAAATTACTACAATGTGTTATTATTTTAACATTTATTCATCCGTACATGTTTATATTTCACCAATCAATATTTAACTCAGCTCATGATCCCACCACATTCTATTTATACTTACGTATCTGAATCAGATAAAGTTTTTACAGCTATGTGGTAAATTCCAGTCATGCAGTTCTGACTTTTTGTGATTTGTTCAAAGAAATAATTGAGCCAAGCAGATGAACTGGAAGGGAAAAAAAAATTAAAAAAATAAATAAGTAAAGAGGTCAAAGAACAATTTCTTGCTAGAAAAGGAGAAATTCAAATATCTGAGTAGAATTGGCTCCAACTAAAATGCTTTTCTTCTTTTCGACTAGGGTTTTTCTACCAGTATAATTGTAGCTTGTTTTTAAAATTGGAGTTGTAGTGTAGCCAGTGCCAAACCAAACAGAGCTGGCTACAGGGTTTTGATCATTTTCTCTGGCCCACACAAAGGCCTACCTACTGTAATTATTACAGTACTTCCTCATGATGCTGTGTTCATTGTCCTGGTCATGAAGTTTCACAAAGATCAATTAGAAAGCAGCCTTTCACTTCCCACCACCCCTCTACCTCCTTCTCCCATGAGTTTTGCATCTGAAGTAAAATGGTCAAGAGAAAAAAGTGGGAGAAAACTTTCTCATATATATATATATACACACACATACATGGTCCTGTGTGTAAACACATTTCAGAAAAACTATGTTACATTTCTGTACCTTTGCTGTCCTGTATAGAAAGTCTTTGAAAGATGTCATGGGGGTGGCCCAGCACCATTGGCTGCTGATGACCATGAAGATGCTGTGCTGTGTGTCATACTGCCACCACGGCTCTGCTTGCGCTTCACTCCTGCAGTGGTGGTAGACAAAACCTTTTAATATTATCTGTTTGGTGTGACTTGGAGGAAGCTCCTACCCTTTCTGGGATTCAAACACGAAACCTATGTCCCTTATGGGGACTCAGGGGCTCCAGCACCCCAGGACCTTTCTGAGGTCCTGCCTGCAGGCTCTGTATGGAGCATGGCTTGCAGCCACCCTTTACAGGTAACCACAAGGTAAAAATTGCTTTACTTCATAGAATCACAGGATCATAGAGTTGAAAGGGACCTTAAAGATCATCTAGTTCCAACCCCCCTGCCATGGACACATTTCACTAGACCAGGTTGTTCAAAGCCCCATCCAGCCTGGCCTTCAACACTTCCAAAGGTGGGGCTTCCACAACCTCTTTGGGCAACCTGTTCCAGTGTCTCACAACATTCACAGTAAAGAATTTCTTCCTAATCTAAATCTCTCCTCTTTCAGTTTAAAACCATTACCCCTTCTATCACTACACTCCCTCATAAAGAGTCCCTCTCTGTCTTCCCTGTAGCCCCCCTTTAGGTACTGTAAGGTCACTACAAGGTCTTCCAGAGCCTTCTCTTCTCCAGGCTGAACAACCCCAACTCTCTCAGCCTTTCCTCATAAGAGAGATGCTCCAGCCCCCTGATCATCTTCATGATCCACCTCTGGACGCTCTCCAATAGGTCCATGTCCTTATTTTGGGGGCTCTCTGCTTTCCATTTCCCCTTAGTTTTTCACTCTTAATGTATTGACATACTGGGTTTTGCTCTATTAAAGTAAAATTTTCAACTAAATATCTAAGCAGTTAATCCCATTAAGCTTTTTAGTGGATTTGTCAAGGAAACAATATTGCTGCAATTTATGAATACACTGCAGCGCCTTTTAGAGACAACTGTCTCTGCATTTGGAACAGGAAATATTAAATGGAAATTGAGGGAGAATTTGTAAGATTTATTTTCCACTACTTCAAGCCTTCAATAGCTTGATCTGAAAAATAGATTATTCCTTTTCTCCTTGTGTCCAAGAGACAGTGCTATAATTTTTTAATAAAGATCATATAGCCTTGGAAAGCCATTTAACAAGCTTCCTTGGGATATTACAGTGCAAGCAAAGTTCGTCTATGAAAAAATCTTAAATGTGGAAAACAATTTTTAATTTTGGACAGGACATGGCTCATTTATTTGATTTTTTTTTTTAAATGAAGTTACCAAAGAGATGTTGTCCCCAAATACCCTGATCTGCAATGATTAAACTCAGTCTTGTCTGGAGGCCTGGCACAAATCCTTTGCATCATAGCTTAATGATTTATTTGCTTGGAAACTAGTTGTAGTCCTGAACTTGTCCCTATTTAAGGCCAAATGACTTCCATGGGAGCTGATTCAGGCCCTCTGAATCAGGCCCCACATAGTTTATGTGACCAAAAATTAAATTTGCTTTCAATAAATGGTGCTGGGTCCAGGGCATGGTAGGGCATGGCCATGTGAAATACATTTTTAGTCTCAGATAGGGTAGCTGAAAGATGCCTTGAAGTAGACCCCAGCCCCATCACCTGCAGCCAAAGGACTGAAGACCAGGCCAAAAGCATCCTGGCCACTTGTGGGTACATTCTTCTTGTTTCCACCCATTTCGATAGAGATCCCTCATGTGCAGCTATGTGCGGGGGTGGCTGCTGAGGTGGGCAAGAGGAAGAAGAGGGGGCAGCCAGGTGAAATCACAATAATTCTGTGGCTGTGGGGCAGAGCAGACTCTAGATAAGTGGGCACAGGGGATGCTGGGAGGGACCTGTGTGGCCCTTATGTGAGAGCTGGGCACTGTTTCAGGGACCTTCAGAGGGAGTCCAACTTCTGAGGTCTCCTGATCCCTTCAATGGGCTACAACAGGGCTGTGTGCAATG
Source organism: Jacana jacana (assembly GCA_013400555.1). NCBI lineage: Eukaryota > Metazoa > Chordata > Aves > Charadriiformes > Jacanidae > Jacana > Jacana jacana. The sequence goes on from VZTM01008670.1 coordinate 110,449, forward strand.
CACTGATTTACTGTCGGTAACACATTTCTTCATTCCCTGTCCCTTGGGCTGGGTTATGTCATCATGCCAGGGCATTAACCTAGGGCTTGTGCATCTAAATTTATTTTGGTTTAGGTTTTTTTTCTCTTCTAATATTACAGCTTTGCCTCTAGTTTATAAATATTCCATTTAAGGAGCTATTTAGCAGTAACAACATTCCTGAGCACAATCCAAGAATTGAGCTAATTATGGCTCCCCTTCAAAAATCCGTCTCCACTCCCCCTGCAGTGGCCTTCTCTCCCCTGTGGTCAAAGAGGCTGATGATAATAAAGTGCAAAAAACTCCTACCTAAATAAACATATGAATTAATTGGATACACTGTCTCTGACAGATTAGTAAATCCCAGGCTTACAATCCTTATTTATGTGAGTCATCCTGCTGAGTGGAAATATTTGTGTAAGTAATACTCTGATTTTTAAGAATTATATTTAAAACTCATTGAAGACAGAAGTTTTTTCAGTCTCTTCCATAAATAGGAAAAGGAGGAGTGGCAAGTAATCTTTTTAAGCTACTCATTAGCTAATTAAAGCAACTGGTGATAAAGATACTAAAGAAAGTTCCTTCTCATGCAGCTATGTAGCTGTTGCATTATTTTTTTTTCACTTTTGCATCCAAGAAAAAGCATGTCTTCAAGGATCCTTGGAAAAAAAAGCCTCTCTGTTTATAGGCAGCGCAGTTTCACATTCTTGGTATATGGAACACCAAATGTCCTGGGATTGCCAGCATCCTGGCAGAGCGCCATGCATCCTAGTATATGGTAGGACCGCCAAATTTCCTCCTGCTCAGTATGTCTATAAATAAAGTGCTTCTTCCACAAGCAATTAAATGGAAGCATTTTTCCAACCAGCATGCAAATACAGGGGGTATTTTTCCCTTACTGCAAGTAATAGGCAATTTGTGATATTAGGTTAAGATCAGAATTATTTTTATGATGATATTAAAATGCCTTCTACCTGGCTTTCACAGGGATCCAAAAAAAAAACCAAACCAAAAAACAAAACAAAACAAAAAAACAACACCCAAAACAGTGAATATTTTTCTTAAATGACATGTAAAACATCTGACATCATAAAGAAAGGCATCCTACAACTGTCTGTGATTAAAGCGTTGTATATATATATATACATATATATATACATATATATATGTATATCTCAGCAGGAATTTAGAGGTAATTGGTAAGGGTTGCCACTCCAGCCTTCAGACTGTGCTTGTATTCAGTGTGTAAGTTCTTTGGGGTATTTGTGCAGTCTATTTGCACAGCACCTAGCAAAAACTCCTATTTTTCACTGATGCTTCTAAGAAGATACTAGAAAATAAAGTAATATTATGCCATTCTTAATCTAAAATATGGATATAGGCAAACTTATCAAGCTGGTTTTATCTGTAACTCTTATTCAGAACATAGGGTTGTATATTTATGTGATTGAGTAATAAGGTTGTTGAAAAATGAAGAGAAAAGGTTAGGGCATCTTCATCCGGTTGCTTTGGTAGCCTAAATTTTCTGTAACAATAAGTTTAAGAAGATATCTCAGCTTTTCAATCAGAGCGGGATTGTGCCACATCACCCCTTTCATAAATGAGGACTGAAAGGAAACTAGAGTGGCACCATCCTGTTGAACTTCAAATATTAACAAAATTGGAACAGTCCAACATGCAAAGTCTGTCTTATGTGACTTTGATTTATTATCATGAAATGACTCAGAGACCATCAGGAGACAAAGGCTTTCTTCTGTTCCTTCCAAATCTTTAGTCTTCATCTAGAGTTACCAGGTAATGTATCTGCAATATTTTAGCTTCTTCCCACACCGTAGTTTCTCAAAGGAGAAATCAATTTTTCTTTCTTTCTTTCTTTCTTTCTTTCTTTCTTTCTTTCTTTCTTTCTTTCTTTCTTTCTTTCTTTCTTTCTTTCTTTCTTTCTTTCTTTCTTTCTTTCTTTCTTTCTTTCTTCCTTTCTTCCTTTCTTTCTTCCTCACTTTCTTTCTTCCTCTCTTTCTTCCTTTCTTCCTTTTTTTTCTTTCTTTCTTTTTTTGAGAGGGAACAATTTCAAGCTAACTGTTTTTCTTCCTCTCCTCTTATGAAATTTGCATAGCTTTTCTCTTCACTTTCCTCACTTTCCTTTCTCTTTCATTATGAAAGCTCTTTGCAGACAAATAGTATCTCCCATACAGAACTATTTCCAGAATGAAATGCTTACTACAGTGACATCCCATATGGTAAGAAGGATGAAGAAGTTATGATATTTAATCAGAAGTGGAAATTAAATTCCTCACATTACAACTAGAGGCAGTATTAAAAACAAGAGCTTTGTAAAAATGCTGCCTCTATTATTGAACAGTGGAAGGAGTTAATATTTTTCTTGTGATTACCTTCCAGTGAAAAAAAAATATTTTTAAATTAATTTTGATCTAATGCATGCTTTGCCTAGCTTTGTCTGTGCCTCCCACTTTGAATGATAGCCAGAAAGGTGTCATACATAGACCTAAGTGGGGCCATCTTTTCTGAAGACAAAGTATGTTCTTAAATAATAAATGATCCTGGCAAGTTGTTTATTACCAGCAGTTAATGATCTGTTTATTAGTTAAAGTCTGTGGCTGTTAACACTCTAACAAATCAGTTCACTCTGTTAAACATCAATTTTGAGTACATTATTGGTATTAACCATACAGCGAACTAAAACTGTTGCAGACAGTTGATTTTATTGCTATGGCAGAATTGTATAATAGGAGGCAAAGGTGTTCAATAGTATACTGATGTTCTTGAAAAGAAAAAACAGGTTACATCTGTTTGTATTGGTTAACAACTGGCTTTTATTCTCTTTTTCCAAATGTCTTTCAAGCAGGCTCAGTTTAAAGTCCTACATTTGTCATTTCCATGTTTTTAAGAGTGTAAGGATTACTTTTTCTTGCCTGCATATAGTCGGGGGCAGGGGGGAAATGATAGGCTTAAAAATTAACTTCTAGAAGGTGTGTGGAATGGATAGTTTGCATTAACTCCCCCTCGCCCCCAAAAGACAAAACAAAGCAAAACAAAACCTACTCCCCCCCCCCAAAAAAAAAAAATCAACAATAAAAAAAGCTCAGAAACCAAGTACTGCCCTCAGAAACCAAATACTGCTTACACTGCTTGTTTGCCTGAGCAATTGGCACTAAATCAACTGTTTTTCCAGACTAGTTGCAGCTACTGGGAGGAATGGGCGGAGACACAGTTTGAAGATCTTGGTGTTGGCTCTGCATTAAGCTGTGCTTCACTTACATCATGTTAAAATCCCACAAGTGTCTTCAGCGAAATAAAGTTCCAAATGGAAGACCTGGGATATTAGGTGATCTTGATGCGAATACTTGGTCTTGAGTGGAATGGTGTTCTACAAGGTTTTGGCTCTGCCTAGCCCCAAACCATAAAATACACTTATTGCAATTTTGCATCTGATCAGGAAACAGAGCTGTAAAAGTAGGTTCACTCCTAGGGCTCAAGTAGCGGTAATAAGTCTGGCAAGGCTGGATAAATAGGTGTGAGAATTACATTCCAACCCACAAATTTGAGAGTTCAGATCTGTTCTTTCAATTTTGGCCCACTTGTCATAAAAGGTAGCTCTGATACTTTCAGCATTTAGAAATAATCCTCTGATACATTAGCAGAAAGGAATCCCCAAAAGCTTTTCTCTAAAATGTAGCAAAAATACTTTTCCTCAATCTGCTTAACAGCTAAAATATTCTTAGCTTTTTCCTGTGTTGGATTAATTGATAGATGCAAAGCCTTATACAGGCCCAGTATTATTTCTCTCATTTCTAGAATGGCTTGTTCTGATTTAACTTGAGTCTTTCTTGACTCAGTTGAACTCAGCTAAAATAAACATAGTTGAAACAGCAGTCAGTGGTTCATAGCACTCAGACAGAGCAAAGGCTATCTCAAAAGAACATTCTAAATTATATCACACTGACTTTAAATTGATAATCTGCAACTTGCTTGAGGTAGAAGAAATTACTGGAAAACGTGTTGTACCACCACAACTGTGGCTGTAGTCTAAAAGGTCAGTACAAAACAGGAATTCAGTAACAGAAGTGACACTTTGGACCCTGAACAGCGGGACGTCTAGCAGAGCTTTCTGTAATGGTATTAAAGTATTTGGCTTTTTTTCATGTTTGCCAGCCTATTTACTGGCCTGTTTTAGAAGGAATAGACCTGTGGTTTACACCCAATGTCAACAACAAGATAATTTCCCTAAGAGTAAGTACTGCTTTTTCAAGAATTTTAATTACCCCAGAGGTCCTGTGGTTTTCATCTGTCCCTGCAATTAGCCCCTTCTCCCATGGGAAGGTATTTGCAATGTAATCTGAATTAAAACCTAATCCAACCCCTGTTAAAACCAAAGGTGCTGAAGAGCTGCTGAAATTCTCTTGCTGTCAGTTTGGTGCCAGTGTATCTTGCTTAGGGTCTTGAGCTTCTGTCACACAGGGTTCTTCTGACCAGCTTCTGGAAAGGCCTGGGAAGCAAAGTGACAGTGGATGTGAGCTCAGCTCTCCCCTGTGCTGAGCAGTGGCACAGACTTTCCCGCCTTCCTCTGCGAGCACCGAATCATGTTTTCATCTTGCAAAGCCTATAGAGTTCATAGACCAACAGTATGGAAGTGGTGTTAGGTGAAGTCACGTCGTACTCTGCAGCCCTCGAGGATTACCAACGGCATCTGAAAGTTCCTGCGGCTGGCATTCTGAATCACTTAATTCACAGGGTGCATCATAAACACAGCACGATTACGCAAAGTCAGAACCATCCAAGGAAGAAATTTGTGGTGGTTGCTGTTTCAGCTGATTGTTAGTGATATAAATGCAAATGTACTGACACTTGCCTCTTGCCTGAAATGTAACGATCTCTTCTCTATGTATGTTAATATGTGTTTATATATTAAAGCCCTATGTTGGATAGCATGAATGTAAAATGTGTTTTTCTTCCCTGACCTGAACAGCCTTTACTGCCCTTTACTCGAACCTGTTTATTCAGTGCCACATAGCAATGAGTGTTTTTAATAGAAAAACCTCTGATTTGTTTCTGGTATTAAATATTTTTTTCTTATCAATGAATTCTTCACTCTGCAACACCCAGCCAAGGGCCAAAACAAAAGATTCTTCCTGTACTTTTATTTTTCTTCAAGCTGTAAGAGTAAGGCTTCATTTAAATTCCACTAAATGAACACTGTAAATGACACATCAGAGATATATATGTTTTTTTCCAGTCAGGCTTTAGAGTGTTTGAAATCAGCCCTCAGTTTCAAGGGATAGGTAGAGAGCGGCCAGGCTGGCAGAGCAGAGGGAGGGTAAGAGGGGAGTTTTATAGGTTGGAGGGGTCACTGTGACTTGCGGGGACACTGTGACTTAAAGGGATAAGAAAATACAAAATTTATGCTATTTTATGTCCTATGGTTCTTTCTCTTTATGAATAGCATCTTTCCTGCAGCTGTCATTCTTAGCACAGCAACGTTATGTAGTTGGTAATCAGGCAGAAAATTCAACTGCAGGTTCAGAATTAATGGTGTTAAATTTGTAATTGCTAGGTTTTTCTCTTCTGGATTTTCACAGGCAAATGACACCAGTTCAAGCAAGAAGGATTTCAGAATAAATTTACTGGTGGAATTGCTGCGTGTAGCAGCAATTGTTGCTCCTGGATTGCCCGAGAAGAGTGAATGCTTCAGTCTTCCTCCTTGAGGCTTTGTCTCTGAGGCTTCATAACATGCAACACAACTAAGTATGGTATATAGCCTAGAAAATCTTAAGACACAATCTGAAGACTGTCTGTCTATCACTGTCTCTTTGAGAACAGAGCGAGCAAATGGCACGTTAAGCTAATGTTTGTGTTAACCATGGCCAGTTCAGCAGTCAAGGCATTCTGTGCATAAGAAAGACAGATTTCTTTCAACATAACTCTTTCAAGAGCTTGATGTTCAAGTTTAGATCATCTTAGAATTAAGAATCCAGTTGTTGGGGCCAGAGTTTAGACTAGGGAATATTTGTAGAAAATATTTAAGGTTATTCTCTGCTTTCCCTGGATCCTGCTAATGTTTCAACACGGGCCAGTCTCCGTCTGCTGAATTAGGGCAGGCTGAGGTTAGGAAAACCTAAAATTAGAGGGATTTAAACTCTAATTGCCAGACTAAAGCATTTCTCATCTGGTGACTGATGCCTTAGAGATCTTTGTAAAAAAATATTTTACAAGCAAAGGAAACCAAACCAGTGCACTACATGATTTGGACAGACTGAGAATATGTATATTGGAAATGTTTGGGTTACAAAGATTCAAAAAGTTCCTCAAAACTTTCAAAAGTTTTCTCTAATGTGTATTACAAAATGTATATACACTGGAACTTCATGTGACACCCATGATGGTTTTTGCAATGCCTTAGAGCACACAAGTAGGCAACTTTTCAGACAGACACCCAAATGATTAATTAAAACCAGTAGACATTGCTGTCACCAATTGCTGTTTCAAACCTCTGTTTATGCCCAGTAGGTTTTGTAACCAGCATGCAGTTCAAATATCTGGAGCAGCAAAACTTAAGTATAGACAGCTATGGTGACAGTTGTTGTTGGGCTAAAAGTTGGAGTTCTGAAAAGACCTAGAGTCTCAGTGGGATCTTTGCTGCTAAAGTGCATACCTTTCCTTATCTTTGGGTCACCCCCAAACACGAAGCAGTAAGAGCTCACAGTTCACTTTAAACTAAGCCTGCTGTGTGAAACGATGGGCTTTGTTTAGGAGCACGCAGTAAGGTAAGGTATAGGTCTGCAACTCACTGTCTTCCTCAAAGCAGCTGTGCAGATGCTCATGGTACACGTGACGTGATGGCTGAAAGGCTCAAAGTACTCTCAGTACAAAAAGCTTTTCCATGTACAGATTTAGTGTAGAAGTGCTCTATAAATTCACATTCCTTGTGCACTGACTTCTTGGTTAGATCTGTCCCAAATTGCCTTGTGCCCAAAGCGTTTTCTCAACATGCATATTTACTCCCCTGAGGTTAAATCGCATTGAAGAATTGGCCCAAGAAATGCAGATATCCATCCCACAAACTTTTAAGTGTATTTAATCCTCAAATTAGTTGCTGATGTATGTTGATGTATCCACTGCAAGGGGCAGAGTAGGGAAAGATTCATTATTCCCTCTCTCTGTGAATATTTTGCCAATGGCAAAAGTCATGCAACGATTCATCCTTCCTCTCGAAAGCATGTTATGCCATGTCAGCACATAAACAAAGAAGATGTTGTTGATAAAAATCCTGACTTTTGGCTGCTGTATCATGTTCTATGATCAATTTCTAGTCCAGAATTATATCTAACTGCACACCACACTGACCTCCTGAAACAGGCATCAGGCCCAGACCATGATCTTGCATATCTTACTAAAACTTTGGAATAAATCCATCAAGAAAACTCAGAATTTACATTATCATAAAAGAATGAGTTTCCTTCCAGATCAAAAGGGTGAAGACTGTACTGCATGGAAGCAGTCCATTAGAATTAGAAAGAAAGATGAAATCAAAGGGCAAAGTGTCTTATCTTGAAGACAGCTGCAAATGGATAAATATTGACATAATATTCCTGATTGACATACTTAGGTGACATACTTGTCATCCCAGAATATTACATAATCCCAAGTAATAAAAAAATCCATATCTTATTAGATGGGATTCAAAGTATAATAAGCACATGCTGCCAATTA
>VZTM01008670.1:123191-124259 GCA_013400555.1 Jacana jacana
CGCAAAAAATAAAATAAATAAATAAATAAATCAATAAATCAAACAAAGTTTGTATCCACTAAAAACTTTGCTTCATCCCATCTTTCCCCGCCTCGCGTCGGGCGGGAGGCTCAACGGAGGACCTGCCGCCTAAAGCCAGCCCCGGTCGGGCGGAGGGAAGAGGGGGGGGGATGCTCCCGGGATGCCCCCCGCCCGGAGGCCCCGGCCCGGCAGGACCTCGCACCCCGCTGCAGCCCCGGGGGCCGCTCCCGCCGTCAGGCCGGGTTAGAGTCAGCTCCGGCAAGGCAGTGGATTTTGCATCCTGCATCCCCGAAATTATTCTTTAATACCTTAAAATAAATATATATATACATATATATATATAAAAAAAAGAGAAACCGGCCGATTTCTCAACAAGCGCATTTTCATAGACTTGTCTATGGTGATTGCTGATTGCTTTGTATGAAATCGTGTTTGGGTAATAATATTGAGAATCAGTGCAGTGTTTACTTTATTTCATACCTAACAGCTTGCTCTGCCCGGTGCTATGCTCCTCTTTAGATCTCTCTTTCAACCCATGCTGTGACTACCCTCCAGTAACAAACAATTGCTTAGCAACACTATGCAGCACAATTTCCTTGCGTTTCATTTGTTATTACAATTTCACCCCGACATTGTGTGACAACTGATTGTTTGCTTAACGCAATTTCACGTTTGCGAAGTTAGCGAAGAGCCGGGTGTTGAAATGAGAAACTCCGAGGTTAGGTTTTGCGAGGCGGGTATCAAAACTGGAGGGGGGCGGCAGGGTAGTGGGAATTTCACGGCAAGACTACTAAGATTAACACCAAACAAAGAGAAAACTTCCCCACGGGGGTAACAAGTTATTTGGGGTGGGTGGGATAAATAAATAAATAAATGCATATTTAAATTAGGAATAAAACTAAGCTTCGCAGCGTGATGGGTCATCCTTCAGCAGAGCCTTTCCCGATCGAAAACGTCGTTGGGAAGGCGAGTGCTCTGCACAGCCCGGGCGGTGTGTGCTCCTCCAGTGCGGCGGCTGCCCCCGGGGTACCACAGCCCCCCCCCCCC
>VZTM01008670.1:128409-150624 GCA_013400555.1 Jacana jacana
CCCCCCCTCAATACACACACTTCACCCAATAATTTAATTTCTTAACAGGTTTGGTTCAAAAACCGCCGGGCAAAGTGGAGAAGGCAAAAGCGATCGTCTTCGGAGGAGTCGGAAAACGCACAAAAATGGAATAAAGCGTCTAAAACGTCTCCGGAGAAGAGGCAGGAGGACGGGAAAAGTGACTTGGACTCCGACAGCTGATAGCTCGCAGAGGGGGACATTTCCCGTGGACTGTCGGATACGCTCCAGAGGATGCTACTAATCTTGCACAAGCTCTGCCTTGTTGGAGGGGGGAAATATCTGTATATAATGTACAATGCCCCGAGATGATTTCGTGTAAATAAAATGCGTTGCGGAGGTGTTGCACAGGTAGACGGAGACGCGTTTGTTCCCTCCTATGCCGCGGAGAGAGAAGGGAGAGGAGAGGAGGGCGGTGGTGTTCCCCTCCCCGGGGACCAGGGGTGGCTTTGTCGGCCCGGTTACTTATTTAACGAGGTTTCGCCCAGTTTGGGAGCAAGCGGAGGGGCAGCCCCTCCACATCTACCCCACGTCCAAAGGCTTCTCCCCCCCAGGGAGCGCCGGCGGGCGGCCCCCCTTCCCGCCCCGCTGGCCCAGCCAGGCTGGAGGCGATGCCCCGAGGAAATATTTGCAGGCAAAGCAAATCTGGCCTCACACTTGTTACTCCTCTCTCGTTTTCCTGCGCTTTTCCCTCCCTCTCTCTGCAGTTACGCCTTGTCAAGGTTTCCAAAACGTTTGTCTTTGATCCCCGCGTAGAAAAACTGTCTCGCTACATCGGTGTTTAGAATGACTATTATTAAGTTTCAGCCGTTATCAGGTGAATTACGCGTAAGGGGAGGTTCGAGCCCTCCTGTGCTGCTCCAGGGGATGTTTCACAAGCAGTTGCTAATGGATGTTTTTTCCCCTTTGAGGCAGCACCTTTGCAATTAGGAAAGCCGTGACAGCCTGGTCTCCTCTTCCCTCTATGAGGGCCTCGTAAAAGAGACGTCTGCTCGCCCTGTAAAATTCGCATTTATTTTCCTTACGCTTTTTCTCCCATGACTCCCCTACTCCTGGTGCTCGTCCCTTCAGAACAGAACTGCCGCAGTTTGCCCATATTGTCTTGTCTAGAAAAACTTCCCTCTCCTTGTCTACGAAGACTATCAATTTAAAACAAATGACCTGAAGGTGTAAAGCCAACGCAGATAACCTCTGGCTGGAAATCTTCATGCTGTGCCTTTCATTCTGAAGTGGTAGTGAGCTGATTTTCCTTAATTATGGCCAATGCTTGAACTCACCTGTATCTATTCAGCTCGTCCAGCTTAGACAAGAAATTGGTTTGTACAACTGTGCTCACCATTGCTTCCAGCCACACTAAAAAGGGTCAGCTGCTGTGTTGCTTGTCCTTGTGCTTTTCCTCCCTTTCTAGCTATATCCAGTTGTTGACGGGTATTGTAGAGTGGTGGGTATTGCAGGTGTTAGTGCAATGGAGTGAATCTCAGTACTTGTCTACTCAGATAACATTTCCAAATGTACCTATGGTCCCTCATAGGTGTGGTATCTCTCTCTGAGCAATCTCTCTCCGTACCAAGATGTAGGAACAGCAGCCATGGAAGAAATTAAGCATGGTTTTGTACAAGTCAGTCCTTTAGGGGGCTTACAGTTTCATAGTTACTGCTCTCTTGAACAAGAGTAGAAGTAATTTAGTCTCTTTTGTTCCTTAGCATAGCAGAGGAGGAAGGGGAAAAGCAAGCTTCTCAATGGATTCTTCTTCTTGGATATATATCATGGTTTGGCTCTACAGAGCTATTGCATTTTGGAGACACTACCCTATTGCTATATGTATCCGATCTCTGTAAACTGTATTGAATTACAACCCAGCAGCACTGAAAATTAGTTTTCAAATTACTGAAAACTAGTTTTCAAAAGAAGTGTTTAGTTATGTTATATGCAGGAAGTCTCGCTGAGTGGAATTTTAATGTCATCTCCTCTGTATTTAGTCATTGTTAGGTTTTAAAGCGCATTCTTGATTTGCAAATAAAAGCCAGGTCTAAGAATAATATTGCCCAGGATTTTGCAAATGTTTATATATTTTCTTTACTTCCCATGTATAAATACCATTACTGCCACACTGGGAGCTTGGTAGGGTTTAATTTTGTTTTGTTTTGCATTTTTGTGTGTGGAGTGGTAATTTTGGAAGTCACTATTAAGGATTTTAGCCTGTATAGTTCAATGGGGGAGTTAAACTGTATCTGGGTTTGTAAAGAGTGGGCTTTAAATTTTTTTCGGATAACCAATACGGGTTACTAAAAGTTGTAGTCCACACCTTCAGAGATCTTTAGGCTTCTTTGAATAGAGCAAGGCGCTCAAGGACCACAGATGCTCCTGGTCACCAAACATTCAAATTTATAAGTTTACTTAGATTTTTTTTGTTGTGTGGGACGTGATGTAAGAATTAAAACCTCATGATCCAAAACATGCTTTCTATGCATGGGATTACAATGATTTCACCACTGATTGCTTTAAAATTATGTTGTACCTTAGTCTGAGTTAATTTTTAATTTGACTATAAATGCTTGATTACCATAAGATTGATCTTGCAGTCACTGGTGTCTGTTCTTAACACTACATGTAGATGTAGAGTTATTACAGTTAATAATACTGCTTTAAAATCTAATTGAAAAGAGCAATTTCAGTCTTGACCTAAAAGCTTTAGATTACTTTCTAAAAATGATATTTGTGCCATTAGACAATAGGAGTATCAATCTCTTNGTGTTTGAAAACCTAAAGGCTTCATTCTCTTTTTGTTGTTGTTGTTATTATTGTTTTTTAAACTACAAAATCATATCCAATGCAGTCTGGAAAAGTCTGATAACTGAAAAGTGAGAAGCTAACACCAAAAAGATCAAGAAAGCAGAAAACTAAATAATTGAAAGCACAAGGGCTATAATAATAATAGTATTTCTCATTCACTTGTACTGTTTGGTTGGCATAAACTGTCTATAGATGCTTGCCTGGATTTTTATTTTAGAAGAATTCCCACATGCTAAAATGCAAATGTCACATAACAGCTTTATTTTTGCTTTCTGTTGGTGCAGTATGGGAAAGGCAAAGTGAAGGACCTGAACATGTACTATGTTCCAGCAGATTTAGGTCTAACAAAGGGGCTTTGAAAGAGCTGGTTGTGGTGGTGTTTGTTAACACTTGTCTGAGAAGGAGACCAAGAGAGATTTTTTTGTTGTTGCTTTTTTTAATTATTTTTTTTTAATTATTTTTTCCTTTTGTTTGGTCTGTCTTTCCTCTACTGCTATTTGCAACCTTGCATGTCGGTGCAAACTTGTTCTCAGAAGTTTTAATATGACTGAAAAACTCACTTAGCTATTTCTGAAACATGATGTATGGTTCACGGTATTGATATGGTATCTAGATTTTACATCGTGAGTTCAGTTTCACGCTGTCTCTCTGATTTGTTAAAATGTTGGACTTCTTTCTTTCTAAATTTCTGTCTGTAGATTGAATAATATTCCTTTCAGGTCTCACCAGGGAGGTAGAGTGAGGGGGGGATTATAAGAAGAAACATAAGCTAGTTTGGAGGTTCACTACTGTAGCGCAGAATTATTTCACATAATGCTTTGTAGTATAGAAGTAATAATAGGATAATTATACATGCACCAAATAAATCTTCCTGACACCAAGCTGCATTAGGTTATGAAATTCTCTTGCAAGGGAAAACCGGGGAGAGGAATGCGTAGTAAGCAGAAGCCTTCTGCTGTGTAGAGGCAGATTGAGGAATCTGATGCATATCTTCATTGCACTATCTGCATTTAAATGCCCAAAACTTATGTTTCTATTTAATACCTTATTTACCATATTTACTTTTGTAGCCTTGTTATAAGAAGTAATACTGGGAAGCAGAGGTCAGATCTTTTTGCTTGACACAAGGTGATTTATTATCAGCTGAAAATCTGGACTCTTTTATTCCATTCAGTTTTTACTAATACTGGAGTCAACTGTTTTTGAGCTTTACCATAATGGGATCCTGGGAATATAAACCATGCAAACTCTTTCTTACACATGACTTGTGAAGCAAACGCTTGGATTAGTGGAAGTTATTAAAAAAAAAAAAAAGAAAAAAAAAAGGCAACATTAAGGTACGTTCATATTTTTTGTGCTCCATCTGCATTTATTGGTTCTCTGGGGTTATACACCACAGAGCATTAATGAAAAAACCTAAAGAGTTTTTGTTTTGTATTCTACCCCCTTAGGGTTTTATTCCATTTATACTTTATGTTTTCCTACTTTGGAGACCTGGTGAGTCTTGACTAAACCTAGACAGAGAATTTCAGTCAAATTACTCTGTTTCCCTGGGTTGCCACTTACCCTGATTTGATTAGAGTCTGTTATACAAAGGTAACAGTTGTAGCTGCAATATTTTAGTATGTAAGCAATTAATACAAACTTAAAATTACTTATCTCTCCAAAGTATCTGATGACTTTAAATGTAGAATCTTGTTACACTATTCTGGTCTGTACTGAGACCATTCAAAGCTCAAGAATTCAGACATAAAACCAAAAAAGGAATCAAACTTCATTTAGTTTTTGCTTTCAGGATAGAATTGATGTCTACAGACAGACAGGGACTATATCCCTCAGGACATATGACAAAACTTAAGGCACTATTGCATGGAAGAACATGGTGCAGAAGAAAGACAAGGAAACTTGTTATAGCTTAAAGGTACCTATGCAGTTGAATGTTTAGAGTTACTTCACCTCTGTCTTCTAAATGATGTCTGAATAACGGGGGTTCCATTTCTTTCCTACTCCTAGTCTGGACAAACACACATGCTTACCTTGGAGATGAGGAGCTTCACCTCATTAGCGTACCCCAAACTACATCAAATACACGTGCCAGCATAGAAGTTATAATTGTCCCTTTACATTCTGTCTAGGAAAAAGGCTCTGCCCCAAAACTCTGAGCTAAGCATTGAATCCCCACCAGAGCCTGTCTGTGTTTATTTATACAAGTACAACTATAATAAATCTTTATGCTTTTCTGTCTTTGAGAGGATTTATTCAGTGTTTGGTACCCAGTGACTGCAGAGTTAACATTGCACTGGGTTTTGACCATGGCTACACCCTTGCAAAATAGCCGACTTTGGCACACGGAGCCCCTTTCTTCCAGGCAAAACCAGCTCCTTCAACAGGGCAGCTGCCTGCAGGGTTTCTGCTCTCCTTTCTGTGCAAGGTGGGTGGACCAGTGGACATGGCAGAGTCCATGCATACTTTTCCTAGAAAAAAACCCAGAGAATTGGGAGCCAGCTTCTGATGCCATTATTTCAGTGGTCTGGTTTGTAGGATTGCATCACAAACCATTGGATCTGAACTGCAAACTACAGTGCTGGAGTAAGTTGCAGAGAACAAGGATGAGAACTCTGATGCTGACATCCCTCTTGATTCCAATGTGTTGTGAGTGCAGAATCTGAACACAACTGCATTTATTTCTTTATTTGGGGCTTTTGGCAAGCTGTCAAGGAGCTTAGCTGTGAATTTTCAGACTGATCCTGAGGTGGGGAACTTCTGTTACAACTGTTGAAAAAGCTTAGGTACCTCTTCCTCAGGGGGACATGTGGGAAGTCTTTGGTACCATGCGAGGAAGCAGAAATGATGCCATATTTTCAGTGGTGGATTTTAACGCCATTACCATGTTTTCCTGTCATCCTGGTGGAAATTTGACTTTTCTGGTGAAAATAAGGCTTGGTTATGCTTTATGTATTTATAATATCTCTTGTTTCATGAACAAATTATGTGTGTTTTTGCTATGCGAGTGGACCCAAACTGAAGGCTAAATTAATGGAAGATAAAAGAGCATAGGTGTATGAAAGATGGGTTTTGAAAATCCACGATATGAAAGCCCTGACCACTCCGTTTGCATAGCCAAAAACTCTGGCTGAATGTTTCTTGTATGGGGAATGCAGTACCAGCAGAGAGTGAGTAACTTTCCATTAAGAGGAGAGAATGGAAAAAAGTTCTTTTTATGCCAAATTTTACCCCATAGTGGATAATTACAGCCAAGTTGTAAACCCCTTAAAAGCTATCAGGCACCAGTATAATGAAACACATAACTGAAATTTACTGTACTTGTGTAGATTGCAAGCTTACTCTTGAATATTTAGTCTTTGACTTCTTAAATTTGTAGTTTCCACAGAGGGCTTATAAGTGCTAGAATTTTGATTAACTGTCTCAAATAAACTACTGCTATTGTTATCACTATAAATCTCCCAAACCTAAGAGCCTCAAGGAGGCTGATATTTGCTGTGGAAACTGTAATGATGTAGAAGGGCATGAACCCAGAACCCTTTATTTGGGGCTTCCTGTCATTATATAGAAAGTCTCAGGCTTCGTTTACATCAGTTATTAGGTCTTATTTGTTTAATATTACTTTTTCATTGGTTTTATACTGTGTTTATCATGAACATTTTTAGAACATACTGTATTTTTCTTTTAGTTGGCCCTAATACTATGGAGACAGCTCTTCACAACTACATTTACTTGCTTGCAGTTCCTTTAGCCTGGCTCAAAGCCTTTGTGAATTATTGAGAAACTTTCCTCTTGAGCTAGCAACATTTCCCACATACATTAATGGATGGGGATATTTTGCAATATGTTCAGTGAAGATACAGTGTTAATCCCTGATCAAAAAGGGTAATGATTCTAGGACAGAGCCATGCAGGAAGGGACCATTAGTAACCCCAGGGGATCTTTCTTCCTTTAAAATTCTCAAACTGCTCTTGTTTAGCTAAAGTGGTCCTTCCCACCTTGTACAGGTTCAGTTTAATTGGTAGAAATGGTTTTAGTTACAGCAGTTAGTACTGTTATTGGTGGAATAAGCATTAAAGGGGTATTCATGTTCATTTTAAAAGTTTTAGTGGGATGTCTTTGAAGATAAATGTATGCTTGGAGCCCAGAAAGCCAACCCCACCTGGGATGGATCAAAATCAGCGTGGCCAGCACATTGAGGGAGGTGATTCTGCTCCTCTGCTCTGCTCTGAAGAGACACCACCTGGAGTACTGTATCCAGCTCTGGGACCCCCCAACACAAGGACATCGACCTGTTGGACAGGGTCCAGAATAGGACCACAAAGATGATTTTAGGATCTCTCCTATGAGGACAGGCTGCGAGAGTTGGTGTTCTTAAGCCTGCAGAAGAGAAAGCTCCAGGAAGACTTTATAGTAGCATTCCAGTACCTAAATGGGGCACACAGGAAACATGGGGAGACACTCTTTATCAGAGAATATAGGGAAAGGATGAGGAGTAACAGCTTTAAACTGAAAGAAGGGGAGATTTAGATTAGATATCAGGAAGAATTTCTTTACTGTGAGGGTGGTGAGACACTGGAACAGGTTGCCTAGAGAACCTGTGGATGTCCCATCCCTGGAAGTGTTCAAGACCAGGCTGGACAGGACTTTGAGCGACCTGGTCTAGTGGGAAGTGTCCCTGCCCATGGCAGGAGGGTTGGAACGACATGATCTTTAAGGTCCTTTCCATTTCAAAACATTCTATGATTCCATGATAAAAGCCATGTTTTTATGCTGAAACAATTACTCAATTACAATGCAGTATTTAAATGATTAAATTATTGCTGCTTTTCAGAGACAGTAGTATTATTTGTAAGTATATCCTTGACGTAGAAGTAGGTATTTTTCATGCAATGAGACTTGACTATGGTCAACATTAGGCCTTCAGACTTTGTATGAGTCTTATCTCCACCTGCATCAAGGCAAGATAAAAGTTTATTGATACCCATTCACATTGGACCTTAAACGAACATCTGATTTACCAGATGTTTAAGAAAATCCAGAACAGTGTACCTGAATTAGAAAGCAGCTGTGTTTTTCTCTGCTCACGTATTCATTGGCACAGCTGCTTCAGATATCCGGGCATCTAAATTATTCTGACATCAGAAAAAAAAAAACAAAACCTGAAAGAGGGAATGATTATGGCCATATTGCTTATGATGGTTTAATGCTTTGGCTGACTGATCACTGGGAAAACTGTTCAGTCGCCAGACACGTTGCAGTTCAGGAGCAAGTAGAATTCATGCTGAGGACTAGGAGCTAGGACATTAGGTGCGCCAGAGGCATTCTTTCTAATATCAGTCTCTTTGAAGTAGCTGTTTTAGGAACAGAATTGGTTTCCATTTCAGCTTCACAACCTTTCTGGTTGCATGCTGAAAATTTTGGTCCTGGCTGCGTAGATGTCAGCTAGCTACAAAACTGAAGCAAAAAAAGAAAAAGACTTTATACTAAATCTGATTTTAAAAGTAGTCTTTAAAAGTCTATTAATTTGCATCTTGGTTATTTCTGCATGTTTTTTCTGTTCTTTTCCCATTCTGAAGTCTAAGCTCTGCTAAAGACCACTGGACATTTAAATAATGACTAGATACTAGTTCAGAATCAGTCTATTGATCCACTCAATTTCATTTGCAATTTTTTAAATCACCTTTGAATAAGCATGAAGTAGAAACACAACTGTCCTAGAAAACCATCCTAGGACATTTTTTGAGAATGAAGATCTTGGGATTATGGAGTCAGATTTTTATCTCTAAGAAGAGCATGTGAACTGGAAGCTGTAATCTTCCAAACGGCATTGCCAAGGCACTCTTGGCCCTGGATCAAGAAGAAAGAAGAGCAGGTAAGAGCTACCTCCCCACATTTCCAAGTCAACACTGGATGTAAACTCGTGTGTCTATGAGTGTCTGTGACTTGCTAAGAAGATTTGTTTCACAAAAGTAGCCAATAACAGCTACTGAGGGTTCTGGCTGAGGATTAAAACCATTTAGGGTTCGATTGAAAGTATGTTTGTACAATTGATGTTTTAAGTTAATTTTTTTTTAACAATATGAGATACAGTTCTGTTTATTTTTGGAACAAAATATTGAAATGCATTTTGATTTGTATACTGTCATGTGGGTTTTGTTTCAGCTTATTTATTTTTACTTCCTCTTACTGGAAGTCCTCCCACTTTTGCTGCAGTGGAGACAGGAATTTACACCTGTAAATAACCGAAAACTTGTGACCCATTTTAGAAATCTTAGTAGTTTCTGATAGCTCACAGTTATGCATGTGTGATATTCAAATGGTGGGCTGCCACACAGGCCAATCATTTGTCAGGCAGCTCAGGAGACCTGAAGGTTATGGAATAATGATTTTTATAAAATTGAAAACTTCTGAAATCTATCTTTTGTATGGAAGTGTCTTTTCTGCAGAATAAAGTCATGCTGAGATAAAAGATACATGACTGTTGCAGGTTGTTCTTGCAAGAATGAAGTCTTTCTTTACACACCTCACCAGGTTTGAATACTTGCCCGGAAGATCAAATTGAATCACAGAATTTTAGAATCATAGAATGGTTAGAGTTGGAAGGGACCTTAAAGATCATCAAGTTCCAACCTCCCTGCCATGTGCAGGGACATCTCCCACTAGAGCAGGTTGCTCAAAGCTCCATCCAGCCTGGCCTTGAACACTTCCACTGTTGAGGCATACACAACCTCCCTGGGCAACCTGTTCCAGTGTCTCAACTGAGATCCATTAACAACAATGGAGTGTTTAGAAAAGTTGCAAGGCCCAGAGGACAGTGTTCCAGGCTAAAGCCTCACTGAGATAAATTAGCCAGAAACATCTCAGTGAAAAAAATAGTTATCATTTACAGCACAAACTGAGAATGAGTAGTACGGTCCAGTGGACGGGACATTAGTATGGGGGTAACAGAAGAGACATTATCCATAGTTCTGCTGTTGCTAGAAACTCTTGGATGCCTATAGTCTCAGCTAGGCCAGGTACGTTTCCATCTGTAAAATGGAAATTATTCAATATGATCTCCATAGATACCAAGCACTATTTCTCCATTGAGTTATCTTCTTGGTGAGCGTTTTTCTCTATTCACTGCAGATAGAGCCATGTTTTATGTTGGAAAATAAAAATATTAAGATGGATGTATAATACCAGATCAGATAGGTTCTTGAGAATGAAAACACTGCTAAACCTGACTTAACCTCAGTAGCCTCACCAGCAGTAAGTCTGTAAACTAGAGCTCATTTTCCCCTCTGACATCTAATTTTAAATCTATCATGAGGGAGGGATAAAACAACTTTAGATCTCATCAAGGAGTCATCTGAGCAAGTGTGGGATGCCAAGAAAAAAATAGGTTGCCCCTCTGTCAAATATTCTTCACTTCTAGGGGAGGGAGAGCAGACCAGCTGCAGAAGAAGAGGTTGCAAGAGTAAGGGGGGAATAGAAGCATGTAAATACATGGGCAGTTTCACAGTGGGAGGCTGGAACAACTTCCTTTCTGAACTGTTTCCAACAAATTGTTAAAGAGAGGGATGGGAACTAAAAGGTTAATTCTTGGAGCAGAGGCAGAAGATTGATCTGTCCTAACCTGGAAATGCAGAAAACTCAAAAAACTGTTAATAAGTTTGGCAACTTCTTGATCTGTGTACGGGTGTGAGATTTTTACTGGTTCTCGCATGGCATATGCCTAAATGTACAATTCCAAGCAGAAAAGCTTTTCTTTCGGTATTGTCAGCATCCCATTGAGAGGTCTTACAGTGCACAGTTATCAAATGTGCTTGGAATCATGAACAGCAAGTTAAATGTGATCATTACACATTGTAATTTCATTAATGTGATGGAATCTTTTCTGGCTTGTCACTTGCTCCCTATCAAAATAAATTACAAGGCCATAATGCTCCTCTGTGGTGAGGTGGATAACCACTTCATGGCAGGTGTTGAGCTGAGCTGAAAATTATTGCAACCTCAAAGCAACTATTTGAAGCATTGGGTTTAATCTCTTAGTACATGGAATGGTGTGGAGGCTTTGCCCCAAAGTCAACAGTGTATTTTATCCAAGTAAGAGGATTCTTACTGTAGGGGTGGTTCATTATTGACCAGCATTTCCCCCCATCCTTTCTTTCCCTTCTCCCAAAGAAAACAACACCTAAGAGTAGAAAGGTTGTAAAGGGGCTAAACCCTTTTGACTGACTCTACGGAATGCATAGGATCGTGTAAGGCTGTCTGTATGTTCCAGTTTGTTCTCTGGTTCTTGATCCAGGACAAGAGACACAGCACTTGGGAGTTGACCAGATGTTGTAGCTTGCTGACCCAGCTTGTGCCATGACTGTGTCCTTTGGAGTAATAGCAAGAGATCAACCCCATTTCACTTGGAGACTTCCCCATGCCAAAGAAATCCCATAGGAAGTAATTAAACTGCAGCAAGCTTCATAGAAACTTGCATTTTAGCCTGTGATCTAACTTCATAACTCATGATTGAAAAGTAGATAGAACACTGATGATTTTCTTCACTGCAGTAAAGAGATTCACTTGGTTAATGTTTTTTTCCTACGTCTTGAGAAGAAAAGTTATGAACATTGTAAATATTGTAGATGAGAATTTTAAACATTAGCTGTTTATGCAAAAATATGTGAATATGTGCCTGTATTAAGAAAATTGGTAAAAATGACAAATGCTTATTATTGTTATTTAAGTTTTTGAAATTACCTAAATCCTTTACAGACCAAATACAGTAAAGAAATTTATTTTTGAAATGCTGCTGTTTTTTGGGACTCAGTGCCCTGCAGAACTTTATGTGTTCCCATTGCGTGGTAACTGAGGTACCTTAGGTGTGGGCTTGCAGCACCTCTGGAGCGTGCCTTTTCTCATAATGTCTTGTATACATGATGAATATCAGTGCAAAGAATAATCTATTCTTTGAATTTGTGTGCCTTTAGCTGGCCAGAAGGATGGTTTCAATTTGACCAAGACAGCTCTTGTGCATTTGTAGAATATAGGGCCTGGAGCATAAATCTTATGAGGAGTGATTGAGGGAACTGGGACTGTTTAGTTTGAGGAAGAGGAGGCTAAGGGGAGACCTCATCCCTCTCTACAGCTACTTGAAAGGAGATTCTAGAGAGGTTGGTGCTGGTCTCTTCTTGCTAGTAATTAGTGATNATAGCAGAATTTTATTTGAACACACCAGCTGTGTACTGAGTGTTTCACTTCTGCTAACAGTGGTTGTATGCCCAAGCTACGAAAAAGTGATTGGGGAAGATGGGAAGGAGGGTTGCAGCAGAAAAAACTGTCCTAGTATCTCCATGGCAGGTATCTCATGGTGGAAGACAGGCTGTCTGTACCACCATTCATCAAGGAAGAGGAAAAATGGGACTACTCAGAATGGTCTGTTCTTTCATTACCAGAACTGGGTAAGTACAGCTGGATGTTAGGTCTGTGTCAGGTTTCTGTTAGTTTCTGTTTTGCAGCCCTTTAGCCTTTGTACATTTCTAATAAATATTGTTTGTTTTGCAGCTATAGCTATTAGCTCTAAATCAGGTTATAAAGTTTTGGGTTGTGTGTATGTATGGCAAGAGAAGAGGGGTGTTCCAAATCAAAAATGAAAGTGAAAGAACAGAAATAATAATCACCGTTACCTCCTCTGAGAATCAAACTGTATATGTATATGTTCAGAATGACTATTCTTACACTAATTTAGATTAATGTCTTTCTATGGCTGCATTTTATTGTTGCATGTACATGCATGTTACATATGATGGAAATCTAGTATTGGTTTCAGATGAGGATGCATGATCTTTTAGGGGGACATTTTGGTTACATCTCCAATAGCTGCTCCTAAAAAGAAGCTTAATGAATGTTGGCCATGGTTACAGAACTCAACTCATGTTCTGAGAGATTCTTCCACATTTCACAGTGGTCCAAATCCACATCTTTCTCATTTCAGATAGAAGAGCTCCAGAAATGGGTATGATTTGACCCAAAAGAGCATGTTTGGTGCAGTGCTTTGCTCATCTAATTTCCTCTGTCCCAAACCACTTCAGTGAGGTTCAGTTTACTCAGATGAGATATTCTATCCCTGTGGTGGAAGAATTCACCCGCTTCTGATGTGGAACAGACACAGAAAACCAACTGCCAACATGTGTTTATATAAATACATATACTGGCGTAGTGATTCCTTGATAAACATCTGTACTCAAGAACCTTGTTGGATTTTGAAAGCTCTTTGGAAGACACAGGGAAGGATCTTTAATAGAATTCTAAACAGCAAGACAAACAGTCCAAGAACCGATATTTTTTGACACTTGAATGGAAATTGCGCTGTTTGCCTTAACCCAGCATTTCAGCCTTAACCCAGGTGAGACAAGCACAATTCAACAATACATTATCCCAATAATAATTCAACAGTACAGCATAATATATTTTATTGAGCAAGTGTAGGCAATTTTTTTAAGTTTTAAGATTTGGGTATCTTAGGTATATCGTCTTAGTTCATAGGTTACAATGTCAGTTTGAGTCTGGTTTTAGAATTACTGAAAATCTCCTGTATGTCAGCAAGACTCTTAAACTCTTTAATGTCCACATTATCTCAAATTAAAGATATGCACCATGCCTGTTGGTGGCCTTCGAGTCAAATTCTGCTCAAGCTTTAGCACAGGCAGTGGGTATTGATGCTGTACCAAAACTGTTTCTTGCTTCCTATGGTAAAGCTACCACTGTTGGAACTGGTGCATTCCATTGATGCACAATTTGGAGACTCAGAATTTTCAATAATGATGTGTTTTGAGAGCCTTCTGAGAGCTCATATGGACCAAAGTTTGTTTGTAAAGACAGTGTTAAAACTCCTGTGACAGTGTCACGGTAGTCATGTGTGTCAGGTCAGAGCTGTCCCAATAGATCTGCGTGGTTATTGTTGCATTCTGCAGGTCCTGGAGATCTCCTGATTAAATCTGGGCTTGCCAGCTTTGTGTAGCTTTTGAGATCTGATGCGATGAGAGCAAAATGGAAGGGATACTTGATGTGCACGGTATTTCTGCATTTACTGTGTGATTCCAAACCTAGGGGAGTAAAAGGGAATATCACATATGGCAGAGGAGCTGAAACGGACAAAATCATCACTTCCTTGTTTCTGCTCATATAATCACTCTTCAGAGTGCTTTTTTGCCAGCAGCAGCAAATGCACAAGTAAATTACAGAAGCATATTGCAGATATATTATTTGTACTTTGCTTTTCACTTGTAAAACAGTAAAAAGACTATGGCAGATTTTAGCTTAAGACAAGGAGAACCCTACCCTTAAGATGGGTGAGAAATGCTAGGACTTGATCCATGGTGGAGGCTCTGCTATTTTTTTCTGTCTGTGTCACAGTAGTATCCCACAGATGTGGATCACACCAGACAATGTCAGGCTCCTGCATTGTTGAAGCAGAATGAAAGTAGGAGGAGAAGTAGAAAGGGAATTTTGGCATGAAGCCTGGTGGTATGCTTTGTTTCCTTTTTTTCTGAAAATAGCATCTTAAATCTGATTAGTGCGGCTTCAAATTGAGGTGTTAGCCAAACACCAGCCCTTTTCAGGTGGTGAAGAAGCCCATATATTCTGATGCTAAAATGTGTGCATGCAGTAGACAGGGTGATCTTCCTGAGAAAGTATTGTAATAAACAAGAATGCAGGTTTTAAAGGGCAGTGATGGGAATTTACACAGTGTAAAAAAGAACATTTCTTCCTGTAGATCACAGACACAGGGCATAAATTTCATACAGTCTCTCACATGCACAGTTTTGTGCCCAAGTACTTGTAGCTATTGCAGTTAACGTTAATAGTTGCTTATCTGTCGTCGGAGGTTCTCAAGTGGCTTTAGCTTGTCTGTGGTATGAACCTGAGAAGAAAAATTCTACTGACAAAAGAAAGTCCAACAAATTATTTGACTTGGAGGGAAATTGAAATAGTGGATTTTTATTTTTTTTTTTTTAACCTACATACCCCTGATTCAGCTGTGTTAGAACATCAGTCTTATGTGCACCATTTCAAATAACAAAAATTGTCTTTTGAATTGGGGATTCGCATTGTGTGGGACGAAGGTCAGCGTAAGAGTACAATGATTGCTCTGCCTCAGAATGAATTACAGTTTTGAGGGATAGGTCCTCTACGCTCATTTTTGGTTTTGGCATTTAATGCCTTCCTCCCATTCAAATATGTGGGAGGAATCAAATGTCAAAATCTTCACTATGCATGATATATAATTTCTCTCTTGCGTTTCAGTGGGAGGAACATCAGACCCCAAAATGATTATGTGCATACTGGTAAAGAATACATCACTGCATATTTTAATGTCAGTTGTGGGAATTGTAAACAGGGTAAAATATTGTCACCTTCTGAGTTTCTGGTTATGTTTTTCCATGTACTCTTGCAGGATGCCAACAACCCAGAACTTTAAGTCTGTGTCCTGAGCTGTGGTCCTGGCCAAAGCCAAACTATAGAAATGAACATACCCCAGGACTTCAGAATCCCAATCCAGATCTAGGTCCAAAAAATGAAACCTAGCATTTGTAAGTAGAGCTTTATATAATTGAAACAATTTGCAAGTCATCTTGAAGATTCCCTGATATAAGCAGTAAAACCAAAAAAGGCTAAAGGCCTACACACGCTTTACAATGTCAGTGGCAAAAATCATGGGAGCTCAGAACTCCACAGCTTTGCAGTTCTTAAGAACATCTGAGATTCAAAGATTTGCAACCTTTTTGTGTTAATTATATTCTCACAGAAATATTCTGTGCCTCCTTATGCCTTGATTAAAACAGCAGTTCTAAACAATCTGTGTGAATGGGGCCCCATCCAAAACCTCTTAGATGGGAATGAAAGTCCTGCATCATCTTCATTGGGGTTTGGATCAGGCCTCATGTGTCTGTTCTTACTCCTGGTGCAGTCTCTGGGAGTTTTGCCAGGGATTCATTGGGAATTGTTTGACTTCACTGTGACCAGGACTGGGTCCAAGACGAGCAGACACAAGGGGAAGGAACAGTCTTCTTTACCATTTCTAATTCTCTCTCAAGGCTCCACAGCAATGCAAAATGGTGTAAAGCAGCATAAATAATTACATATCCTAGGAACTGTGATGAGAATTCTCAGCACATGCAGTCTTATTGAATGTTATCAAGGTTCCCTAGTAGTTAATTTGATTAAGTGGGGCTCCCTGAATGCTTTTTCTCTAACAGTGATTTACAAAGTGTTTTAATATGAAGAGTTTCCAAAGGCCCTTGGATGTCAAAGAAGAGCTATTAATCTTTATATTAGCATTTTGAAAAACAGCATGTGTTCCTTGGTTAGCTGATATTTGTTTGCATTCTTCTTTTCTACTGAGGATTATCGATTTGACCTTTTTTAGCATATTGTAGCTCTTTTACAGATAGGAATAGAGACTTTTCATGTTAATAAACTAAGTTAATCTGGCTTTTCACTGGTGTAAATAGGGGCTGAATCCCACAGAGAATATTGAAAAACCTCAGATGTGCGTTTTAATAACCTCTGTCTCGTGAAACTCACTCATTGATCTAGCTAACGCATCATATCGGACAAGGCACAGTGGGGACAACCTGCCCAGTTGCTGCCCATGCTGATTGTCACACTGGCTTTGGCAGGACTGACAACATGTTCACCACCAGGATTTCTGCCTGTGGCACTTGCTAGTAAGAAACTCTTACTAATTCAAAGAGAGTAGGACAGACATTATTGGCCCAGTGGGCAGGTCATAGGGTTTGTCTTGTAATGCAGAAATGCTTCTTTCATGATTTCAAGGAACTACACAGTGTGCTCTCTAAACAGAAGAGTAATAGACACTACTTCATGTGCTGTGTACTACTGGAATTCCTTGTGGATCATGGTAATTTTTTACTACAGCTTGGGAATGTATGCAGTATTGATATTTCTGTTCTGTGTGTGCGCATGCAATAAAAAAAGCCCTGTAAACTGACACAACATTGGACTGATAATGCTTTCAGCTGCTAGTGACTGAGAGTGGGATTGGAAATTATAAACAGTTGAGGTACTGTGCACTCTCAAGCGGAGGCAAAAAGAAATATCATAAAAATTAATAAAAAAGGATATATTTAATGAGATTGCAGCAGGAACTGCAAGACAATGCCACAGAAGTGAATAGCAGAGTCCAGACTACCAGCACATGCACTTGTTCTAAAACAAATAGAAAAGAAATACCAGGCTCAATTTTCATAGTTAGGACTGCTGACTTTTGCTTTGAGATTTTCAGTGTCATTAATCTGGATCTACATTGCCAGGTGAGAATACTTAAATTACACATTGTTTTGGATTGCCTCATAGTATTTCTGCTAGGAAAAAAAGAAACAAAAAAGAAACGACTTAATTAAGGATCTGTTGTCCATTATAATTCAGACATCATGTAAAAGAAGACATTGTGGATGCATTACTCTTTTATTAAGACATATTATGGGCCTTTCGCACTATTCATTAATAATTTGGGTTCTGGAGAGCCCAGTCACAACAAAGGCCTTAGTTCAACAGTTGTCTCCTCGCTTGCAGCTGAGTACCTGATCACTGGCTTGAGCACCTTAAGACAGCCCCTGGCAAGCTGTCTCGAGGCCATCAGAGCTGCAGATGGAAACAGTTGGTCTGCAACAAGGCTTGCAGAGGATGATGTGATGGGGCCTGGCTGAGGGGTAGCCCATGAGGAGTAGCCCCATCTTTCACTATATAAAGGAGCCCTGCCAGGTACTTTGCATTTTTAGCATGTTTCTTGGTTGCATTTCAGGTTTCTGTTGTGTAAGTCTACTTCCCTTTCTCTCCTTTTGTCTGCACAGTTCTGCTTCTTGGTGTGTGATTTTTTTTTTGGTTACTGTGCCTTCCTCTTCAAATGCTGGTTGTCACTAGTTTGTTCTGTCCTGACTTCTGGCTTCTTGCCATCTCAGCTCTTGTACTTTCTACTGACCTTGTGTTTCATATACCTAAGCCATAATGTATTTCTTTCTTAACCTCCTTGCCTTCCTGTCTTCATCCTCAAATATTAAATATGTTAAATCTGCATATGAATTTATACTTGCACACAAATTGGGAAGATAAATGATTATTACAACGTGGAACTTGAAAATAAATAACATATGTGCTTTTCCCACCCTTGTAGGGGAATTTAGGTGGTTTGTATTAGCACACTAGCTTATATTTGGTTAAAATAAGCACTTTACCTAACCCATCGACCCTAGTCCCAATCCCTGTTCTCTGGAGGATTTGGGTTTGGCTCAGCAAACACCATATAAAGGGGTAATCTACTTTCCTCTGCCAGCAGAGTGCTGCCTTAGTCTGATAGTCATCTACTTAACTGGTTTTTTAAAGTGCAGAAATGCATGTTGGGCTGGGCCTGCTAATGGTGCATAGAGTTTTTCCTGTAGTAAGCCCCGAGATGTTTTTTAACAAAGCTTGAGGACTGTTAGTTTTTCAGAGCCTTTGTGCAGACAGCTAAGTAATGGTGGGTGAATTCCCACATTCCCAAATTTAGGCTGGAATTTTCTACACCCTAAAAACTTCGGATTTGCGGCAAGGCAGTAACATAGCACATCACAACTGGTGTTGTCAGCTCTCAAAAACTTTTGGGATGCTGCCACAGATCCCACAGCCTTTTGGCTGACCCATCACTAAGCCGTGTAGAGCAGGGATAGCCAGCTTTTGTATAGGGGCCACTGTATTCCCAAGGAGGAATTTTGGGCGGACCAGATACAGCCACATTTATGATTTGAGTTTTAGAATCCTTCCAGACTCAATGTGTACACTCTTTCCTTTTCCTGTCCCTCTCCAAACAGCAACATGTAGCCATGCTTGCCGTGTGGTTGGCCTGGCTGAGGCTGGATAGGAGGGGGTTGTGGGCCACCTCTTGCTGCTTAGCTGCCACTTAGAATCTCTGATCCACCACACCACAACACCTCCTGCAGGGTCCCCATAGCCAGTGTATGCAAGAGCTTTCTCTTGCACCTAGATTTACTCAAGTGTGACAAAAAGCCTGATGCCATGTGGGATTTTCATTCAGAGTAGGAATTTAGTACTATGTCCTGTCTGTTACTTAATTAGCTGCTATTTATTTTAATAGAATGTATACTGCAAGGACTTATTTTTGTTGTGTAAGGGACTTCAGTTGGCCTTAAATCCATAGGGAAGTGGAAGAAAAATATACATCTACAAGTAGTAATAAAGTGCTTTTGTTTCCCTAAAATTATTACTGTTTGAAGTCCGATATGCCAGATCTGGTATATGGCAGTAAATGTTGCACTGGGACTTAACAGTTATTTACTAGGTGATTATTTAGAGTTGCTTTATTTTTAGTCAATTGTAACATTTGGCATTTTTGGGGCTTGACTGGGATACTGCATCACACTTGGTTCTAGCTGCCTTGCAATAATCTCTGTGTGACGTGGAGCCAGAAAGACCTATAAAAGCAGCTGTTGCTTTCATTAAAGCCATTACAAAGGTCTAGTTGTGGTGTCCCCAATAATAATTCTGATAATTGGTTGTTAATTTTAATTACTAACCAGATGAATATCTTGATAGGAGAAACAGATATACATGTTCAGTCAACCAAAATAAACATATTTTCAGTACTAACTGGCCATTTGGGTAATGTGCTAAATGTAGTAATACTGTGTAGCGATGATTAATTTATAATCCTCATCAATTTGGTGGGGACAGGATATAGTTAATGTGATGTCATTGTTTAGACAGCTCCCTTTAATGACTTGTTTATATACATATGTTCCAGTGTTACAAGGTGGTGAGCCTACAGTTTTTAATACTGGGCAAGCTGCATGTTTCATTTTCAAAGCTCTTTTTCAGGCAGATGATGCCCAATTCCTTCAAATTCCTGTTTAAGTCTGATCCCTAGGTCTTCAGCACAGTCAGACCAGCAGCAAGCTACTTGGTCTTCTCCATATTGGGAGGTACTCAATCACATGTTGCATGGCTGTCAAGTTTTAAGCAAAGTAAAATACAAGAAAAGTTTGTTATCTACTTGGGGGCACAGTGTTGATGCGAGAAGCAATGCCAAGTGAGAAACATTATATCTTGTTTGCCACCTCTAAACCCTAGTCTCATTTCAGTCATCCACTGTGGGGTGCTGTAGACAAGGCTCGGGAGACTTTAAAAGATCATTGCTGAAGGGAGCAAGGTTGTAGAGGTTTTGAGGTAGTAACCTGGGTCTTTGGGAACTAATGTCCTAATAGATGGATAAAACAAGTGTCCTTCTATTTCTCTTCACCCTTGCCTTGTTTTGTTTGGAGAATTCCATCTTTCTCATGGCACAGCAAGGAAGAAAAAAGAGCTCTATTTAAGTTAGTACTGAAGAATGTAATGTAATGTAATGTGTGTAAGGACCATTCTGTATGCTTCTACCTTGGCTGTCTATTGCATGAAATAAACTCAGCTGAGTACCACACTTTAGCCTACAGACGAGAATGTTTCTTGTCTTCAAGTGGTGAGAGGCAAGGTGAGGGCACTACATTGCTATACTATGCACAAATATTCATATATTTATCATAATATGAATATGCAACAGGAGAATTGGAAGAACTATTTTGGGTCTTTAAATAGCACCACACATGTAGGGAGGTTGGGGGTGATGTTACTTTTTTGCTTTTGTTATAAGTATGTGTAAAATACATGTTGTTGCCAAAAAGTAAAAATACAGTTAATTCACTGTTATTGTTTGGCACATTAGTCAAGTTGTGGAAGGGTTGGGATGTGCAGAACAGTAGCTGAACTGGTCTCTCATGAGCTCCTTTCAGTTTTCCTAAGCATTTTTTTCTTGTATCGACTTGATAACTGTGCTTTGCAGTCAACAGGGTTGATCTTCTCCATAGACTCTCACTATATTTTCTTATTAAACCTTTTCAACCCCTTTCTGCCTGTACTTGGATATTCCAAACCTCTCCCATTCCTCCATCCAAATGTCATGTGAGCTGATCACACAGAAGGTCAGAATTTATTTCCTATTCCAAACAAAAAAAGATAAGTAATCATAAACCACAGAAAAATCTAACCGTAACAATAAGTTTCTCCTCTTTGATTCTGTTGTACATCTTTGTCTTTTGAAGTCTAGGCAAATAGATGGAGGCTGTGGCATAAAGACACAAAGATATTTTTGAGAATGAAATTACTAGCCAAGGGTGTTTTACGAAGCCTGATTCCTCACCAGGAATGGTATGCTAGCAGTTCCTTCAATGTGCTCATTTGGTTGTAGTTTCAAATGTGCTAATTTTGAGTCCCTCAGTGAGTGAGGTCATCTATCAATTAAGAAAGTCATTAATTCCTTAGGGTAATCTAACCTCAATATTTTGTGTATCTTCAACATTGTTAAAGGCAGAGAATCATGTTCTATGTCCTACTTGAGATGTGAATTGGAGAGAGTTCAGTGGTGAGTATGTGTATAGAAGCTAAAGCCCTTCTATCTAACCATCCTGGCTCTAGAAAATACCTAATCTGGGTGGAAACACGTGATATTGGGGTAACATATTTGCCCGCTTCCTCTAATGGTTGAAATTCAGACCTAACTTTTTACTGGAAAATGAGTGCAGTGGTTCTCACTCTGAAGTTTTTATTATATATTGGCTTTTAAATATTGAATTTATAGGTTGCCTATTACTATGTGAAAAAATAGTCACATCAGGAGACATTTTGCTTCTAGTTTTTTATAAAATACCTGTAGCTTGCAAATATTGTTCATATTGTGGCTTTGAAAACGGTAGTCTGAACTTGGTTTTGGGTTGCAGAAAGTGCTGTCATGCTCTTCTAGAATAAATGAGGTGTCACTGCAAAATACCAGCTACAACAACCAGGGTCACTTTTAGCCCTGTCTGGGTCTACTGCATAGTCTAAAATTATTTACATGAATATTCTCACAAAGCATGCAAACAGTAGAGGTTACTGCTGACAGCTATTTGGGCCTGCCACGCTTGAACATTAATCTAAACACACCTCTTTATCCATACATATCTAATATGCAAAGTAGCTACACGATCCTCTCAGCTCAGATGACTTGCAACCACTGTACACTTTCATATTTTAAAAAACATCTTTTTTTGTTGTTATGAAGTCGTATTTAAAATGCAATGATTCAATACAAGCAGATAGATTTTTAGCTCAGTGTGCAGAGATTTAACTGCCGTTTCTTATTGATGCTAATGCAAGTCAGGTGGCTAATACCCTGTATAGCTCACTGAAGATTCGCCCCAAGATGCCTTGTAAATTGCTTTTCATTGAAAGCACATTCAAAATTCACTTTTCTGTATACGGTTATTGCTACAGCAGTCTTAGTATAGATATTAAGCTTGTCACTGAAGAGAAATCATAAAGTCAAACAGGGCTTTT
>VZTM01008672.1:0-19320 GCA_013400555.1 Jacana jacana
TCTCTTCCAACCTAGGATTCTATGAAATGAGTTAGATGAACCAGCTTTGAAATACATTACAGTTTTCTATCAGTGCTGCTCCAGAAACAATTACCAGTCAGTCCTCTATAATTAAATATATTACACACACCCCCCTCCCATTTCAGCTTGACTATTCTTTTTCTAAAGACATTTTACAGACAGATGCACATTTCTGAAATTTAAAGCAGTGGATGTTGGCACTGCAGTGGTTTTGGGTACAACAAAGCTAGGCTGTGAATTAGGGGCTTCCAGGTCCCTTTATATCACAAGCACAGTCTTGTAGACAAGAGACCTATTTAGCGTTTAGAGAGAAACCTTCCTTGAAGCTATATGAGTAATTAGTATGCTGTTAAATAGTTATGTAAAATTCCAAGGAAACACGTGCACAAATACAATGGGGACGTGCGTGAGGATGGTGTGGAGAGCAATGGAAGCCCTGAGCAAGCAGAGTTAGCTGAGCCCTCACCACCAGTGCTTCAGTGGAATTTGGGAATCACTCACAGTATATCTTCAGTCAAATTAAAGGGCTTCATAAAGTAAATATTCCTGACTCATGCCACAGAAGAAAAAACAAACCCACTAAGAGGCCACAGAGCTAGCAGTTTCTTCAGGAGCTAAAGAAAAACTCTCCACCCAATTAAAACAAATTAGTAAGAACAGTAAATTAATTAATATTCACATGTGCTTATTGTTGCAGTTACACTGGGATGCTAGAAACTGCTCAATTTAGGGATGATTCATTGCATAAGTGATGACAAATGATGCTTAATGGGAATACAATGATCTCGGACAAAATCTGACTTGACTTTCAGCATCTCAACGTGCTGCAGTGGAGCCACCTAATCATTTTGTGGTACTAACTTCTCTGAGGTGGCAAGACCCCTCTGTTCCCTCAGGTCTCCATCCACTGGTGCAGGCTACAGTACAGGCTGCTGAGCTCTATGTTGATCATCACTGCAAGAGAAGTCTGTACAAATACTTTAAACTGAAGCATCTTTTACAAATTTTATCAGAGCAATCAATGGAGGGTACTCGTCAGATGAGAAAGTTTTCTTGGGGGAACTATTCCCTCAGTTCATCTTTAACAGATAGGAACTAACCCCAGATTTTCTCCCATCATAAATAAAGACTTTTCTTTAGATTTAAAATAACCAACGTTTTAATGGCAACCATTATTTTTTCTCAGCTGGAAGCCCTATTTTTTCTAGAAACATCTTCAAGCATGCATTTTCAGTGGAAGAAACTATTCCACATAGGCTTAGCAGACAAAATTTAAAATTTGAAATGCTCTTAAAAAAAACCCCTGCATTTTATAAAATTCAACTATCTGTTAGGCTTTGGCAAAAAGCAGTCCCAAAAGTTACACATGAAAGAAAATACGTGAAGAAAAGCATATTGAACTAGAAAAGAACATGCAAGACTTAAGGCAGGCATTCAAACCACACCCATAACACACCAAAAATTAAGACAGCAATTTTCACCACTGTTTTTTTTTTTCAAAACCCAACTTCTTTCTAGAAAAAAGGCCCTGGCTCCTGCATTGCTTTGTGGTCTACATTCTCAGGCTCAGTGGGTTTAAAAATTAAACTCTCCTCATGCTGGCAGAAGGGGTGTGTCTGTGTTAAGGCTGAGCCACTTTTCTCTCTACGTCCCCAGGCCAGCACTGTCACTGCACATGCCGTTCCCCTCAGCAAATTCAACTCCTTGGCCTCGTATGAACTAGGCACAAAAGCATTTTCAGTTTCTCACCCCACAGCCCTTCCCACCTCCTGCTCTGCCACGTTGTCCCCAAGCACCGCACCACTGAGCAGAGGTTGCCATGGCCAATACCAACTGGCTGACACCTGGAGAACAAGGTGGCATGGGCATGCTTCGGTGAAAGGCAAGGGAAAAAACAAACAAACCAAAAAACTGAAAGGAATTCTCCAGTCCCCCAAGGACTCTTAATCGTATTAGTAGCTGCTAAAATAAAGAGTGGTTTTGTTGACTATTTTTATCCCTCAAAATTAATTTCCAGCACATCTGCCACAGTAGGATATACCATTTCCCTAAAGAAAAGTTGGTATGGTATTTTTTCTTGCATAATTGGTTCTTTGATGGCATGCACATTATATATAAAGCACTCGTGCACAAACAGTTCATTCTGCCCTGGTTATTTTCTCTGTCAAAGCGTGAGTATTTTTAGCCCTCATGTGATCCTCCAGTATTTTCCAGCGCTGCTTTAGTCATCCTGCTCTCACTGAATATTTCAAACCAAAATGTTTAACAACCTTCAGATCCAAGAACCTCTCGCATTTTTAGCTTATATGTAAATAATTAATTTTATTAAGCTTTCTTTTACCATGTATTTTTGACAGCTCACACCCATACACAAAGCAGTGCCCCATGGAGATTTGCTCTGACACACGGGAATACTTACATAAGGCACTAAGCTAAAATCCCGACAACCTGATCACCACTTTCAATTTGATCAGATGAAGCTTCTGCTGCGATTTTCCACCAGGAACGCTGCAACTGCCACGAACAACAGCACCCTAATATCTTAATCCCCTACCACAATTTTGACTCTACATCTGTAAGCTGTTTACCACCGCATTAGAGGAGAGCGGGGGCTGAAGGAGATGGAAAGGCGGCTCAGGGCTGGCAGATGGTGTTCTATCTAAAAGCAGCTGTGGTGCTGCTGGCAGGGAGCCTGCAGTGGTGGTCTGTGCTGCTGGCTCCACTCCTCGAAGGATGAAAACATACTCACTCCCCCAGCAGGGAGCTGCATTCACCTGGCAAATCCTCGCTGCTCCTACTATGTCTAGAAGGAGCCTTTTACATGTGTCACAGAAGCCATCAGCCCTCCGTGCTGCCATCGGCTCAGCGACAAATCTGCTCTGTCTCTTAAGGAAGGGACGAGGGGGGATGTGAGGGTGGCACAGCAGATTAGTCGTAGGGACCTAGTTACACTTCCATTTCCGAGCTGTACTATCCTTGACCTGTGCTGACTCCTCAGCCGGATCGCCTTTGGGAGGGGCAGGGCCGTGACTGTGGGACTGCTCCCCGGTTAACACATAACACTGCGTTTTCAGATTTCTCAAGTTCTGGCTTGTTTTAAGAGCATTGTAAAAAATGAAATGAAGACCACACTTGACATAGGTAAATACCCTTGTATATTATATGTATGTATACACAGAATGCATTGGAAGCAGTGGATGCTCCATCTCTGGAATTGTTCAAGGCCAGGCTGGATGGGGCTTTTAGCAACCTGCTCTAGTGGGAGGTGTCCCTGCCCATGGCAGGGGGTTGGAACTTGATGATCTTTAAGGTCCCTTCCAACTCTAATCATTCTATGGTTCTATTACGGAAAGCAGCTCTCTCAGACCATGGGACTTGTCAAGCTCTAGTGCCAGATTAAAATACCAAAAATAATTCTAACTCA
This sequence comes from Jacana jacana, assembly GCA_013400555.1. Taxonomy (NCBI): domain Eukaryota; kingdom Metazoa; phylum Chordata; class Aves; order Charadriiformes; family Jacanidae; genus Jacana; species Jacana jacana. Next base: position 3,446 of record VZTM01008672.1, read on the forward strand.
TGGCCCCTACCTTTTTGGGTAAGCTTTCTGAGAAGGCTTTAGGGATTTGACCCCTTTCTTGGTAATTGAAAGACATCTCAGTCTATCTCTAAAAATACAGTTAGAGCAGGGTACTAATAAAGTAGTTATGAATAATTAAAGAGATCAGCACCTCCTCAATCACTCAAACCCAAAACTCTGGCAGAGGGCACTGGAAGAGTTATTCCTTGGAACAACAATAATTTGAAACATGTATGAAATGACTAATAGCTAAATAAATTCTTTCTTTAGAAAGGTATATATTTGATCAATTTAGAATGGATGTATTTAAAGGTCTGTCAAAACAAAAAATATTGTGTGAATAAGTACCCATGTTTATTGCTCCTGCCACTAAACAGTAAGTGCATACATTTATGTATGTTCACTGCAGAGTTTAAAAACTTTTGGATTATATGGAAAGATATTCTGGGTTCTCTGTTTTATCTCACTTATTTCTTTTTGTTTCATGGTTTAGTGATGCTATGTCACAGGTTGAGGGTTGGACTATACGATCTTAAAAGGTCCCTTCCAACCTAGACGATTCTATGATTAATGAACTGAAACGAGACTACTAAAATTTCAAAGTTTCAGTGTTACTGCAGAGCAAATCACACAAATTGAAAGTGACATTGAAAACAAGAAAATGTACAAAGAAAGAGGCAAGCTACTGTGGCAAACTGCTACAGATGCTGGCAAATGAATCTTATGCCTGCATTTGTGTAAGAGGTTATTGCATCAAGCAGCCCACAATGTTTACTGCTCCCACAAGGAAGTCGGTGGAAATAAAGCCATACCCAAAACCTCAGCCATTTCACCGAAGGCCCAAATGTAGAATAACAACATAGTCAACATAAAAGTTATAGATAGCAGTTTAAACTATGCCACCTGGTGTTGCACTTAGTCATGGGCACATATTCCCTCTTTGTGCTTGTATCACCAAGGAAGACAAAACTGCAGATGGGGCAGGGAATTCTTGACCCGCTGTGGGAGAACTCCTTTCTTGCTGTTTTAGTATAAATGTCTGAGCTTACCTTTACTCACATGGGCACATCATGATTCCTGTAAGAACTGTAATGAATCCACCTCCATTTCCAGTTAAGTGTGCATGAGCGTGCACAGACACACACACGACAGAGGCACAGAAGCACATCTTTCAAGGCAATTTCCCAGCCACCCAGGACTTGCTTCCACATCATCCTAAATTTACTCCCAAATAGCAGGAGATGAGGCACACACAAGCTTGCAGATGCATACGATGCTCCTCCCAGAGCGTCCTCTATCAAATCAACAGGCACCCAAGCGAGGGCTCCCATCCTTTCAAGCAATCGAGCTACGTGAGATGGTGAGGTGAGGCCCAAAGGCACAGCACACTGCTGAAATGCAAATGTGCTCACCCAGAAATTGAACAGACCTAGGAATGACTGACAGCTCAATGAAATAGTGCTGTTGTAAAAAGCAGGCAGCAACACAAGCTACAGCTCTCTTTCACCTAGCATCACAGAATGGGTACGCACACATCCTCTCCTCCCCCTCCCCAGCTCAACAAAATTCCCGCCTGTCATACTTCCAAATTTAAGCTAATGACGAAGAAAGCTTTCCATGAAAAAAGCAAACTTCCACAGCCACAGAATCTGACCAAAGCTTACATTCTCTCTCAGTTGTTGTATTCCCTATGAAGGCTGGGGAGACACAGGACACGCGCTCCATACAACCAGCAACACGACACGAGATCACTGCATCGTCCTCCATATCAGCTGCCTGGTTCCACTCCGGTAGCTATTCTATTTCTCTGGGACTGTCACCTCTACAACTTCAATTTGGCTGACATTTGTGACTTTGGTACAAGCAGACCATCTGCAAGAGGAACTAACAAGCGTGGTAAAGCCCGTATTTAATAAAGGTGTCCTTTCCAATTTCTCAATTGGCTAACACCGTGACATTAGCACTTCGGGGGTTTTGTCTTTTCAAAGGGAGTGCAAGACATCACGTGGGAAATCAGGGCACACCAGGCCCTGAAATTCAAAAGTTTAGACACAAGATGGTGCAAAACAAAGGAGGTAAACAAGCTTTAAGAGCCCAGAACGGCATTGGCCTTCTAGTAGGTGCTCAATTTCCTGGAAGCACTAATGAGCTGAAGGCAGCTGGCCAAGTATGCCCCGCTGACATCAGAAGTGATCAGAGCAGAAAGTTGAAATCTGGGTATGATTCCAGAGCATAAGCCAGCCTAAAACAGAGGGTGTCTCATACCTGCCCCTTCCCTTTGCCAGCACTGGTTCCTATCTGAGCCCCTGAGAAGACAGGTCACAGAATTACATCAACTGAAAAGGAGTCAATATTTGAGGACTGGGTTAGCACGAATAAAGTAAACCCAGGACAGAGGGATAAAGGAATGGAGTGTGCGTGCATGTGTGTTTCTGTATGCACAATTCTATACACATACAGGCAACCAACCCCTGTAACACTTGTTTAGCGATTTTTAAAAATGAAAGAAAAGGAAAAAGTTAGCTGTTCTGCTGTTCCCTTAACTCCCAGTTAACATGGAATGTCATCTGCTTAGTGACCAGTCACACCCTTATTACGTAAACACCAAAGATCAGGCTTAATCCTTTTGGGGAGAGAATCAGGAGGGCAAAAGTAAGAAAAATCATGGGTTAAGATAAAGACAGTTTAATATTTAAAGCAAAATCCACTGACACAAGCAAAGCAAGACAAGGAATTAATTCACTATTTCCCACCAGCAGGCAGGTGTTCAGCCACCCCCAGGAAAGTAGGGCTCCCCCTGCATAACAGCTACTTAGGAAGACAAATGCCGTAACTCCAAACCTCCCTCCCCCTTTCTCCTCCATCATCCTAGCTTTATTGTATGAAATATCCCTTTGGTCAGTTGGGGTCAGCCATCCTGGCTGTGCACTCTGCACTCCCCCAACTTCTTATGCAATCTCAGCCTACTCACTAGCAGAGCAGTGCAAGAAACACGACAGGCCTTGGTGCTGTGCAAAGACCATTCAACAATAACTAAAACCTCCCTGTGTGACCAACACCATTTTCATCACAAATCCAAAACATAGCACTACACAATCTCCTATGAAGAAAATTAACCCTCTCCTAGCAAAACCAAGTATAAACGCAAAATAGAGTTAGGAGACAGGGGTGTCTTTGAGAAAGAGCAATAGTTGTGTGCTGCTCACTGGAGGGGACTAGTGTACCTGACTAGTAAGCATATACAGCGGCACAAGTCAATTTATTCTTTATGGCCAACTCTTAAGATTTGGAAACATTTTAATAAAATTTTTAATAAAACATAAATCAGGCTGTGCAGCAGCTTCCTGTAAGACTAGAGGTGTGCAAGAGAAACGCACTTCATATAATGCTCTTCAATACACTTACACATAGCACTTTCATCAACAAAAAGCTGAAATGTCTTTGTCTCCATCAGACACCACTAGAATCCACATCACTTACATCATGAGTTCAGTGATCCGATGTCTGACAGGGCTGGGCCAAACTAGAGTGGCACCACAAGAAACAAACTTGTGCCGTCTCAGGGCATGACAAGGCAAAAAGATGAGCCCACTCACAAGAGGAAATAATTTTTAATTAGTATTTATGAAAAATTGATCACAGTTTATAATTGTCTTCTGAAACAAAAATGGAATTCTTGAAGACAGGAAATACCTGCAGTTGGAGAGTTTGCATGGTGAGACTTTTTGGGCAGGTTGAAGATTTGTTCACCAGGATCTGGTGGGGGAAGCGCATCTTGGCCTTGTCGAGCTTCCACAGGATCATACTCCTTCCCATCATAGTTAGCATCAAAGAACTTCTTAAACCACTGAATGAAATCTAAGTTGTCTTGGAAGCGCCCTTTGACCAGTTTTTCCACGGGAATTACCTGAAAGGTAGAATAAAGGTTCCAATAATATATCATTGCTATTTTATAAATATAAAAATTACACATACACACTTATTTGAAAATCATATCAGTATATATTCTTCTGCAATTGTTTTCTTCCTTAAAGAAAGGAAGTCATGGTAGAATTGGAAGTGCTCTTAATAAGCAATAAACCCCAAATAAAACAAAGACCCAGCCTTTGAAGTGGCCATACTGTGGGTATATGTAAGCCTTTATAACTGTTCTTCCACAGACTTAGTCCTTTCTTGTTGCAGTGACAGCCATGATGAATGAGACTGCTCTGGGAGTAACACACTACATCCAACTAACTAGGGATGTCTGTTTTTAATGGGCATACCGAAAAAATAAACAATTCTTCAAAAGGTCCAGACTTTGTCCTACTGCCTGAACTTAAAAAAACCCCAAACAAAACCCAGCATCTTTTCCAAGAGATGCTAAAGTTCAAACTACATTACATTTTGGTAGTACATGTTCATCATATGAACTAACCCTGAGGTTTTAACATTATAATTTTTTTCCATTCCATATATTGCTATACATAGAACAGTCTGGGGACACACAGAAGTTGGGTAAAATGCCTATAAAGTTTTAGCAAAACAGAAGAATGGCGATGAGGATCTCTCCATATCTCTATCCTGCAAAATTTTTCATGGAAATGAAGCCTCTAAACGGTGTCTTGGGCCAATGTGATAGTGTGAGGTTGGGGTTCAGCATCGCTCTGCAGGAGGCTCAAGCTTCCCAGACAGTGTGGGCAGACAGGGACTATGAAGGGAATGCTGCAGAAGGCAGGCTCCCTGCCTTGCTTAATTCATGCAGCTGATTAAAGAACCAAGTTAAATGGATCTTAATGCCTCCCTGAATGCATTCAATTTTGAGCTGGAAAAAGGGTATCTAAAACCGTGGCAATTTTCATTTCTTCTTCAAGATTAAAACAACTGTGCAGCACCCTCTAAGTCTATAATACTCCTACAGGGATTAACATAGCCCTGTTCAGGTTGTTCCTTCTGTATCTTAATTCTGCATTGAGAAAGTACAGCAAGTTTGCTCCCTACAGAAAAACTGACAGTTACCTTTATTAGGCTTCCTAATGTTTCATTAATGAGTTATGCTGTACATTGAAACATCCACAACATTTCAGGAAATGAGGATATTCCACTGCTCAGAAAGTCTTACAGGACTCTCTATTAAAGGCTGCTTATATTTCAGAAGGCAGCAACACTTTAAGTCAGAGCAGAGCTTTAGGAGGATATACAGGTAATACAGCTGTGTAAAACAAGAAATATGATAACACAACTTTCATTATTCATTTTTATCAACAGAGTAATTTATACCAGTGAGCCCATCAAACTCACACATTCAAGCATATACCAGCACTTTATGACTGAATAAGCCATTTTCTAAGAGCTCCCCATTCTTAACTTTACAAGACCACGTGTGCTGGGCAACCTATCAAATAATTGGATAAATTATCCCAGCTCTTGAATACTTTCTAATTCCTTAAACCCCATTTTGGGCAGGGAATATAGAATACTTATAAGAACATTATTTTGCCAAGTCAGTTGGTTGGAAATTCAGGTCACCAGTAATTTTACTGTATCTAAAATTAAGGTTCACTGACAATAAGGAATTTCCAACACATGGTATTTTATCAAAAGGGTTTCTGATATTAAGATATAATGAGTTAGGCTGCACAATTCCTCAGGAGACACATGGACTGGATTTTCACTTTGTACCTAAACAAAGCGTGCCAAATTTCTTCCTTCATGCCTAAATACCCTTTTCAGATAATGAAAGGTCAAGATCATCTTCACATACAACTTGTACTCCAGTTCTCATTCCAAAAGTTGAAAAAGAGGTCTTAAAGAATTTTGAAATGTATTTCCCCTGTTTATTGACCTCACCCAATTTATACAACTTTTGAAACTTGCACTGATTGAAATACAAACACAGAATACCTACCTTATCCACATTCATTCTTTTAAATGATGCTTGCAGAAGTTTGAAGTTGTGAATGTATTCATGCTCCAGCTTTGCTTGAAACTTTACTTTCTTCAAGCTAATGCACCCTGGGAACAACATGTCCATGAACTGGCAGTAAGCTGCTCCTATAACAAGAGAATGCATTGACGTTAATCCAGATGCACCCAGCTAAGACCAAATGGCGTTTAATGTCATTAGCAGAAAGCATGAGCAGAAAGCCACCGTGCTGAATAAGTCCCAGCTGTGATTCAACCTAACACTATGCACCCAAGATCTAGCTGTCTAATGTACATTGAACAGTGTGACATATTAATGTGGGCTTTTTTCCATTCAGCCTGGATGCACGAAGCACTGCTGTGTAGCTTCTGAAGAACCACCATGACTAACGCAAAGTAAATCTTTCTTCAATTTAAAACCGATGTTCTTGGGAGTCCCTATACACAGTAGGGCTGTCCGTACAGTGAGAAGATCACAGTCAAAATGGAAATCTCTTAATAAGCTCCCTCAGTCCTCACAGGCCCCTGAATTCAACCAAGCCAAGCTCTTCTTTCTTCTGGCACTTGTAGCCAAATGCCAAATCAAGTCCAAGGCAATCATTAATTATATCAAACCAAGATTTAAAAAAGATAATTGTAGAGCTCCAGATTGTTAAAACATAATAGCCAGTTCCCACCCCTCTAAACCAAACGTCTTTACTGGTTTTCATCTCCTGAGAAGAGCATTTAAATAAGCAAACTTTAGCACAGTCCACCCATAGGTTTCAGAACCTGGGCTGCCAGCTTTAGTTATAACTCAAAACGCTGCTTCTAAGCTCAACTTGGAGGGTAGCCTGAACTTACATATTAGTAGGCAGGGGTCATGTACCCCTGTGTGTGTATAACTAATCCAACAAAGAGCTGCAAACATATGGGGGAAAAAAATTAAGTGTACTGAACACGCTGATAGGTTGCTTTTTCCTGTATGCAAGGAGCTTCCTCCTGAAACATCATCACGCCATTGTCATTTGCAAAATAGGTCTTTGCTGTTGACACACTCAAACATTTGGAAATTAAGGCTGAAAAAGTTTGAGGAAATCAGAGGAAAACCAATTTCAGTTCTTCTTCAGAAAAGAGTTTTCTACAAAACGCTCTAGACTCATCAGAGATTCAATGAAGAGCATTTCTGGAGCAAAGGGCTGCAGAGCCTGCACCCCCTGAGCTGAACACACAGGGCAGGGAAGCCATCGCCCGATTCCTCCCGACAAAGTCCAACTTCGCTTCCACAAAAAGGACTTCTGTGCATTTAATGCAGATCGGTTTTGACAAGTAACTGTCCAGATCACACCTAATGGTTCAACAACAATGACTTTTACCAAAAAATAATTCTGCTGAGTGCTCATACAGAAACCAAATTAAAGCAGACACCTGGCTTGCCCAGTTTTACAGGAGGGGCAACAAAAACTTTACGACATTTCCTACATGGGTAGGAGTGTGTTTTGACAGGACCCACTTTATGCATGAGATAGTTCTCATTCTCTGTAACCACTCAGCCATCATGTGAAAGGGTTACAGAGCTCATGATTTCCCAAAAAGAGAAGCAGAGTTTAAGAGTGGAGTCCAAAACAGTTTCCCAAAATACCGATATGAGTTTTGCCAAGGGACGTAGCAAGATCAAGCTTTAGTGCTGAAAACCACTGCCATTTTAGAAAAAAAAAATCTCTTCACGTTGCCTAACTTTGTGGGTGAAAACTGGTAGAAAAAAAACCCAAATCTTATTTTCCAAGGACACTTTGTGCTTAGCTGTTTGCAATGGTTCTGATATGATTAGGAATCAAAGTAAAATATTTCCTAAAGGAAAAGGAGCCTTCTGGCAAGTTACAAACATCAGATGACAAATTTGCATCTTCTTATAGAAAACTATATAAACACAATTAGTTATTCAAAACTCATTCTTAGCAAGAGAACTGGTAAATATCTGGCAACAGAAGAATGACATTACAATTAAAAGCATGGATATGCAGATAATTCATGGCTCGACTACACGTATTACTATTGAACTTCATGTAAAAAGGATTATTATGCAATCACTTCATGTTATAAATTGAATTTGTTCCTAACTCTGTCCTTTCATCCTCCCCCCTTCCAATTATAAGCTTTACTCTGATATCTAAGTAATTGCCTGGAGGCCTTGAAAATGCACTGCGCAACCTTTCATCTAGATCCTTTTAGAAAACTAGAAACCCAAAGTGTTCACATGAGATTTTCTCCTTCTGCTGGTAATGCAAATTCCTTCTGCGTGCCTTCAGATAGAGTCTTGCTAGGTTTAAGACTCCAGTTACGGTATTTCCTTGTGTTTCCTTCCCATCATGCTGGCAGTTGTTTCTGTGCTTTTGCCAGCCAGGAGGTGGTCCTGGGTCTGCACGACACTCGAGGGCAGAAAACTCTGGACTGCATCCACATGACAGCAGGAGCCTGGTCTCTGATCCACCAGCGAAGCCGGCTGCTGGGCTGTTTCCCCAACAGGAGGATTTTATTACATCAGCAAACACAAGTCATTAAAATGCTGCTTCCTGAAGCGCAGAGGCAACATGCAAACGTGGATGGAACTTTGTAAACTACAAAGAGAGAACACTCTTCTCGGCTCCCAATAGGCAGACACCTGCCTACCACAGCAACGGGAAAAAGTGAAAAATATCATTACATTCACCTGGGAACACCTGATTTTGGACATTGAGCTTTTGTGCATATTTAATATTATATAGGTATTCATTTCTAATTTAAAATTTTACTCCCTAAAGCTCGTAGCTATCGCGCTGCATGCGTGCAGCAGAATGGGGATGCTACTTTCTACACCGCCCATCGCTGAGGTTTCCTGCAGAAAGAGCAGCCCTACTTAAGTCACAAAATCCTTCAGGTTGGAAGAGACCCCCAGGATCATCAAGTCCAACCATCAGCCCTTACTCTACAAAGTTCTCCCCTACACCAGATCCCTCAACACATCTAATCTACTCTTAAACACAGTCAGGGATGGCGATTTCACCACCTCCCTGGGCACCCTGTTCCAGTGACTGGCCACTCTTGTGAAGAACTCTTTCCTAATGTCCAGCCTAACCCTACCCTGCTGCAGCTTGCAGCCATTCCCTCTCCTTCTATCGCTAATTGCCCGAAGAGACCAGCACCAACCTCTCTACAATGTCCTTTCAAGCAGTTGTAGAGAGTGATGAGGTCTCCCCTCAGCGTCCTCTTCCTCAAACTAAACAGTCCCAGCTCCCTCAATTGTTCCTCATAAGATTTATGCTCCAGGCCCTTCACCAGTTTTATTGCCCTCTTCTGCACTCACTCCAGCACCTCGATATCTCTCTTGTGCTGAGGTGCCCAGAACTGGACACAAGACTCAAGATGTGGCCTCACCAGTGCTGAGTAGAGGGGAAAGTCATGAAAGATTGCAATGCCTTTACCTCACAGCATCTAGACAAGTGGTTCTCTGCATACCGGACAGCACTTCAGGCCTATTTGATTTACTAAAAAACCCTGACACTTCAATGGGGGTGCATGGGAGAGGAGAATTTTAAACGCAACGTAGATAAAGTGGCAACAGAGATAACATCCTGGCTTTTGCCATCCTTCTCACTAATTTACACTAGAAATAGAATTTTTGTTCCACCATATTTTAGTCGGTATTTACAAACTTCCCTATGTTTTCTGAAAAAAATCCCTGAATACTAATTTAAAAAACCCACCTCAACCCCCCAAATTTAACAAATCTATGCAGGAGTTGTACACATGCTACCTGCCCAGAATAAATCTGTCTCTATGAACAAAACTTGTATATGCATAAACATGCACATACACAAATAGAAATAATTAGAAATCTACTCAAATGAGAGATGAAACCTACCACTGGTAACACTGCAGAAGAGGGATCAATGTTAAAAACCTCTTACCCTGTATTAGCTAACAAGCATTTTAGAATCTCTGGCTAAAATCCCATTTGTGTTTTAATCTAGAACATTGATGCAGCCATTAGTCACAGAAGATATTCCCAGGCCAGACTCCAAAACCAGCCTGCAAACAGGGCTGTGCTGGATCACATCCCCAGTAGCCACTGGTTTTGGCCTGATTAGGGAGTGGAAAGAGCCAAGCAGCATCAAGAGCTTGCAGGTGTTTGCTGGGCTTCCCACAGCAGGCTCAGGGCAAAGGGGGTGGCAAATGCCCAGCAAGGGGACTTGCACCCATGGGACTGGGCAGGCAGTCACCTGCCAGGAGGGGAAAGGATGCTGGGGCAGAAATAAGACACAAAGAACGAACCAAGAATTGAAAAGCTGGTTGTTTAAAGCTATTACAATCAAAGAGTTTGGCCACACGCAGTGGTAAAGCTCAAAGTTTCTACCCAACCTATAAAATCACAGCATTTTTACAGCTTTTTCAGAATTGTAGATATTCTTTCCCTAATCTCCCTTGCCATAAACAACAATGAAGTCATTCTAGCTTTTGCTGAGTACTTTTCTTTCCCTGGTTTTATGTTTCCTACCCAGGCTGCCCATACTCTGCATCGTTACAGGTTTTCAGTTTTCCTCCTTTCTCCTCTTCCAGCTCTTGATAATCGAAGGTACTCCTGCTTCTGTTCTGACTATTCAGAGCACAAGGCAATTAAAGGAGAGAGCAATGAAAATGAGAGAATCCTGTTTTCCTGCAAATTTTTACTGCTCAGTAAACCTCCTGGCTTTCATCTAGAGAACATGATTGGATCCTTGGTATTTCTTGCATTTTAGTTTATACATTTATAAAGGAAAATGAAAATATCATTTGTCAACTAATTTTACATATATTTAGTACTTAGTATACTAATAAAGTTTTCAATAGAAATTCTATAATATAAGCTCAGGTATAGTTAATATTTGTCCCCTACAGGAGGAGTAAGGTCAACCCTTCACATCAAATGCCAGAGGATACCACCCTCCTGGTTCATCCCTACAGCATTTGGGAGCAAGATCCCAGAAAGTCACAAAAAACCACTTCAGCCAACATGGGAACACAAAGGGCCCATGGAAAGACAGGGCCTGTCTGCGTGTGGGGCTGTTTTAATTCTCAGCTCCTTTTGCTGTGGTTTGGACAGAACTGCTACACTAGAAGTTTGCTATAAATGGTTAGTAAGTAATTTGTTTTAAAATGGCCTGCAATTCAAGTTGAAACCTTTTAACCAGGCCTCAGTTTCATTTTCACACAGTCATTTTTGAAAAATCCCATTTTGGAAAAAGGCTGACCATATCTCTTTCTGTAATTAGAATTGTTTGTTTGCTTGCTTTAAGGAGATATTTTTCAGATATTCTAAAAACAAATATCCAGTCACACTAGATACAATTTCCTTCAAATTATTCATTCCCTCCAAAGCTGCAACAACCCAATCACGCATTTGGAAAATCTGGGATGATTTGTCTGTGTTAGTCATCAGCACCTCGGTTCAGCAGAGCGCTGGTTGCTAACGCTGGAGGGAAAGGGCACACACCACACCCGGGGTTTCTGCTGCTGGGACAACAACAGCAGCAGGAATTAAAAAAAAAGAGGCAGTAACTTGCAGGGAGCATGCATGACCTAATAGTTTTGATAAGAAAGGGGTAAAAAAAACCCAAAAAACACAAAAACAACAAACCCAAAGCAAAAACACAACCTCAAAGGGTAGCAGTAATTGTTTACAGAACAGCAGCACTCGGGGCTTGCCTTTTACATCAAGCTTCCTTGAATTGCTTCCGTGGGAGTGCTGTTAAGATAGGGGTTTGACTTAGATACCCATTGTACAGATTTGTATTTAGATTTCAAATATGGGTGTTCTGTTCTGTCACTGAAAGTTTGGGTATTTTTAAACTGGGCATGTCTGTGAGCATAAAGTTGTGTTACATATAGGCACACATCTGAGAAATAGCACAATTCATGTCAAGCACGACATTGGAGTCTTAAAATTTCTCTTTGCATTTCCAGCCACATCTCTATATGACCTAGGATATAGGTCGACACAATCCCATTTCTCCAATTAAAAACAAGGCAACCCAATTTAAGAGGTTTCAGCCCATTTCCTGGTGAATATTCAAGCCCACATCAATTTACTGCCTGCTTAGTTGTAGAGAAGCAAGTGTTCATGAGGCTGTGCATCAATGGAAGCTCTGTCCTGAGCTTCACCCTTCCCAGCAACAGCCCTGGGACGGCACTTAAAATTAAAATTGATGCAGACTGGAGTGCAGCCCTGCACTCCTGCACAGTTGCATGAGCAGAGCAATGAGGGCAGAGTGCCTGCCTGCATACAGATGGGAGCTTCTGAAAGCAGTGCTGCCACCCCAGGAAACAGTCTGCAGAACTACATGCCTCCTACGAACCTAACCGATGCTCACTGAGCTACATGCATCTAAATGACATCTGCTTCAGAAAGTCCTAATCCACACCGGTGGGACATTTGTATGACATAGTTCAGGATATCCACTCATCTTTTCAAATAATGCATGTGAGAGGGAGGTTTCCCCTGCACTGACTTGTATTCTCTTTTTCTTAAATATGTAAATTGTTAAGCTGCTCATAAATTATACACAGCAGAGTTTTTAATACTTAATTTTTAGCAATAATTTATTTTTTAATTCATTAATTTTTAAACAGGACGATCAGAACAATTTCAGAAAACACAGTTATCCATTTAACTTAAAATAGCTGCATAACCCTTCATGCCCCAAGAAAGTAGCACGTAAAATCTAACAAGCTCTTTCTGAAGAAGGGAGATCAAGTAACTGACTGCTGTAATTAAATAATAATTTTAGAAAGTAAAAGCCTTGTTTAAGTTTGATTCCTCCTGAATTCTTAATGAATGACATTTGGAAAAAAAAAAATCACATTATTGCCTGAAAATCTTGTGATACTGCTTTGTAAGATTCCTCAGAAACGATTTTTGGAATCTCAGAGCCTCAAAAATTTGGAAACGATCTTAAATCCAGTCATTAACATCCATTGTATCCCTCTAATCCTAAACATCATATGGAAGATATTACAGAGTCATTGACACAAAGTATTCTGCATTGCATGACCTCAGGATAACATGCCAGTTCCTTGCAATATGGCTTGGTTACAGTGTGCAAATGGGATCAAGCCATGTTTTAATCATGTTCCCAAGTTGCTCTAGAGACTCAGACTTCGCAAGGCTGCAAACTGGAAAAAACCCCAAACCACCAAGTTGAAACATACTTCAGCTCTGCAGGCGTAGGCACACGGCATTGTACCGAAATCATGCGGGTACCAAATGCTATGGTTCTGTGATTCTACTCTAGTAGGGCCACAGAATCACAGAATGGTTTGGGTTGGAAAGGACCTTAAAGATCAAGTACCAACCCCATGGCAGTATCCTGCCCATGGCAGGATAACTCCAACTAGAGCAGGTTGCTCAAAGCCCCATCTAGGCTGGCCTTGAACACTTCTAGGGATGGGGCATCCACAACTTCTCTGGGCAACATGTTCCTGTGTCTCACCACCCTCACAGTAAAGAATGTCTGCCTGACATCTAATCTAAATCTCCCCTCTTTCAGCTGAAGGCCATTCCCCCTTGTCCTATTGCTACACTCGCTGACAAAGTGTCCCTCCCCACCTCTCCCACAGGCCCCCTTCAGGTACCAGAAGGCAAATTTTAGTAATACATATATATCAAGGTTGATATCAAGACTGAGCAAAATACACCTTGAGATATGAAAAAACAAATCCTATGCAGTTAAGCCACAGAATACCCCCTGTTTGAATGTGTATATAGATATACACAAAGGCAGAAGAAAAGCCCTTCTCACCATCTCTCCTATCTAGCTGGTACCTTTCTCAAGTCACCTCAGCCCAGCTCAGAGAGATCTTTGCAGTGTGCAGGAGACTGAGCGCCTGGCATCCTCTCCCTGCTGCCATAGAGGAGTCCGTGGCTAGGTGGTGCTGGATGCACAACAGCAACATTGTGAAGAGAACTGGCCATCCCCATGGCACAGAGCCCCACTGCACTGTCCCTGGAAGCAGAACACCTCAGACACCCTACCCTCCACAAGACGGTAATGACCATCCTCTCCACACAGCACCAGTCACAAGAGACAAGAGCCCACAGGAGCTCTCCCCTAAATCCTGAGCTGGAGAGTCAACTCAAGTCAAACAAAGAACATCTGCCCTCTCGTCACACTGGCTGCCTTCCTCCGAGATCACAGCAGTGGAGTACCAAACCAAATGTACGTAAAAAAGAGACTGTATCTTTTTGCAGGAGGAACACCAACTTAGACACAGTACTGGCTACAGTACTCACCATATGAAAAACTCCCTGTGGCAGCACCCAGGGCATCTGCAGAGACAGCATCACAGTCTAAAATCTGAAAATGCCAAACCACATGCTCTCTTTGTAATACAGGCAGTTATTAAAAGCAAGGGAAAAACCGAAACAAAACACCCCGCACTTAATCCTTGATCCTTGCATACAAATCCTGAAAGACAGAAGGTCTGTATGCACTGGAGGCCAGACAATTTGCAAGTTTACAATTCTACTGAGAATTTTCAAAGGCAGTAAAAAGGGGGGAAAGCATTCTGTACCTCCTTAACCTCAAAGGATCACACAAGTACAAGCTTAGTCAGGAATTATACCTCACTTCAGGATGCATTTTCCTTTCTATATACATTTACCATTTCTATCTTCCTTGCTCATAATATATATAGCTTGTACATTTTGTGTTGTTTCTTTTTCATTCACATAAAGCCCTCTGTTGTCTCCTGCCTGACTCTTATTTTGAATATGGTCTCATGTAGCAGCCAAACACTCATGAAAAACCCTGTAACATGTTTACTTGGTATTCCTTATAGATGAAAGCCAGCCTTAGTAAAGAAAATTCAGTTATAAGCTTTTTAGTCAATTCTTTTTAAAAAGCCACTGTGTATTCATTACAAAAATAGCATGACTCCTAAGAAACAACTAGTTTAAATTCATTTGAAACTCCTGTTTCCCAAGCCTATGGGTGCTGCACACGGGGTCCTACTACACAGAAATCACTAAGTTGTTCTCTATTTTTCATGCATGTATCAAATTAAATACTCTCAAGTCTAATGCCCACCTAAAGACAACGCACTACGCCTTCAATAAAAACCATGGATTATAAATTTTATATTCAGGTTAACAACCTCACAGGAAGTCAAACCTGGAAACCAAAAACTGACAAAAATAACACTTACCTAAGGCGAGGAGAATTGTATTGCTTTGAGATGCTCAGGGAGACTTTCTCTCTACAGTTGTCAAAACTAAATTACCAGAGGAGCTGCAGACTAAACTTAGACTCTCCAGGGCTGCATCCATCCATAACCTGGCCTTTTTGGCACATCACAACTACAGCAGGCATTCAGAAAGCTCAGAGGACACTGCACTTTGCTCGGCCTACTTAGCAGACATAAAAGCATGTCTAAGACTCCCAAAGAACGCAAACCCTTTATGACTAAGCCAGCCTCTTCCCTTGCTGCTCCTCATCCTAGCAGCTCCCTTCCTCTAATGGGCAATTAGGGAATAGGCATTGGGTACTGCTACAGCATGTGTATTATCAAAGCTACTTCTCCACAGCAATGGGAAAAAGAAGGTCTGATTGCTTCTTCTGTCTTTATTTATGAACTGTACGTTAAGCTTGGGGTATGCTCTGAATAAAGCCTTCAGAGTAAAGGCAGAATGTCACGTTATTCCTTCTTACTTAAGCTCAGAACGGCCAAAACTATTGCTAGGTTGGCTGCAAAGTATAGGGACCTGTGAGGTCTCAACAGCCAGGTGCTGAACACCAGTGGATGCCATGTCTACACATCTCACGCCTCCTAAAAGTAAGGCCTTCAAGCTTTTTATCCTCCCCTTCCCTCCCCTGCTTTTTCTGGCCTTTCGATTGCTCCTTATTAACAAAACTGAATAAGAACTGCATAGTCACAAAACAGCATGACAAATCTTAATGCTGTAAAAAAAAAAAAAAAAA
>VZTM01008672.1:19353-41293 GCA_013400555.1 Jacana jacana
GAAAACATCCATGCAATTTTAGAGTAGGTTATAAAAATTGTTACTGTGGCTCTGCTGCTCCCTGTTAATGCTGCAAAACGCTTCATAATTGTAAAGAGTTTCCCCACATATTCTTCCTCTTTGAAGTCCTGCAGAAATGCTTATATTTTTGGAAACCAATATTAAGCTGCACAAAAGCTGCCAATGCTTCAAGGAACACCAGCCAAAGGAACACCAGGATGAATGACTAGGATCGGCTGTTGTTAAACTACAGTCGCGCTGGCTGGTGCTCTGCCTGTTAGCTGGCTGGTCCTTTGTGCTACTGTTCCCCCAGCTTCCGTACTGCAAGCTACACTAAATAAGTGACATGTACATTAAATCAATTAATTGGAGTTTGCAGGGTAACTTATTAAATACAGAAAGATTTCCGCAGCTTTTTGTCCGTCTTCAACGTACAGTACTTCAGTGTCTCCATGTACACGTCTGGCATGTGAGAAATGGACTATCCAGTTTCAAATGGAAAGGACCTACCCTGTAAGAGCACTGTGCTCTAGTGTCCACAGTAATCTTACAGAGTTTAGATCCACCAGTTCAGAGTAAAGTCTTCTGGACCACAGGAAAGACTGAACTAGGAATGCTTCTTCAGGTAAGGAACTACTAAAGCTCCTTCTGGGATTGTAATGAACAGAGAGAAAGTAAGATTAAGTACCATGCTCAACTATCAAACCAAACAGGGATATTCAAGTTCACACCTTTGACCTGTTAATGTACAAATGAAAAAGCATCAGGTAACAATAACAACAAATACAACCCAGGAAGTTCTGAAGAAAGAAGAGATTTCATTTGATACAGGACGGAGAAAGAGCTCTAATGAGACGACCCTTTTTCAGTTTTTCCCTTGTGGTGTGTCCCAAAATCCACACTGGAGGTCACAGAAAAAATCATATAAAAAGCTCTCTAATGAAATGGGACAGTAGGTTAGTGACAATTTCCATGCTTTTCTCCTGCCAGCCCCACCCAGCTGAAGTCTCTCAGTCTAAGCTTCTTAAATGACTAACTCCCTGTATTCTGCATAAACAATATTTTCTTAGATCACCTATCCCCTATTTCGGGAAAGAGTTTGGAGCTCATTTGTGGTTTTTTTGGGGGGCCTTTGTCTTGTTTTGTAAGCCCACACACGTTTAACTTGGAGTATTCACTTCAAAAGCTTCCTTTCAACTATTTATGAGCCTATAAATAGCTATGCAGGAACAAGTCAATAACTTCACCTGTAGGCTTCCTGTTTCAAACAATGGCCAACACTGGGTATTTTGGGATGAAAATGTCCATTTTCTCCTATCCTTCTATCTCCTTGTAAGTGTGTGTGCATCCGTATATCTATAGATAGCAACACCCCTATTTACACACATGTGCACACACATCCTCACAAAAATATGTTCTTGATGTATAATTCGCCAAAACAAAATACTTTGGCTAACTTCCGGACATGTAAATCTTACAGCAGCTAAATATAACATTTCAATTTCAAGTCTAATAACTGTGAAAAATGCTCTTTCCCATGTTCTATGCCTGTAGTTTAGTTTATATATAGTCATATTAGTTACTTACATCCACTTTAACCTGTGCTTTTTCAAATGCAATTTTATAGTTATTGTGCATCCTGAAAGCGTGCAAGCCTGCTGCTGCAGCTGAGATTCCTTTTTTAAATTTTAGAGTAGGCTATGAGGCTATCATCCTGAAAGGGTTTTCTATATCTGTCAGGCTTTTGAGGCAGAAAATTTACCCAGAACGGTAGGTAAATTCAAATATATAAGGCCCCATTCATGGATTTCAGTTGGACCAGTAAATAGCTGAAATGTGGTAATGTGGTCTCAAGTTCTATGTACTTAGAGCACAGTCTTCATAAGTAAGATATTCCCAGCATGTCAGTTGTCTGGAAGCAGCAATCTAAGTTAGATCTCATCCAACACAAACATCTCCAAATTTAAAAATCACAGTAGGAAATCAGAAAGAATCAGTCCCCAGGGGCATCCGTATTCTCAGTGAAACGTCAGTCTTTGTGTCATTTCTAGTCATCATCTAGCTACAGACCCTGTTATTTAACACATATCTTGTAGTTGCCACCCTGATTAACCAAAATGTCCAAAGTATTCAAACCATTACCCTTTTTTTCAGGGCTCATTACCAAATTTACTTACAACAAGTTCAGTTACATTTAAAGAGAAACAGGCAGATTTTCTTGACAAACGTCTGAAGCCCTCACAGCACTTCCTCAAATCCATATTTTTCTCCACAGCCACACTTGTGTTCTTTTCCTGCAAATACCAGCATGGATTTGAGGACTCTCACCAGGAAGGGAAGGGCACTGGAGGATGCGGGTTCTCTATTTGTCTCTTTTTCAGCTGTGTACAGTCTCCATTTGAAAAGATACCACCCGGGTAGCTTTAAAACAAAGAGGCTTATCACTGTATTATTTTCTTGCTTAGTCAACCTTTTTTATTACTTCTGTGTATCTTCTGCTACATTTGTCCTATCCACCTCTACATTTGTTAGTCTTACCCAAGACACCTTATCTTTCCATGATTAACATGAATGCAAAAATGCTTCCGTTGCACATACAGTCATCTCTATTCTCAGAGTAACTGTTTTATGTCAAAGTTATCTATTTTCAACAAATCAGACTTCTAAAGTGGTTTTAAAATAAACATTTGTAAATCATACCGTGCTTTCTTACCTGAACACAGTTGTTCGACTTTTGTGTAGTTTAAAGCTAAAATATCGTTAACCCATGCGATGATGTCATGTCTGCTCATAGTCTCTTGGGTTATAGAGGTAGAGTACACGTTGACCGCCATTCCCCAACTAGGAAAGAAAGGACAAAACATATTTTTGACATCTTGGTGACTGGTTTATAGATACCACGAATTTACACTGCTTAAAAAAGGGAAGGAAAAGCTGCATCACTGCACAACCTTCTCTTATTCATTGAGAAAGGAGGCTTAATTTTTAGGCTTTGATATATGACCTCCTCAATGTCTGCTTGGAATTTATGAACACATTTCTCTGTCGTTGTGAACTTGAACATACAAACCGACAGCATTCTGCTTAATGCTAACAAGGTGGTGGGGGGATCACAGACAGGATCAGAGACACAGAATCACAGCATGGTAGGAGTTGGAAAGAACCTTTTGAAATCATCCAAATCCAATGCCCCTGCCAAAAGCAAGTTCACCTAGAGCAAGTTGGATAGGAATTCATCCAGGCTTGTTTTGAAAATTTCCAGAGAAGGAGACTCCACCACCTCCCTGGGCAGACCGAGTATTTTGTCACATCGTGCTACAAAAATAGTGATCTGACATCTATCCATCTTTTTTTTTTTGCCACTGCAGGATGACCAGATTGCCTAAATCCTCATTTAATTTTCAGATAACATCTAGGAGACATAGCTGCTCTTCTTACCAAATACTGATTTCTTACTGGGACAGGGACTTTTTGGATTAATTCAGATTATTAGAACAGTCACCGAGTAATTACCAGATAATCTATTTTATCACATTATCAAGCTCTATCCTGAAAATAACTGAGACTTACACTCTCAACTGTCTGTTTGGAAATCTGCTGCAGAGCCCAATTTCTCCAAATCACTGAGAACACTTCCTCTCAGCTTAAACCCATTTGTTCTTCTGCCAACATCATCTTCCAGCTCTAATGGCTTTTTCTTTCCCAGAGCTGATTTCGTAATGCATTAGGGATAGCACTCAAGAGTCTGTCCCAGTGCCCACGTGGGCTAGATTAAACAAATCAATCTTCTGAGTCTTATAAAGTCAGATCTTCACTTACTGGTCATACCATCAGTTCTCGAAGAGTTCCAGAGAGTGTTCAAATAACATTTCACCAAGACCTTGGAAAATGGCACTCCGTGCTGAAAATTTTCATAGCCACATCATCTTAAATAGGTCCTTCTGGTTAGCCAAGGCCCTTTCCTGCAAGTAGGTCTTTTATCAGCAGTCTCCCCACATGCATAGAGTGGAAAAGCATACTACTTGGTTTTACTCTGTTGCTCTACATTAGTCACATCTTTCTGTTGTGAGTCATAGTCAAGAGCAAAGATCAGCATATTCACCACACTAGTTGTGGATGCCCCATCCCTGGAACTGTTCAAGACCAGGATGGATTGGGCTTTGAGCAACTTGACTTAGTGCAAGGTGTCCCTGCCATGACAGGGGGGCTGGAACTCAATGATCTTTCAGGTCCCTTCCAACTCTAACCATTCTATGCTTTTATAAGCTTCTCTCATCAATAGTTGCAAAGAGTAAAGTCAAGTTCATTCCTGTAAAGAGTAATAACATTCCCAAGACTGAGCCAAGGTGTCTCGGAAATGACCAAGTAGTCAAAGTTGCACTATTGCTCTTTGAAAGAAAGGGTTCGGCAGAGACCTTCTGTCTCTAGTGACACCAGGTAGCCACCACCTAACTGGCTAGCTTTGGTGCCAATCCTGCCACCTCAGCCTTGGGCCTCAATCTTCTCCGGCAGTGAACGAGAGCAGGATATCCTGCTCTGTAGGATCTGTGTGGGCTATTTCCATTGACAATTTGCAAAGACGTTGACTGTCTGAAGCTTGATAAGCAATTCTGCAGAGACCACTGCAGGTTCTCTGAGGTTAACTCCATCTGTTTTTCAGATGCACTGGAGCAATCCAGGTAAAAAGTGTTAAAAAACCCACCAGCATGAAACTTGACACAGTAACCTAAGTATGTACAGCAGGGAGTATGTATAGATGACAAAGTTCATAATATAGGCCACCTTCTACAAAACCAATTTCACAAACGCAGAAGATTGTTCAAATTGTCCCCGTCTACTGACATTAAGATCCAAAATATAAAATTACAAACTTGCCCAATTAGAAAAAAAAACAACAATTACATATATCTATATATAGAACAATAAAGACCAGTAAGAAAAAGTAGGCTTAGAAAATTCATGCTCTCCTAGTTAGACTACTACTGCCAGCAAATTCATTCTGAACCAGGCTGCCCCTCTACCCACTTCTGCACAGGCACCTCCAAATTATGGAAGAAATCAGCCCCTCTTTAATCTGCTCAATTCTTCCTGCAGGCTGCCAGACAGCACAGCTAACTGTACGAAGAGCACTGAATTCACTCTAACAGCCAAAGTCGTTTTCTTGGCACACACTTAGTGCTTGAAGGGAGTGCTAGGAACAAAGTTTTAGAAACAGGGAGTGATCTTTTACTCTTGAAATAACACCAAACTGGCTAACCATGGAAGCTTATCCTCAACATCAGGATGGAAGGGATTAAGCACCACACAAGGGCAAACAGCACCTCATTTCTTATTAACAGCACCTGAAGTTTAAACTGTCACTGTTAGCTTGGTTTCTATTATTCCTAGCCTTTTTATATAGACAAGAAACTGACAGAAAGATAGTACCACTGCCCCTGTTAAACTAACATGTTCAGCACCATTTGTAAGATCAGCTCAAGTAACAGCTTAACAGTGAATAGTGAGTTTAGCATTAAAACCAAGAGACCAATATGGAACAGCCCACTTGCTTCTAAAGAAACTAAAGCTATTTAGATGCTAATATTTGAAATAAAGCTACTCTGATCTCCAATTGCCACTACTACCTCATCTAAATTTTAACTGTCCTCTCGAGGCCAGGTAGAAGTCAGAACAGCCATCAGCTACGAGTAGTGAAAGCAGCAAGTCTACTCTGTTAAAAAGATCACGAAAATCCACACACAGGAAGGAAGCAGAAATCCCCTTCTTCCAAGAGCAACTGCAAAGACAAATACCTCTCCCTCTGCGAGTGACAGGAGAGCAAACAACCTCCTTTGCTGCAGTGCATGGGATGGAGAGCTCTACTTCAGGAAACAGTGAGTAAATGAATAACCTTGAGTTTTACAATGATACCCTGACGGATATCTGTAATATAACTTACATTGTGTCTGCACACGAATTATGTTCTAAGGGTCAAATGACAGGTCAGGCTATTTGTTAGACACAATAGCTTCACGTCCATACACACAGAGAAGCATGACGAGGTATCAATACAATTTTAAGCAAATGTGTGCAAAATTAATTTCTGTTTAAAAAAAAAAAAAAAAAAGAAAAACCAACAACCAAATGGTCATTTCCATTTATTCTCAGTGACTTGTAACACACATCTGAACCTTCCATGGCCTCTTCTCCCAGAAGAGTTCATAGTGGCTGTGCACATCTTGAAAGAGTTCACTATGGTTTTTTTTTCCTTTGGACAGAAGAAGTCCACTACCCTCCTAACGGTTACGGTTTAAATAAACTCAGCTGGGAAAGGTTTCCTTTACAGCAAGCACATTCTAATTTGCTGCTCAGATACACACATACCCTGTTTGCCACATGGGCAAACTTTGAAAAAACCAAAGTAACAAAGTAAAAAGAACAGAGGGGAGCTGCCACACTCGGTGACAGCCCAGAACCCTGCTGTTTGACACCCACAGCTGGGCCCAGGTTTTCTCCAAGACCCTGTTTCCCCATGTGCTGAACTGCTCTGAAAAATGTGATCCAGATTCCAAACACATATTAATAAACATCTGTAAGGCAACACAAGAGAACAGCTGGTCAGGTGGAGACTCACAGGCTGTTCTCTGTGAAGAGCCAACAACTTATTTGTATGTCCTAATATGCTACTTCTTTCCAATAACTTTATTTACATTTTCAGCTTGTTAGGCTTTCCCTTGTTTAGGCTGAAGGCTCTCAAGCATAAGGCTGCAATGAGGCTTACACAAGCCTGAAGATCAGCATCTACCCTGAGATCTTTAAGCTTCCGCCTTCAGTAGAGATGCCTGGCAACTCTACAGCGACTAAAAGCAGGCTGCAGATAGCCCATCACACCCCCCGCTTCAGAACAGGCAACTGAGGGCTAAAAACCTCCGGCTGTGTCAGTACTGCCTAACCACAAATGCCTCTGCTTTGTTTCACTTATCAGAAAGTGAAATTCAAGTCCCCAATAAATACAAACAAGCCATGGGAGAGTCTTCATGTATTAGGCCCAGGCTGTTCCAGAAAAATGCTTCACATGCACAGCTAAGCACCACAGACCCGAGTTCAGAGGATTCCTTAGGTACTGGAAATCATACATATGCTTAAGCAGCTTCCCCAATCAGAAATATACTTGCTCAGCACATCCAGTGGTAAACATTACACCCGGAGGAGTACTGATTTTTTCAGGCATTACATGCAGCGTTGAGCCTTCAGCTATAGGGTGTTTGTCAATGCTCTTGCTACAGATAACTGCAGCTGTTACAAGGTGTTACCCAGCTGTGTTTAAGGACAGTTTTGCAAGAGGCATATTCATTTTTCTGGGGAGAAGCTAACAGTTGTTGACAGCAGAAGCTGCATTATGCCAAACCAGGATTAACAGCAAAGCTGGAGGGGTTACACCAACGAACTTATCTGCAGTGTAAAAGCTCATCACACACCACCACCTCTGAACCTGCAAGGCCTACACATTTTGTACAATTAGGCAGGGTATGATGTTAAGTTTTCAAGTGCAGCAGACAGCCTATGTGACAATACAAAGAGGAGCCTTCTGGAAGCACGCACCCGATAGCATCAGGATAGATACTGCCAGTAAAACAAAAGATACCCCATAAAAAATTACTGAAGCGGAAGATACAGCAGAAAGGCTAAGATGTAGCTGAGAGAGATGGCTGCAGCTCCTGGCAGAAAGGATTTCTAGATGAAAGCTACAGCAAAACAAAAAACCCTGAAGGAATAAGCCCTGCCAGCATCAGTGGCTGCATCCCTATAGAAGGAAAACTCCTGTCATCCTGAAATGGCAGGTGATTTGCAACTGGACATTGCCTGCTGCTTTAGCATTCCCTGCACAAAGCCTTAGCCATAGCCATTATAGGACAGTTGTACTTGAAGCTGTCTTTACCAAAAGGAATCCTGAGGACAGAAAAATAGCAGAAAAAGCCCCAGAATAGTTCTGCCACCACTGCTCTCGCCTTCCCTTTTGACTTATGTTGTATTCCCACAGCAAATGCATCGGCCACGTCAGAGCACTGCAACCGAAACGCTACTTGCAGCAAGCAATATAAAGGCTCGATCTAGTCAGAATCTCAAAACAGTTCAAGATTCTTCACAACGAGGTATTGCCATAGAGAACAGAAGAAAAGGAAAAAAGAATCCTCTGGTTGGAATATTGGGAGAAATTCGTATCTTTTAAAATGCTGTCAAACCTACTGCACTGATCTCATGCTACTAAATGGCCCCAAATAGATAAAAGTCTTTTATTATCCATGTATGTCATTCACTTCTGAATGCCATTTTAGCTTCACAACATGGATCTGACTTGAAAGACCTAGAATGATTCGTGAAGCATGCTACATAGTCTAGGCAAGACTAAGGCAATCCATGTACAGTTTGATTGCTTGAATGCTGCAGGATTACCATTTAACACAGCAAACAGCACAGTTTCTGTTGTTCTCATTGCAGCCCCCTGTTTAAACACAAGTGAGTGTAGAGTACTAGAGATTTGCTTTGATTGGATTACAGCATGTTTTATGTTTTGTTCTCTTATATTAGAGGCTGCCTGCCAACACTGGGATGTTCTGACCTGCATCAATGTTTATGATGGGTCTCAAGAACTGGTTTAGACTGAGATTTGAACAACCTAAAGACTGGTGATAATTCTGTTTTGTGGTACATAACAGCTTTAGAAAAATTAATCCACCCACCCTACCCCACCCAAAATGTATTATCTGTGAGGCAAAAGAATACTGCTTGTTATCCAGACATTCGTCCCCTCAAGTATAAAAAACACAATAAGAAGCATTCAAATAATATACACGGTTTAAGCCAAACCCTCTGAGATGATCCAATAACTAGCAATGCATTATACTGTCTACCACATAGATTTTACAAAACAATTTTAAGTTTATTCACTAAGCAGATGTGATATTAGGGTTGATCACTGAAATCAAAAGAACAGTTAGAAATTCCAAGAAAATTATTTAGCACTTAGAATATTTTAGGGCACCTGAGGAGGACTAGCCACATTCACTGACTCGCTTGAATTTTATTTTTCTGATCTGCCAGTCACATTTGCATAGCATAAGTAAGACTTTAACTATCTTTTCATTCCTTTATTGTTCCTCCTGCCACAGAAACCGTACAGCAAAGAAATACATAACGTTATGTCTCCAGAGCAATGCTAGCACTATTTTCCCCCTTCAGGGGAATGAACATTTACCTTTCAGTCCAAAAGTGCAATGTGATATTAACACTTAACTACATGGTATCTTAATCACTGTTGAAAGTATTTGCATATCCTTATCAATAATATCAATATCACTGCAATAGCAGTGCTCGATGCTGAGCAGGCTCTTGTAAACATGGGAAAAGGGTGCACAAATTTCAGTATACGATGAATGTTGCTACATTTTAAGGTGTTTTATTAATGGAGAACCACAAAAAACCTTTGAAGTGAGCTAAATGAGAGAAACCTAAGTGTGGCAAGGCTGCAATGTTAAAACAAAAAAAAACAACCAACTATTTCTACTAACAGTTATTACCCTCTCCCCACCCAGGCTTTCAACTCCAAGATTTTAAGCTTGATTGCTGCTCCCATGCCCTGAAGGAAGACATTCAACCTGTAAATTTTTCACAATAGACACTGGCAACTGCTCTACCTTTCACAACAGACAAGGAGATTGTTAAAAAAGATCTTTTCTTAGATTGATTCAGAGAAAATTAATTCTCAGACTTACTAGAAACAACTAGAAACACCTACAGTTTAGAAAACAGAGCAGGATGTATAACCATTCTGCAACTAGAAAACCTTGAAAAAGCTGATGAACAAGCCGACATCTAATCTTCTGTGGAACAAAGTTTCAATTCACCAAGACAAACATGGGAGTTTCAATTAATCTTTTATTAATTTTTTTCCTCTGATGGAAAATAAGAGATTACTAAGCATACATGCATTTCATTGCTAAAGAACTTCTAAGAGATTAAAGGCATGCTGCAAAACAAGGTAACAGCAGTACTGAGTACTTATTATGGTGGAGAAAGGATGCCTGGAGAAGCATGATGTTTTTGCAAGCCTTGGTTCCTGGCCTGGGTTCTGCAAGAACCAGAGCAACCTCCTATCTTTTTGCTACCCCTACATGATGGATGAGTAGTCGTATTTTCAGGCAGTGGATTCCCAAGTCCTTTAGCCAACACAGACATTCTGGACAATAAAGACAGCAGCTGAGGGAGAGCTTGACCCCAAAGTCACTGCCCACCTGAGCACAGCAAGTGAACTCCCAGGCAAATCGATGTGGATACACCCACACACCTCAGCATCTGCCCCCAGTGAGGAAGGGACAAAACTAATCAGAAACGCTGATTAAGGAAAACCAATGCTACCAGGCATCTGAAGCGTTATGGCAGCAGAGGCACAACCCACCAGGCACAGCAGCCTCACTGCAGCCCAGCAGCAGCTCTGGCAGGGCAGGCAGCCCACTGCTCAGGACTCCTGCCATTTCCGCCTTTTAAGTCCAGAGAACGCTGTGGGCAGGCTTGGGAGTTTCAGCAGGGCTGAGATCCAACTAGCTGGAGTCAGATGAAGTCACCAAATGAATTTAGTTTTGACCTATCCAAGGTTTTGCTGCCCCCCCCCCCCCCCCGCCTCCTCCTCCCCTCTGACATGTATACATTCAGAAGTGAAAGGCTAAAGTCACACGCTGATTTACTCCAAGAATAACGTCATGGCAAATGCGATTCTGTAATACTACACAGTCCCTGCTGACGGGGGGCCTGAGCAGCCTCCGAGCGCAGAGACAGGCAGTGACTCAGCAGGAGATGGGCGCTCAGCATCCCCGGGTCCTCCTCAGAGGACAGCTCTGGGAAGAAGGGAAAACAGCAGGATTAAACACAGGGTAATGTCTCCTAAGGGGAGGCTGCAGTATACACTTCATAAAGCCTGGCCGTGTGAGGCATACAAAGTTAACCCACGGAGCGCTCTCACAGGAAAGGTCTGGTGCTCACTAAAGAAGGGCTTCAATACACCTTCTCCACCCACAATTGATGTCAGATGATACAAAGAACAAGGACCGTGTCTGTCATGCATTGACTTTTCTCTCTTTTACACCAGAACCAAATGTAAATGCACACTGATTTATGCATTGCAACGTTTACTCTAACCTTAATATACGCACATTAGAATCCCAGAGCATCCCGAGTTAGATAGGGCCCATAGAGTCCAACTCCCTGCTCCTGCAGAGAGTAAGGCCCTTTGAAAGTAGCCTTTTTAAGTAGGCATTTTGAAGGCATGTGGTGTCACACCTGTGAAAGGACAAGAAACAGCACAGCCACTGCTCGACTAACCATCCCAGGACCTGTGGGCAGAGATGCCTGTGCATGGCCTGCAGGACAGGGCCACCAAGCTGCCAGGCAGGCAGCCTGCCTCGCTCCATCCCTGAGCATGTCATCCTGGCAGGAAGGTGACAACACTGAGCAGGAGTATAAGAATGTTTATTTTAAGCCACCCTTACCCTACGATTGTAAACAAGCATGTGACAGCAGATGAAGCAAGAGGCAACCCTGGTAGCTGCTTTCAGTGGTACATCACTCTCTAAAACACAGCTGTGTATTTTTGTAGCCTGAAATATTAAGCTCTTGTATGGATGTCCAGGGTTCCAAGTGCTATCACAGCTCTGCTGCCATTTGGGGTTCAAAGGAGAAGTGCCAGGCTTTCTGCAGGGCACTCGGTGGGCAGGTTTCTAGGACCTAGCTCCAGCAGAAATCTGCTACCCAAACCCTGCAAATCCCCTGCCAGCACTGCCCCTGCACACCATGGAGCCATAGCTTTTTCCTAGGCTCCGCATTCAACCTCTCTCCCATTTCTCACTCCACCACTGGTGAAAGCTAGACTAAAAATAACAATTTAAAAAATCTCAGAGTTTTGACATCTCCAGTGTTGCTGAAATAGCCCCAAGTAAATAACCTTTAGCTATTCTGGGATTTTTGGCTTCTACAAAATCCCTGTAAATCATTATTAGTATTACATAGATTTCAAATGTTAACACTACCAGCCACAGCAATTTTGGGTGTAGATACCAAAATAACTTGATCTTTTCCTTCATTCTCATGAGTTAATACAGTAACAGAAAGAGACACTCTGAAATTATTCTGGTTCTCAAGATATTACCAGTAAATGACTTGCACTTTAGGATTAATCCTACCAGGGACTATCTAGAATAGGGATGAACTTTTAAGTGCAAATGCTTAACTGCTAAATTAATTTTGGAGCAACTGAAACTAGAATTCACTAATCCTTCATGGAGTAAATTGCCCTTTATGAACATGCTAGCTCAAGCATCCATGATTTATGTAATGTATTATTCTCACTGTGTGCCAGTAACCACAAACTTATTTTACCATTGTTGCACTACCAACGCAATTGCTGAGACTACCAGTATGAAGTAAAGCTTCCCCCAAATTGATTTTTTTTTTCTGTTCAGACAGACCTTTGAAGGTCTGTGAAGTCAGAGTCTTCTTTCGATTTCAGCTTTTAAAATCCTCTGTTTATCTAAAGGGGGAAATCCCTGGAGCTTTGTTCTCCCCAATAATGTTCTTTAGGTGGTGCTTGCTCCTTTGATGCAACTGTGGTTGTAAGAACAGAACTACTGGCAGTTACAACAGTCTTTATCTACAAGCCCCAGTAAAGCCTTGTACCTTAAGCTAAGGGAAGCATAGATGTCCTGTTTAATAGGATTTGACCTCCTTTTGTGGAATATCTTGAGGTCAATTCCTAAAGTGTATTGCTTCCAGCTGGCAAATGGTGACATTACCAAGTTCAACTCCCACAATAAACAAGTTA
This sequence comes from Jacana jacana, assembly GCA_013400555.1. Classification (NCBI taxonomy): domain Eukaryota; kingdom Metazoa; phylum Chordata; class Aves; order Charadriiformes; family Jacanidae; genus Jacana; species Jacana jacana. The sequence continues at coordinate 32,204 of VZTM01008672.1, forward strand.
AAAGGAAAAAAAAAAAGCTTTATTGCTTGAATTACCTTTGACTACATGTTAAGTTCAGGTAGGAAGGTAATAACCTGTGCTGCAATGTGGACATTTAGTTTCTCCAACCCTCTTGACGTTGCTGTAGGTCATGCGACAAGACAGTTCTGCACCACTCCCTGTAAAAGCCCATCAAACTAAGCTCACACCTGACAATTTAAGAGCTGCACTTACAGCTAAACGTTTTCTGCAGATTAAATTTATCTATAATGTTAATGTTTTCTGCATGAAAAAATGCACAATTTATTAAAAGCAGAGGGAGCAATTTATCAGCTCTTAACTTCGAGACGTAATCTTTAATTGTAATGTATATAATTAATTTTATTACATAGTAAAACTATCCCTTTGCTCTGTGTGTCTATGAACTTTTGGTCATCCCCGAGTACTAAATTGCAGGAGCTGCTCCCAGAAATATAGAGAATGCAATATGAAGCAATTAATAGACTACAGTACGCAGCAGAAACAGTTTTTGCAAGAACGAAACTAGAAAACAGTTGAAATTGCAGTAGAACTGAGACTGCACACACACGTTCTTCTTTTTCATTTGAAACCTTTGGCAATAGGATGATTTCACCTTGGTGGCAGTACTAAATTTGTTACCATATGATATCCCTTTCACTTTTAAAGTGCCTGATTCCATGACTGTTTTGTGTGCTGTGTTTTGAACTCCAGAGCTGTTTATGCAATAGGACCATAAACTGACTTGAGTAGGTGAGGAACTCCAGAGATACTTGCTCCAGTCTCCTCTTCACAGCAGAGCCAGCAAGAGAAGGCTGACCATGGTCCTGTCTAGCTCAGTTTTGAGTCCCTCCAAGGACAGATATTCCACAGCTTCTCAGGTAACCCCTTCTGGTGTTTGGCCATCCGCTCTGTGAAAACCTTTGTCCCAACATCTAAAGCCATTTCTAGTGTTGCAGCTGCTGACTGCCATTGCCTCTCATCCTCTCCCTGTGCAACTCAAGGAGCCTGGCTCCATCTTCTCTACACCCCCTGCCATCAGACAGCTAAAGACTGCAATGAGATCTCCCCCTCTCCTGAACTATTATCTCTTTGCCAGGCTGACCAAACCCAGCTCACATGCTCCAGCCGCCTGACCATCCTGGGGTCCCTCCACCCCACTCACTTCAGTATGTCACTGTCTTTCTCAAATTAGAGAGGCCAAATTCAGACACAGTATGGGAGAAGCACCAGAGGGGAATAATCACTTACCCAGAGCTGCTGGCTCCATGCCTGCTAATGCAGCCCAGCATGGGGTTGGCCTTTTTCCCCTGCAAGAACACACTGCCGACTCGCCTTCATCTTGTTCACCAGCACCACCAGGTCCATATTGCATAGCACTTCAGGAACAATTCTAGAGTGCTTAAGGTGGTAGTGGAAAGAACCCCCTCACCATATTAAGAATAGAGCTGCTTTAAGAGACAATGTGGTTCTACAGCACCCCTGTTGCTGTGAAACTCATTTCACACTTGGGAGCTACAGATTAAAAACATCCCTTGGAGAGCCAAACTTCTGCAGGAAGAAATATTCAATATTAAAGGGAAAAAAGAAAAAAAGATTCCTTATGCTTCCTTGATTCTGACAACTGGCACAACATGGATGTGTTTACTGAAAACAGTGTTTTCAAATCCTGATTCAGAATCTGCATCTTGCATAGCTTTGAAACATTACCAAGGGCAAGGAGTGATATGGACTCCAAACAACAATTCGGTAAAATATAATTAATGCCATCCTGCATAACAAGGTTTTCAACAGAACAGCTATATGCAGGTGAATGCTGTCCTTTTGGGAAAACATACTGCTTCTACTCAACCAATTATCATTTCACTGCCTCCATGCTCTCAGCATTCCTACACACCACAGCCCTTCTGTATACGTGAGCTCCTGTGGGACTTCCATATCACTGGGTAATGTACTCCACTTCCATACAAACAATTACTCACAGACCATATAGTTATTTTAATAAGCTATGATTTGTATAATACTGAATCCATAAGTGAAGCAAATGCATATTCTACTTCAAATATTTCAGTGCTTCCTATTCATGATATTACTGGACTAGCTCCACAGAGATTAACCTTAAGAAGCGAAGCGTAACAACCATGTAAAATTTGCCTCAAATGAATTTTCATCCCCCCCAAATTGTTTAATACATATTGCCAGCAAGCCCTTCTATACATCACCACTGCATTCCAGCCTGACAGGCAAGAATTCACATTCGTGTGCGTCTCTGAACAATTACAGCAGCTCGAGTAGGAAATCTGCGTGGTACTAAGGAACCCTGTTGTAGGGGGCATATTCACTCAAGGTACTCCTAGAAGATAGGACCGAAGTCCACAGATCTTGTAAATTAGCTCTCAGGGTTCCAAACTGCCAAGAAACATGGTACTGAAAATTAACCCCCAGAAACAATACACACAACCATACGGAAAAACAGGAACATACAGCGTTGCTTTACACTATACCATTAGAGAAAAATAAGCTCTTCCTTTACTGTTAACTGCCACACTGGAGAAGGGCCCGTCTTTTACATAAAAGAAATCCTGAACAAACATCCAAACCGAGAATTTTTCAGTTTGCATGGCTTGTTTAAATATACTTCTAGACCACTCCAAGTTTCTGCTTAAATTCACACGAGCTCACACCAATGTTTCCGTCCTTGCCCCTCCACGTGTGCAAGATCTATATTCACAGGCTCCATCTTCCACCACCTCACCCATATTTCAAACCCCTTCCCTCTCCCGGTCAACATGTGTAAGTGATGCAAAGCGGCCACATGCAAGGCCAGGAGATAAAGACCATGACCTGCGTGGCATATTCCCCTCCAGGCACAATGATCTGGCACTGCTTGTAGTATTTCCTAAGGAAGCTACGTCCTTAAGTCTGTACTCACTGCTGAATGTTTACATTTCCTGTTTGGATAGCATAGCAAAAAACCCAGATCTAGCACAAAAGCACTCTCCACTAAGCAGAGGACTCTTTGGGAAACAAGAAATAATTTCGAAGTGGCTAAGCTGAGCCATTTTGTGGGTGTGCTTTCAGTATATAGAGCCTTCTCTAGCAAACATTTAATAATTTGGTATACCACCAGAAAACTAGACAAACTCCTGTCAAAATATTACAGGCAAGATTTTAGTTTTGAATTAAAGATGCAATAACACAGAGAAAACAAAGTGGCATTAAAAATAAAAAACCCACTGCTTTTAAAAAACCCCAACACCCTCCCATCTTACTATAAGGAAACAATATGAAGAAGACGTTTTATTGGTGAGTCAGGCAGCAGAGATCTGAGCAAAACCCAAACAGCTATGCCCTGCTCAGCTAATCCCATCCACAGAAGACACACGGATGTTTTCCATTTACATTCCCTAGCACTGATTCTGGAAGCGAGTGATCAGTGCCTCTGGCTGGAGGCAGGGATTCAGCAAGGGGAGGAGGTATCTGAACGCTGTCCCTCTGCAGCCTGGGTCTCGCCGCTGCCACCACCAACCACTCTTAGAGCATGGCCTTTGTGCCATCCCGCACAGTGGTTTGTGTGATTGAGAACAGATGTGGCAGGACCACTCGTTTTCAATTATCAAACAAAGGCTGAAAGTTGCATCTCCCAAATGAAAAGGCCGGTACACGATTTATCTGCTTTCTTACCAAGCCTTTGCTGTAATTAGCTTTGGGCACGAGGAAGGAGAAAAGACTGTCAAATTAAGCTAGCATCCCCCCCACAAGCACCAAAGCCAAAACCTCAAAGATATTTTTAAAAATAAGCCACTTGTTCAAATGCCAAGGCTTGAAATGCAGACCTACTACACTTCTTTTTCCTTACTTACTGCCTCCCAAACCAAGTTTTATATCTCAAAAGGTTAGAACAGATACGTCACCTGGGAGAACATTCCTGTCATCCAGCCTGCCTCTTATGAGATAGCTGCATCGCCCTCAAACTAGCCTTTCATGCAGCAAAGGAAAACACCTCAAAGAAACAGCTTTAATCAGGCTCTCCTGGTCCACAGCCCCACCTCCAAATCACCTTTCTTTCACAACACAGCATATTTTTCAGTGCCTGTTTTCCAGAGAGGCTGGATTGAAAACAGCACATAAAAGCCAAAATGTCTATTTCTAAAAGTGACAGCATCAGGTTCAGTTCTCACATATCCCCAACTCGCTCCCTTTTTCGTTAGTATGCCAGAGACACAGTGCTGTTGCTATGCAGCTCAACAAGGTAGTTTAAAAAAAACCACCACACCACGCAACAAAACCCAGAATGCAGCCTCCCACCTACAGGATGTTTCTGAAACCCACGGAGGCTGGGTGCAAATGAGGCGCACTCAGACCTTTTTGGTGAGTGCACTTGGGTACAAGCTGAGAAGATGGTGCTGTCTGAAAGTTACTTTCATTTCCTGACACAAACCCGGTTGTCTGTGGAGTGTCGTTTCCTTCTTTTCTCTCTCCCTAATGCTACCCCCTCCCTTAGCCCCTAGCTTTATGAAGTATTCTCAACTCCCAAAACACTGTGATGGTATTTCCTTCAAGGATGATCTAAATTCGGGTTGAGAGAGCTAGCCCAATAGTGCAGGGGTGGACTATCTCAGCTTCAATCTCCTGATGTGGTATCAAGCAGAGTCATCCCCACAACCCTCCAAGATACTTACATGCGATTCCTGGTAACCTTCAAACAGTATCACCCTGTACTTTGAGAGCTGGACCTGCCCAGCAGAAGATACCCACCAAGTACTCCCCTAATCAGAAAACAGGATTAAAGAAGAAGAGCAGCAGTGGCAGGAAGACAGCTTTATGAAAGTGAAAGAAGAGAAAACAGAGGGCACCTAAGCCCCCAGGAACCACAGAAAGATTTCAAAGATTTCTCCATGGTACCTCTTACACTGGCTGGTAGCTGCTGGCTGTGAATCATCAGGATGGTCTTCTCTTCGATAGCTAATAACTATCTTGCTGCAGCCCACATGGTTGACAGACAAGGGGATTATCACAAGCACCACTTTTAGGAAAGCTCAAACCAAGTTTATATGGTGTGATTTCTGCCTTTTTTTTTTTTTTTTAACAAACATTTATTATCCCATTTCTCCTGCTTCCAGGGAAATCCAGGACAAAATTCTCACAATGTACAACAGGCCAAGAGCAAACACCTCTGGAAATAGTGTTTCAGTTACTAATATATTTAGTGGCATTTGCTTGGACTAGCGTTTACATTTTCAGAGGATGAGGGCTGTCATGCCCAGCTACACCAGGAACTGAAAAGACAATTCACTGCTTTTAGTCCCCATCTTCCCACTTCCTAGCATGGAAAGTCTGGGCCTCAGTCTATTATTTGTAACAACACAAATGGTCTTTTTTTGTTTCAGTACAATTACCTGCTTACCATTTTCAGTAGAACCTAATTTTAGAGCAAGAAACACCCCTGCCCAGAGTAAGGCAGAGCAGTAAGCTTCCCTTTGTACCCTGAGTAAAGCTGCACACGTGTGGAAGTCACCACAGACAGTGGCAGGGACACATCCTGCCCAGGGAAGGATGCTCCCTGCCAGCCTGGGCCAGCTGGCATCCGGCAATTCATCGGGACTTGTGAAAGCACAGGCCAAAACAGATATTTATGCTCTAATGTAAATCTTGACTTTCAGCATGGAAGTTACCAGCTCCCACTGCAGTAAACTACAAGGGCCAGGTCCATTCTGTAACGCTCCACAGTGTTTCAGGGCCAGGCGAGGAGATCACTTCTGTCCAGCTTTCATTATCACCCACTCCACCACTGCACATCAGCAGCTCAGTGATTTCTAAAAGCACAGCAACAGCCTTGCTAAATATTTCAAACAGGTACTTTTGGAAAGGTACATACTCATAGATATGCAAGGGTTTTTTTGTTGCTCTAGTTTCATGATTACTTTTCTTCAAATGACTAAACTAAAATAAATTAGTCCCCATTTCCCTACCCTTTGTGAAAATTCTGGGTATAAAACTAAGTATAGCCACTGCAGGAGGGACCAGAAAACCATTTTTCTAGCAGCACACAGATAAACCAGAAGTTAGGTGCAGTATCCCACAACGGAGGGAACAGGTTTGCCCCTTTTAGACTGGTGTGATTTAGGCTGGGTAAGCCCTTCGAACCAGGAAATATTCAAACTCTTCCTACAGCTAGCTTTAAAAAATATGATGCGCCAATCAACCACACAAGATGCCTAAAATCTGGCAAAAAAGCACTGCAGACTGGTGACCTGCTTAAAAAAAAAATTGATTACACACTGTTGATTCAGTTTCTCATTGCATTTTTTCAGTCTTCTTAGACCATACAAGTAAAGCTATAATTGACCGTAATGCTGTTCTCAGAAACGAGCCCAGATCTATTTTGGGCCAACAAAATGACACCTCAGTTCCAACCAAATTTTAAAGTCAGTCTCCTGACTTAGAGCTCCTGAAACAGCGTTTCATTAGAGAAATACAGACTGATTAGACTTATTTACTCCGAGAAAGGGAATGTCTCCCTGTGACTAAATTTTATGCTAAAGTGCCTGGTTTCCATTTACCAGCTAAGTGAGGCTGGATGAGAAACTTTACACCTCAGGCCTGTCCATCCCAGTCTGCAAAATATAATATGTCCTTTGGAAGACTTGGAGTAAACTATTTGTGGCTTTGCATACAGAGCACATGGCCGGAGCTCATGTGGTAAAGGTTCAATTCCCTACTGTGTCCTCAACTCAGTGGATTACTCAGGGCAACCCCGTTTCCCATCAGCTTCCTAGTCTGCAAAATAGTATAAGCTTCACCTCTTTCTAAACCTACTTCAGGAGCTGGATATCAAATCAAAAATCAGCTCCTACCAAAGAAACTGCAATGTTTTTCTTTCTAAGGCCTGGGAACATCTAAACTAGTAAATTCTTTTTTTCCTGATCAAATGCTATTTTTTTAATGAAACACAGTCCACTGGAAGTATAAATGCACATTCCTGATATTACAAGAGAGAAAACTGAAAGGCAAACACTGAACCTCTATACATCTGGTAGGCAGAGTCTAACCTAAGAGCAAAGCTGCACTACGCAGAAGTGTATTGTGAGCAAAGAACACTCCTGATCTGTTGTCATGCTTCAGGCGCCCTTTAATGACATATTTATTCCATATTACTAGATGCAGATGGAACAAACCAGCCCGACAATCAGGGGCATGGCAACTTGATGTGTCATATGGAAGTTGTACAGGCTGCTCCATGAACCTGCTCCAAAGTCAGCAAGGCACCAACAGCCCAGCATGGCAGGAGGCACAATGCTGATGGCAGATTAAACTAGATTAAGTTTTATTAAACAAACTGCTTCAACTCAAAGGACAAAACTAGCCTAGCTATTAAATATTTTTATGAACGTTAAAAGCACTTTTTATTCCAGTATCAGAAAGAAGTTTCACCAGTCTTCAAATTTTCTTTAAGGTTTTATTCTATTATGGTTGGCATTGACATCCCAAAGTACTTAGAGCTACAGATTAAAACAAATCATTCTCACAGCTGGAGAATCAGCAGATTTGAATGCCATGACTCTGTAGATCAGGGTAGGTTTCCACAAGCAAAAGACAACCTAACTAGGAGTCCCCCAGCAGAGATTTAATTTGTGCATTAAAGGTTTATTATTGACAAAAAAAATAAATAATTTGGTAATACTGGCCTAAAATGACAGGCAACATCAGCAGTTCAGAGTTCCTTTATATCACTCCTGATACGAATACAAATTTATACAAAGCTCTGCAAAACTAAGGAATACTCCTCCCGATGAAAGGCTATTCGGATACAGACTAACTTCACAATGACTTCTGTCATCATGGGCTTAACACAGCCTCCTCACAAAATGTCTTTTCTAAAGGTAGCTCAATGTCTAGGACAGACAGAAGGACGAGGACCCTGACTTGATGGCTGCAGAAAATTACATACAAACATTGTAAAAGGATAATGGAAAACCCCGTTCAACAGAGGTTTTCCAGGAACGCTCTGAAGGACGCCAGTGAGGTAGCAATCAGTAACACCTATGACATGTCAGAATAGCTCAAGATAGAGGCATGATAATTCATTTCAAATCTATTCCACATTTCTGCTTAGGTTCATAATGGAAATACAGCTTTCCTCTAGAACAGTCTAGTACTGCTCAGCTGAAATTCAGATACAGAAAGTGAGAGCTCCAATCTTTCTCCACAAAGAAATAGGTCTTTACAAAAAGCAATGTCGCTGCTTTGTGCTAAATCATGGAAATCATGGAAACACAAGGTTGGAAAGGACCTACAAGATCATCTAGTCCAACCATCCTCCTATCACCAGTACTACCCACTAAGCTACTAAATCGTGTCTTGTAGCAGCTTTTCCAGACACTTCTTGAACACCCCCAGGAACGGTGACTCCACCACCTCCCTGCTCCACAACAAAATATCAATAGGTGCCAAGAGAGGGACAGAGTTCATTTTGTGGTCTTCAAACAAACCACACACTTGGATCTCCCAGGCGTTTCAGCATCAATCCATCAGCGCGCCATCAACAACGACAGCCACCCTTAAGGTTATTACTGGTCAGCTCTCCCAGTAGCAGCTCGTTATTCCTCAGCAGAAGAAAAAACAAAAACCAAAAAACCCCCAAACCTGGGATTTTCTCCCGACAAACAAGCCAAGTCATCCCCATTTGTTTTCATCTAATCGAGCACACAACTCGCCACTTCAGTCAGATATTTGAAAGCAGCATCATTTCCTGCGGTTTGAAAAAGCAGCTTTAAGGGGCGTGTTCTCTGCAGAGGCATTGCTCGCTGTCAGCCAGGCGGTATTTAAAATAACTGTGTATTAACATCAGGGGAGCTACCGGCCGTATTGTGGCCCTTCGAGTCGGCAGGCAAGGAGCACCGAAAACCAGTTGCGTTGCGGGCCGCGCCGCGACCCTTATCAAACAATGCAAACAATTTTAATGAGCTTATCTGCCGGAACATATTGTCAGAGATGTTAATGCAGAGGAGCTGCCAGCAACGCATGCCAAGCCATTCCTCAAAAATGCCTACAACCACGACAAAGGACGTGCCCCCCGCCTCCCCTCCCCCC
>VZTM01008672.1:49096-82891 GCA_013400555.1 Jacana jacana
ACCTGGGCACACTGCTGGCTCATATTCAGCCACTTGTCAAACAATACCCCTAGGCCCTTTTCTGCCAGGCAGCTCCAGCCACACTTCCCCAAGCCTGTAGCGATGCATGGGGTTGTTGTGGCCCAAGTGCAGGACCTGGCACTTGGCCTTGTTGAAGCTCATGCCATTAACATTGGCCCATTGATCCAATTTATTCAAGTCCCTCTGTAGAGCTTCCCTGCCCTCACGCAGACCAACACTCCCACCTAACAGCGTCATCTGCAAACTTACTGATGGTATTCTCTATATCCTTGTCTACGTCATCAATAAAGGTATTAAACAAATGGCCCCAATACTGAGCACTGAGTGGTCACCAGCTGGATTTAACTCCAGTACAGGTACTGAACTCATGAAGCTTGTGCAGCATTTGTAACTCATCACAGGGAACATTACATTTGTCAGCATTTGCCAAACTGTTCAAGACACTCATCACTGCTAAAGAGGAAGGGAGAAGGCTGGGATGAGAAAGTCACAGTTCCAGAAGATGGTCAATTGAGTTTTTTGGGTACCTAATGCTATATCAAAAAAGTTTCAACCAGCTGATAGAAAGGGCTGGATCATGACATACCAAGATTTGAAGGGGTTACTTTGTCCAAGGAAACTGTTAATTAAATGTCTGTCCTCCCACAGCCAGCAGAAAGCCAACATAAACATTATCACATACTCTAGCTAACGTGAAAGAAATACAGAGCGCATTCATGCCTGACCAGGATCAAAATCCCACTGCCAAGTCATTCAAATAGTGTGTGAGTGTTTCTGCAATTGCAAACCCTGGCCCAAGAATCCAGTGCCTTTCAGAAAAATATTCTACAAATAGTTTCCTCACATCCTTACAACATACTACAAATCATCCTCTTACAAAAGCAAATGTGTCTCACGTACCCATTACATTAGGCAATGCCAAGAAATTACATGGAAAGTGGTGTGCTTTTTTGTTTGTATGCTGCCTGTCCTTTCTCTTGGTAACTGGTTTTTCTCTGGGACATTTGCAGCATTACACAAAACCCCAATTTTTGTCAGCTTTCTGCATTTTACCAGTACAGAAGCAGGCCCTGCTCTTATGACCAGTTTCCTCCACACGCTCACCACTGTCACAAGTCTGCACAAGCTTCCCCTGCCTCACCCTCAAGCATGAGGGGGTCCTCATCCTTTCCTCCATGCTTGTTTCCTGATCCATGCAGTACTTCCAGCTCTGCAGCTACACAAATCCTATCCCTTTTCTCCATTGCTACAATTAGATGAGCTCCTCCCTTTTATAGCAGGATTTCTTCCACACCTGAGGTTTCCCCATTGTTCTCCCATTCTTTTCCACCCTTCCTTTGTCAGGCATAATCCTTTGTAGCACTTGGGCAATTTCCATTTTCCTTCATCAACCACCTGCAGAGAACCTGGATGAAATTGGTTTCCTTCCCTCAGACAAAGTCCTGGCATACCTATTGTCCAGCTAACATACTGTCATTAGCTAATTATGTCTCATTTCATCCAGGCAGAGAGGAATGTGCTACAGTACTTGCCTGCTAAGCTGCATGCACATTCTCATGCAACCACCTCAAGAAGTGACACCTGTATTTAAGGGCTGCATAACACCCAGGATTCACACACCTCCTCTGACACCTCACCACCATTAACACACTGAAGAGCTGAAACCCCTGTGGACTTCTGAAAAACTAGGCTGCAAGGACTTGCATGTGATCACCAGCTCACAGATAAATCAAGGAGTGTTCCTCGTTGCATTGGAACAGATACACGTATTCCACACACACAATTTAACTGAAGTTTGTCTTACCATTCACATAGACTTGCTTTTAGTTATTTCAGTCTCCTCATGGGCCAAATGTAAACATCTGAGGAACTCTGTTCTGTGCTTTCTGATTATTTCTTACACACACGTTTTTTAAGTTGCTGTTAAGTATTTACATCTTTAACACACTTGTAAGGAAATAGTTACTATTTGCAAAAGCTAGAGCATTTGGGAGCAAGAAACTGTTCTTTCTAAATACAACCTCATTGCTACTTCACACAATAGCATTACTAATCATGAAGTTTTAGTTTCCTCATTTATTAATGGAAAACAGACTTTTTCCAATGGCAGGAGTCAATGTGCATTACCATCTTAGTGTTTATCCAAAGTCTATTCATAAAAAAGCTTTCAAATGAAGAAGAAAAATAACTTTCACAGACAGCTTTAACCATTTTCCGCTAACCATGTTAGCACAGTACATTAAAAAAGAAAAAAAAAAGATTTGCAAACTGTCAGGGAGCCTCTCTCCCTGACAGGCATTCCCTAACAGCACTTCTGGAACTTGACACATTAGACCAAGTTCCCATGAATGCTTTGGGCCCTTTATTAACCTAGTGCTGCAACCACTTTACTTAGATACTAGCACCCTACAGAAATGTTAACAAGCACTTTCTCAAATCCTGAAATTTCAAATTAGCCAAGAATGCCCTTGCCTGCTTGTTAGGAGGCACAGCTACTGCGGGCCTGCTTTAGTGGAAGGTGCATCTGCTAAAAGCAACACACTCAAACACTGGGGCTTGAGGAGGACAGAAAACTTGTGAGCAATGTACAAACCAAAATTTTCCCTATAAAGTAAAATTAAAAACTTCTTAAAATCATATCTAGTAATTAAATTAACAGTACCACAACTGCTGCCATAAATTTGTGGATCACTTGTACTACTGTGAGCTCTATATTCTTTAAATATAGGGAAAAGATAGAATGGAATGTGAAGCTCACACTTTCACTGTAAAATAGAGGGAGGGCCATTAGAAACATACACACCTCCATTCTGAGCAGACAAGAGCATACAGAAAGTGCATGGTCTTACTGGAAAAGACAAACAGCTGGATTTACTTGCTTCCATTAACCAACGACCCACATGTCAAACATAAGCTGTAGATTTAAGAGTGATTACATGAAGCCTCTTATATTAGACAAAAAATAAAGTTCCTAGCTATGAAATCATTCCAGGTCTTAAACTCGGGTGCAGCCAATGCTGTTCTTTTATACACACGCAAGGTGAGAACCAGTTATTCTTTTAAAAATGTGTAATAAAATGCAAGGGTGTTTCCTATGGTGCCATTCAGAAGGTGTTTATCCCATGCAGCCCACTTAGGTCGTTAGCAGCGAGCCAAATCCAGGCCTTGTATAAGAGGATGAAGCTCTAATGGAAGTCACCACACAAACCTTAACGTGGGGGCACTGCCAGCTTCCTTCTGTGAGAAATGGGTATTCATAGAGGAGGAAAAATGATGCTCCCCACACTAAGCAGTAACCAAGACATCTACCCAGCCCATCTAAACACTCAGGACTTTTAAGAGGTCTGCGGCTGTGCATGCTTTGGTGGGAGGTCTCCAGCTGAGGCTGTTAAGGCTTGGGCCAGCTGCCATCCACTTTGCCCATGGCTGAGCACCTCCCACCACACACCTGCTTCTGTGCCTACGCCGGGGCTCAGGTAGGAACAAACTTGCAAGGCCATACAGACGATTACAACATTTGGTCCTGAGTTAACAACAGAGGAAATGTGTCAAGGACAACAAATTACTAGGTCCCAAGACACCCAAAACCTCTAATTTTGCCACTTTGTTCTGTAACACAGCAGCAGCAGAGCACACAACAGTGGCCTCCCACATTCCACCTAAGGCTAAATAAGTCTCTAAGAAGGCTGAAGAAGCCATTATTCTAAGGAACATTGTTACTGTAAGGACAATTAAAAAAATTAAAGGCATGTTGCTTGCACCTGACCTCACTAGTGGGCTGTGCACTGCCAGCAACTCACGCTTTACTGTGACTCAGTGTACAGGGTGATTTTCTGGAAGATTCAGATCATGGAGCAACATAATTAAATAGGAATCTCAGCAGTCAGCTAATGAAAACCAAAGTTTCCAGCCCCAGTGATTGCAGAGAAATACTGAAAAATGCTAATACTTGGATGAGGAACCGCCACCCCCCAACAGATCCAAGAAACAAAACCAGAAAAGCCAGCAACAATCACACCTCACCCCCCTCAAACTCACCCTCAAAATAAAGTGCAATATTTGAATTAGCTCTTTCAAGCCTTTCCTTACCCTTGGGCTCCTGGCAGGCAGGGTGGGTTGCTGGGAGCCTGTCCCCTTCACTCTGCTGCTAGAGGCCCTGAGCACCGCAGCTCAGCATCCCAGAGCCTGATGTGCAAGTACCTGCTTTAGCAGCTGTATTGGAGGGGAGGCCAGGTAAGCTATGCAGCACAGACCACACCACAGGATACGGACATGTGTAGTTTATAGAAAAGAAGGTACAGGTGAGAACACGGCCGTGGCACTCTGAGCTCCAGCTACCATCCCACCTGCAACTGCATTTTGTTCCAGCACAATTCTTGGTCATATTCCTCAGCAGCACTCAAGAGTCACCACTGGGTGCAGTCACCACTTGTGCCAGCTCAGTCTTCTCTTCCCATCTTCCTTTTTACACTCCTCCAACTGCCTTCCTTTCTCCATCCCTCCTGCCTTTGCTTTTCCTTCCCTCAATGAAATCTAGAGCTACTTACTGACTTTGCTGTTAGCACCTTCTGGACATTGAAGCGATCAGCAAGTGGTCACGGTCCCAGTCATTATTGTAAACAGACCAGCAAAAATACAGGCTCCTAGAAAAAGATCTTCTATCTCCCCAACAGATCCAGCCTGACAGCAGGCTTGGGATGACTGCACAGAATCAGGGTAGGTCCTGCTCACATTTGCAAGATTTATAAAAATCTAGAAACTGCTCTGAAAAATGATGCATTTTTATAGCATCTGGATCCAGTACTAATACCTGACATATCTGATAAGCATTCATATCTTTTAAGGTCCTTAAAAAAAAAAAAAAGGACATATTTTGCTGCTGAAGCAAATATCAAATTTTTACTTGAATCATCCTTTAATAAACATTCTCTAACTTTTAAATGAAGCACCATTGATAGGCAAACTGCAGAAGGCAACAAAAGGCAATTAGAAATAAGGGTATCATTCTTTTTTTTATGTTATTGTATATTGTCACAGCTTCAACACCCGTGGCACAAGTAGCATCATTTTGTAGCCCCAGAACAGTCATATTGAGTAAAAAATGAAAAAGCTTTCTGTAACATTGAGCACAAAAGGTACTAGTGCCGTGAAAACAGTGTCTTTTCCTCATTACAGCAGAAAATGAGGTTTCTATTTAATAAAACCCCCAACTACAAGGCTATGTGTTTTTGTAACTGTGGATGTATGTCAGCACTGTTGACAGCTTCTGTGTCAGAAAGGATCTCATTATTAACTCTGAGCAAAACCACACGTTATCTTTTTGAAAAGTAAAGTTACATTCCTTACGAGTCAGCTGTTTTGCTGAGCTCCTGTGGGATAATTCTTAGTATTGGGCACTGAAAAAATAAATATCACCCCAAAGTTCAGAATATTTTCAGACAGCACCATAAAAGGCTATCAAAGCTACCCAATTCCTAAGTTAAAAAGGGAACAGGGCTGGTGAGTGCACAGCCATAAACAAGCATTCCACTTCAGTTAACTTTGCTCAATTAGGTTCAGGATTTAGGTCTCCAGTTTTCTCATGTTGTGTCAAAACCAGCTATAAAGCAGCTGTCCCCTTTGCAGGACTGACTCCTAAAGAGACACCCTCCACTAGGTTTTGGGGGACCTTGCAGTGTTTCCACAGAAACAAAATGTTTTCAAACAGTGTACACAGCCCAGAAGTTCACCTATTTCATGCATCACCAAAAGGTCTGAAAGTACAAGCGACCCTTGAGAAAGTCACATCTTTGATGGACATTAAGAGGACATTAGGTTTGGGGAAAGGAGTACTGGGGAACCGAGTTGGAAACAGTGTCCTTAGCTAAAAGTAGCATTTTATTCTGCACTGGGGCTAGGAGGTAGGGACAAAGAAGCAAGAGGAAATGTTTCTTTAGACTGCCTGCTTAAAGTAATTATATACAGCTTCTGCATGAATGACCAGAGAGCATTTGTTTCTGTGCAAGGAAAAGAGCAGCTTGTACAGGTCTTTTTGTTCAGGTCTCCCCTGAACACCTCATGGTTTAGTAGTTCCTCAAACACACCTTATATATATGTATATACATTTTTTTAAAATACGTATTTGTTTTCTGTCTCAAAATTATTTATTGAAATATAACAGGTCCCAGAATGGCTTTCTAACAGTATATATCATAAATGTTTTAGTGATGATAAATCAAGCAAAGAATTGCAACTGCCAAAAGCCCAGTGTAAAAGGTGTGAAATTCCTTGGATGTTCCAAAATCCATTCCTCATGCTATTGCCCATATAACTTAATGCCATAAAAAAGTGTGGCCATTTGTCAGACTCAAAGTCACTGAAACCAGACTGGAAGGTTTTCTGAGGGGAGACTAGTGTATAATAACATGTTACATGGATTTGGCTTTTGCAATTGTAATAGCTCAACTAATTCTCTAGCAATATAATGAATCTCTGGTATTAGGAGGCGGATAGCTAGATCTTTATTTTGACATATAATAAGCCATAAGGACTAAGGGATTTGGAGAGGAAAGTCTACACAGTAAGCAGCAATCCATGGGGAATACGCTGGAAAGCTGACTGTTGCTTCACAGAGAGGGTTACTCATTGCAGGAAATCTGCTCATGTCAGATAAGTTTCTGTTAGACAGGTAGGATGCAGTCTGCTTTTATAAACATCCATTTTGTGGTTGCACACTATCTCAATGCTCACAGTTTTCATTTCCTGTTGTTTCAAAGTACTTGTGACAACACCAGTCTAACCACAGTGACTTTAAGCAGCAGCACCACTCTGTGCAAGAGTAGAAAGTGATCAATGAAACCCCCTGTGGCTTAGCATAGGACATTGCCCCATGGCACTTCCATCTGCAACACCTTCATGGGAAGGAGTGTGTCCACAGGGAGAGGACTTTTTACATTTTCCTCATTCTTGCTTTCAAGATTCCTCTTACAGTCTAGAGCTATTGCTTCATCCTTGAGGCATACAAGCCCCTTCCAGCTCTAAATTATAGATTTCTGTTCTTCTGAGAATCTTCAAGTGCACTTAAGCCTGGTATATCTTTTGATTGCTGTGAAAGTGACTTCTCTCACAGCCTGATGAATCCGAACTCTGTGGCTCCTCTTTTAACTCTCCTCTCCCCATAGTGGGTCTCTTCTCTTTACCTGCCTCTGTGCCACCAATCACAGGCAATTCCTATATTTCCCACAGACCTTATCCTGAATAATTTCTTACACTTATCACGTTGCCAGAGAAATCTTTCTGCCAACATATTTAAGGTTTTTTTTCAGGCCATTAACCAGCTTGGAGAAAACCCCTGGTTTTACTGTGAAACAAGTCTTAAAGGTAAAAATGTCTGAGATACTTTAAACTACACAGCACAGAAGTGCCAATGCAGGCTGCAGCGACTCCTACAACCAAAGCTAGCATTTATACACTGCAACAGCTTTTCAGTACCGGGTACCCTGTGCTCCATTTTGGCAACAGCGAAGATTTCTTGTTTAATAGCAGAGCCGCAGCAGCGATGGCACAGAGGGAGCAAGAGATGGCAACGGCAGGAAACCCAGATCTGTTCCAGGCGCATCCTTTTCCCAAGGCTTTCTAAACATTGCCACCTTGTGGGCCTCCTGCCTCCTCCTCCCATTCATCTCCCCACTGCAGGTGGCTCCCCGCGCCGGTTTCCCAGATGCCACGCTGGGGGCCGGGCAATTTAAATTAACAACCTACTCGGGTGGGATGCAGTTTGAACGTCCATAGTCAGGGATTGAAAGAGGGGCAGCACCTCACAAATTCTATCGAAATTAACTACCAACCCTGTACAGCGGTGCTTCATGTAGTTTGCTCTTTTTCCCCTTAACATTATGAAAGCAGCACTAACTAATGATGTGCAGAAAAGCTAACATTTAACAGAACAAAAGAATACAATTTCTCAATTCATTGTGGCAGAAAAATTAAATAAATTCTTTTTCCACCTTTGGTTTTCCTTCTCCTCCCCCCCTCATTCCCTTTCCACCAGCAAGTCCTTCCTCCAGTCAAAAACCTAGATTATTTCCAAGTCTGTGGCACCTAGTTTTGCTTCCACCAGTTCAGTTTCATTAATATTTCCTGATGACTTGACTCTATTAATTACAAAATCAAAGACGTTGCAAAGGAACATGACTTATTATTGATACCAAACTTATCTAGCTACTGCCTCACAGACATCAAACACGTTCCTGGGTACTTTTACAGTCTCTAGCACTGTAACAAACACAGGCAAACACACAAACATACTTACTTTGAGCATCCAACCACTTTCCCTGGTTGCCGGCTTGAACTATTCCTTGCAGCAATTTGGTACTGGAAAGAAAACATGAAAACCTTTAGTTCAACAAGCAAACAGGGGAAAAAAAAATAGAGATTCACTGAATGGTCTTTGTCTGTATTGATTGGGCAGTGATGCAATAGCTGTGTGCTAAAAATGAAACAAGAGGAGAAGTCCTTCGTTACAATACTCCAATTCAGCTGCATTCACAATGGTCCAGTGTCTAACACATCTGCACGACAATCAGATGTCCCCCTGATATAGTGGCAGTTCTATGAGGTTCCTTATGCAGCGCTACATCCAGAGTTTGTTCATAATTGCCAGGCACATTGCTGTTTCTGCTTCTGGCCAGGCCTCTTCAGAGCGTGGGCAATCAGTTATGACTGTTGTGTCATGCAACTGGAGCCTTGCTGCACTTGCCCAAACAGCTTTCCAGAGGAAAAAAATAATCATCTACCATTGAGAAACATGAACTAGTACCCAGGAAAAGCTATGCTTTTGCCAATACAGCACAACACCACTGGCAATTCTCTGAAGTTTCTCACTTAGCAATGAAGTCATGGTGCTGCCCAGTTGTAGCAGCCACATTAAGGCTCATTCTTGTGTTCCTAGATGTGATTGTCTTCAATTGCTAGATTTGTCCCCATGTCCGTTTTCTCAAGTGCTGCATCATGGGCTCCATAAACATAAGCAGGAGTGGCCACATACAGGTTTCAATTTGCAATGAATTACATATTAGGGTTACGTGGTTAAGGTTCTTAATTCCCATACTCAGCCAGCAGGAAATATCATTCCTAGCAGGTAAATAATGGTTTACAGTCAGACTAGGACTCTTGTTATTGCTTGTTCTGCATTCCTAGTGAACTAAGTTGAAACAGCCCAGCAAGGAGTATTCCAGAGGCATCTATCTCTACATAACAGCATGAAACTACACCAAACATGAACCCAAGTGGAGCTTGGCTTGAATCAGGACTGAGGGATGCAAGAAGCTCTCAGGTGAATTTATATTCATCATAAACCCTGTTTTAAGAGGAGGAAAACATAAAGCAATTCTCACTCCAATTCATTATCATCTGGGAAAGGTAAACAGACCTTTAAAGATGGCTTGTCTAAAAGACTGGATCCCAGCTCCAAGAGCTGTGACTCATCCTGGCAGAGAACTTAGGAAGGCTGCAAGCAGACTGGAAGGCTGAAGCTACCTTAAAGCCAAACCAGAGTGGGATTTTGCTATTAAACATGTTATTGTTTCATTTCTCTGAATCTCTTCAAGCCTCTTAAACTTTGCTTTTCAATGTACTCTTTCTTTCCCTCCGTTTGTTTAATGTGGAAAGTGATTCCAGCACAGCTGACAAACCTCAGGCATCCTATTGGCAAAGGACCAGCAAATCCATCAGGGTATGTTGGCTTTTGCTCAAGTAGACACCCCCCCCCCTCCCCCGAACGTAAGCTGGGCTCCAACAGCGCTACTCCAAGAGCTTGTAAAGATGGGATGCTATTAAGGCAACTGTTAGAAGTAGTGGTCTTGAATCAGAAGGTGTTGATCAGGACTTCTAATAAGCATCAGCAGTGGAGCGACACAGCAATTTCCCTTAGAAATGAGACTTAATTTGCTCACAGAACAATTTCCTACAGTAAACTTTCTGAAGAGAGATATATTTATAGCATATTGAAGATCGGGGTAACTATTTCATTGTCTTCAGTAAGTAGACCTAGGTTTGAGAGTGATTAACACCACATTGAATTTCATTCATAGAGTCTTAGAAAAAGTAGAAGTTGTCATAGCAGAGGTTCCTAAAACTTGAGAACTAATGATGATATCTCTTTGGTTTGATCTATACTTGTATCTCTGACTTTTTGCCTGCATAGGGGTACTTACCTGAGGTACAGGGAGCAGTGTGATGGCTGCGGCAGCCAGATGAGATAATTAGCACTTGCTGCTGTGTGCAATAGCACTGCCAGGTCTCCACCTGCTCCGTAAACTATGCCAGCACCTCGACCTGTACTTCTGGCTTCAGATGCCAGAGCAGCACCCAGGCAAGGGAGTGGTAGGAAACACCGGATCATTAAGATGGAATTTAATTTAGGTGGACAAAGGAATGCAGTAGAGGTCCTAGTTAGTGGGTATGAGGAAGGTAACAATGGGGCATTGGACTCCCCTTTGGAAGGGTGGAGGAATAAAAGTGTGCAATGATAATGAGGGGTAGGAGAGGATGTCATGTTTCTTCCCAATACATACCAGGCCTTGTACACCTCTCAGTACCAGATCACTGCTCTACATAAGCCAGCAAGCACAGTTCAGTTCCTCAGGACTCCCCAAAAGGGGCTGCACTGATTTTAAAATAAGTTCCCATGTCCTAAAGAGTAACCTAAAGGCATCTAAAGAACTTACTCTGTACTCAGTGGTAAACATTGGAAAAAGGTCAAGTGGTAAAAAGCAAGAGGATAAAGATCTAGACGATCTGGAAAGTGGCAAAGACCTTAAAAGAGGGTTAAGGGGGAGGAATATTTCTTTAACAACAACTTAAAGAGGAATCTCAGAAAATGCCACACAGTGAAACAGCTAAGAAAAAATGAATACATATTTTTCAACAGAGAAAACTATTATTTGTTCAATGTTTGAAAGTTACACATAGCTCCAAGTTCACTGTGTTATACTCTTTGTTTCCCTGACAAGGGCTGTGCTGGGGGGAAATGAGGCCAGGAGTTACTAGCAAATGTTATTAACAGAATTAGGCAGATTTTACTAATAACCAATGACTATTCACACATTGTATTCAGTTATCCCCTTCTTACAAAGCACTCCCACAGCAACAAATTGCCCTCTGCTGGATCAACAGCCCAGCTGGGGAGGTAAGAGTGGTGGGCCACTGGTTTCCAGTTGGGTGTTCAAAAAGCCCCTCATGGGGTTTCTTCCTTTGTCACACAACATCTCAGTAGCCTATGCTTGCCACTTTCTCAGAAGCAGTTGAGTTACACAGCCTGCTGTTGATCGTAGTGAGTGCTGATGGTGACCTTGGATGGGTTTGGCAGACTCTTGCAGTCTGAAATGTATGGGATCTTGGGATGTTCAGTGGGCTACTGCCCTCAGGGTTTCTCTGGCTCCTGAGAGGCTTTCACCTGCTCCCTCTCAGTGCATACTTATCCCCCCATGACATTCTTTTCTGGTAGCTATTGCTACATCCACAAACTTAGCTACCTGTTGAACCCATTCACACAAACTGACACAGAAGGAACTTCTGTGACTATAGCCCTTGAAGTGCTGAAAAGACATTGATTTAATTCTGCATGAATACTGACTGAAAAAAGAAAAAACCTAAACAAAACAAGGATTGGGCAAGAGGGATATAAGAAAGCAAGCAGAAAGCCAAACACCTAGGTGAAAGACAGTAAAGCAAAGGCAATCTGCAGAAAACAAGATACAGCAGCTTCTAGAAGCAGAAGCACATCAAAGTCACACTATGAAAAGTAGTACTCACAGCTGTTAGTCTGAAGGACCAAGGAGGAAAAGTTAAGACTGAATGTTAAAGTGATCTAAATCAAATGTCTTCTAGTACATTTGACAATATATTTTCAAAGCTTCATCAGAGAGCTGTATGCCCGATGTGGGTGCAGAGCCCTGTCTTCTGGTACTGTATGTCAGTGGACTGGGTACTTTCTACCATACTGCACAGATCTTTTTTCATACCCCACGCTCACCCCCAATGGCTGGGAATGTGATGTTGCATGAAAACAATTTGTAAAATAGGCTGACAATCACCTATTATTGCTTCAAATATCCCCAGCAGTTACAGAAAACAACTTCAAAGCCAACTTATTTTTAGCAACTGAAAGAATTCAAGCAAACCCTTTGTGGCTGCTATCCAGGCATTTGCTGAGAATAACTTGACAAATTACAGAAATGGACAAACTTGGAGCATAAATCAGAAAACAGTGTATATCGCTATTTACTTTGAAGCTTTCCTGTTGAAAAGATGAACTGAAAGATTAAGGCTTTCAATGTCAAAGGAAAGAATTGCTGTTTTTATGAGCTGTGCATGAATCACAAAAAAAAAACAAAACAGAAACCCCCATACACTTCACAGCTCAGCAGATTTCTCAATTTACTGTTAACTACCAGCCCAGCCCTATGCTGTTTCACTGTTCCTGGGTAAGTCCTCTGCACATACTCGGGGCCAGGATCTGCAACAGTATATGGAAGGCACAAAGACACAAACTCAAAGCAAAGAAATCAAGTAATAGAGCTGACTTTAGTACTACCTCCAAAATTCCAAACCTGTGAGAAATGCCCTAGTTTGACCTGGAATGCTTCACAAGGAAGGTAGTGAAAACGCGA
The DNA here is from genome assembly GCA_013400555.1 of Jacana jacana. NCBI lineage: Eukaryota > Metazoa > Chordata > Aves > Charadriiformes > Jacanidae > Jacana > Jacana jacana. Next base: position 61,768 of record VZTM01008672.1, read on the forward strand.
GATGCTGCTACCGAGTGCATGACAGAGCTTCTCACCTCTTTTCCTCTTGCCATTTCACACACAGCTTTGTCCCCGTGCTTCTGCCTCTCTGCCAGTGCTCTGATTTCGAGTCATCTCTTGGCATGAAAAAAGTCCTAGAGACTTCCTATAAACTCTGTTCCCTCCCTCTCATTTACAAAGCAACCAATCCTTTTTTTCCATCATTTACATGTAAAGTAAATCCTGGCATATCCTACTTAACAACTCAGTAGGAAAGAACACGCATCCTTTGAGGAACTCTCCTTCTAACCCTGTTTGGGAAGCCACTGGGTTTTTCTCCCTGTAGAGCAGTAAACAAACTTTTGTCATTTCTGTCGTCTTTTCCCTTCCCACCTCAACTTCTTGTAAACTGGAATTTCCAAGATGCAAGTGCCTTGGGAGATGATGCCTGGGTTCAAAGCTCCAGCCGACTGCAGCGTCACACCTGCCTTTGTGTAGCAGCCTACCTGCCCTCCTGTTAACAAGTACCTTCCCTGCCTTCCTGCCGAGTAACTTTGAGATGCAGTAATTATCTTCCAACTTGAAAAGGGTGTAACAGAGCTCAGTTCATGTGATTTTAGCTAGTGTGACAGATTTGGCACATTTTTTTTCTTTTTTTTGGCATAGCAAGCAATGTCATACCAGTATATCAAGCAGACCTAATAGGACAAACAGATGAGAATGTCTTTGCCATTCTTTGTATACAGCAGCAGGTTGCCATATTACACTTAGCTCCATTTCAACAAAAACCAGTTTATCTCTTTGCTCCCTTTTGAGAAAACAATCTTCCTTCAATTTTTTAAGGCATCCTTTTATTTAAACTTTAGTTCAGAGTCACAGATGTCCACATTTCAATTTCTATGACACTAAAACATCCATGCTACTGTCCCTTCATCTGTTGGCTTTCATGTTAAATTGTCAATTTTGTTTGACATCTGTCTGTGGCTTGCACACCTAACTGCAGTTTACTATTGATGTGCTTCTGTACATTTAATGCATTTTGACCTGTTTTTCTGGTAGACATTATACAGTCTTACAGAAGGAGTTAAGAATAACTAGAGTCAATCAAGTGTCTGCTTTGTTTCATACACTAGATTCACTTAACGAATTTCCTCTATAAACACAAAATTATGCTGCAGTGATGCATGTGTTTTATAGTGAGGCAGGAAAAGCCAGCACTAAGATTTCATATTATGAAGAATTTGGCAATAATATTGCCTTAAGCCATTCCAGTCTTAACTGCTCGCTCCTTATTTATCTCTCTGTGCTGTCCCCCATTTTCTCTGGAGCAACTCTGAATCCAATCCACTCTAAAGCAAATGCAAAAATGGATCTAATTTCAACCTTGCCTTTTACTGCAGATTCTAAAAAATAAATGTGGGGCAGTTCCAGGAGGGCAGGAGCTCACTGGCTGGTGTTGCTGACCAGAGATGGGCACAGAGACAATTTCACTGAGTAGGCTAGAACAAAAAACTTTAAAAGTGGACATGAGCTCCTCTTCAAATACGGCCTGGAGGCCATATACTCAGAGCTATGGGAGAACATGTATCAGCTTTTTCATCTTCAATATGAAAGGCGTAAGACACATGAAGACCAGCCAGCAGCAATTACTTCAGTCCAAGTTAACCCATCACAGGTTTCCATTATTTCCTGTGCCCAGCTTTAGGCTTCATTTTTATAAGCTGCTCAGCAACTTGTAATTACAAAGAACGTTCAAGGAAAAAACATTAACATATAAAATTGAATGTTAAAATCAAAAAACCTGCATCTGTGTTTTGACCTGCAACATATTTTCTGAAGTTCTTGTAAGACAGCAAAACCTGAAGATTAGTATGACTCCTGATGGCATAATATGTTGAATTACCCAGGCTGACATTCTTTGAAAACAAGCTTGCTGAACAAGCATTGTAGGAAGATTCCAAAGGTAACTTCCATGGAAGTGTTATATAGGCAGCTGCAGCAAATTGAGGGACTCTCAGAACTGCTTCAGGGATCTAAAGTTTATCAGCTTTGGGACCAGCAAAATATTAAGAACAACAAATTGGTTTAAGAGCTCTAAAGGATTGATGTTTCAACTCAAGACATAAATTTAAACAGCACCTTTCACTATAACTCTTATACTTGTAGACATGCCGGTATCTCAGTTAGGGTGCCTGAGATTAGATGAAATGAATCCCCTTCTATTTTGTAGGATTAGTTTTTCAGATCTCTTTACAGTGAGTGAATAAAATTAAGCATACCCACAACACTCAGCAAAACATCAGTTAGGTACCCACTGATGGGGATAAATGTTCCTACCAACCCTCTGGTCTAACACACAGCTCTGCTATGAGCACACAACCATGCCTGCAAGTTGTCTACCTTAAGATTGGTGATCTTTGCTAATTTACAGAATTCAATAGCTTTCTTTAAGCAACATTCACTTAGAACATTCACTTCCTATGCCTATTTCAGGCCAGGAAAGAGGCAAGGACTCCCCCTGTACTCAGCACTGGTGAGGCCACACCTTGAGTATTGTGTCCAGTTCTGGGCACCTCAACACAAGAGAGATCTCGAGGTGCTGGAGGAGGGCAGAAGCTGGTGAGAGGCCTGGAGAATAAGGCTTATGAGGAACGATTGAGGGAGCTGGGGTTATTTAGTTTGAGGAAGAGGAGGCTGAGGGGAGACCTCACTGCTCTCTACAACTGCTTGAAAGGGCATTGAAGAGAGGTTGGTGCTGGTCTCTTCTCACGGGCAATTAGTGATAGAACAAGAAGGAATGGCTGCAAGCTGCAGCAGGGTAGGTTTAGGCTGGACATTAGGAAAAAGTTTTTCACAGAAAGAGTGGTCAAACGGTGGAATCAGCTGCCCAGGGAGGTGGTGGAGACACCATCCCTGACTGTGTTTAAGAGTAGAGTAGATGTGGTGTTGAGGGATCTGGTGTAGGGGAGAACTTTGTAGAATAGGGCTGATGGTTGGACTTGATGATCCCAAGTGTCTCTTCCAACCTATGATTCTATGATTCTATGACAGGCCTGGAAATGCAATTTTTTCCCTCAGGAAGGAATGACCTTGCTTGGTGCCAGCTAGCTGAAGGCTAATGTCAGAGGAAATAAAAAGATCTTGGGGTCTTAGAGGACAGAAGTTGGAAAAGACTCAGCAGTATGTCCTTGGAAGGAGAAGGACAGCCCTACACTGGGGCTTTGCAAATCCAAGGCAGTAATTATTCCCCTGTATTCAGGGCTTGTGAAAGTTGAAATCCCTGTGCACTGGGGAGCCACAAACCAGTGACAGTCATTCTGGAGCCCAGTCTACTATACCAAGATGATTAAGGAGCTGGAGAACATGATACAGGAGAGCCTGAATTGGGTTTATCCAGCCTGAATTTAAGAAGGTTTAGGGGGTGGGGAGGTGTACCACTGCAGCCCACAGCTACCTCAAGGGATAGAGTGAATGGAGCCAGGATCTTCTCAAAGGCACACATTGAAGTTTCAAGAGGCAACAGGCAGGTTTCAACAGGGCAAATCCTGATTAAATTAAGAAAAATATTTTCATCTTGAGGGAAGTCCGAGACATTCAGAGATCTACAAGTCCCTGAGCAACTGTAGCTGTTTGGGAAGGCATTAAACAGTAGTTGGACAAGATCATCTCTTCCAGCCTATATCCAAAGATCCCATGCAAAAGTATCATAACTGCAGGCTGCTTGTTGCCTGTTTGCCTTACCCAGGAAAGAGAGCCCTAGTTACTGTACTGGACTGCCACCTCAGCCCTTTTAACAGTTCTGGCATGTCTTTCCCTGCCCCAAGTTCCTGAGCAGAAAAATGCTATTAACTCAAAGATATAAAGATAGATTCCAATCGCTGTGTCAATGGTAAGAAACAGTAAAAGTCTTGTATCTTGATTTTTATTTCAGTTCTTAAGAATCTAAATATATAATACATAAATATGTTTACAATACATAATATCCAACATAGAAATCTAAAAAGGTTCTGCTCTTTACAGCACTGGTGAAACGGAGCTCTTGGACTCATCTCTTGTGTGTGCAGGATGGATTACCTGCAGTCAGTTACAAAGCATAAGGCTATAGTTTGTGGAAATATCCTGTGAACTTCTGATTAGATAAGGTGCTCATATGACAAGTTATACTGAAGGGTGTAGCATCACCTCATTTGTAGTGCACAGATCACCCCATGTGCTCTGAGTCATAAGCCAAAAGCCAAAAAGGTTTGAGTGTTTTCCTCTCTCATTTTCACTTAATCCCAACCATCCAGTTTTCCCAGGTGGTATCTAAGAGTCACTTTTCCATAGATCCACAGTGCAACCATCAACCCTGGATGCCATTCTCTGCTGAAGGGGCTATGCTAATCTTTTACATTATCAAAACAGTGGAGAAAAGTAGTCAGGTGGTCCCAATGACATTATCACAGCCAGGTGATCATGAAACTCTGAGGAGCATGTTTTAAATCTTCTCCAGGCTATTGAAGGGCAGATCTCCTTTAGTTTGTCATATTTTGAGTCAGTCCTTCAACCATCCTTATCTACAAGGTGGAGGAATGGCACACCATCACTTCACATGCTTCTGCATGTATTTTGACTAAAAGCAGGCAGCAATCGCTGTGCTTGGCACAGGTCATGGGATCTGGGTATGTTGATAGGCAGAGAAATGCTATTTGGTATTTATTCATGCTTCAAAACAGTGATTTGTGTCCCCTACCCAGGTGATGGTAGCTCTGATCACCAAGACTGACAAATACAATAGCTACCTATATTCTCAGTAAGGATCAGAAGCTTGCACTTGTAAAAGGTCTATCAGAAACTAGGGACAATCTTGCATCCTGCCTGAAAAATAGGAAAGTGAAAATGCACTGAAGCTTGAGGGCACTTGCATTGTGGTAATGACCCCATACAAGTGATTAATAGAGCTAAAATTGCAAAATCCATGTATTTGACACAAAGGGAGCATAGAGCCAGCTGAGCTTTTTGGATCTTGAGTGTTTATAGAGATGGAAGCTAGAAATGGGCCTTTACTTTATATTAAAGGAAACAAAGAGTGTCATTGAGGGGCTCTTCAGAGTAGGACTGTATTTGAAAGCTGCATAAATACCTTTTACTCCTTCAGTTACAATATCATTGCCACCTGATCCCAGCTTGTGGACATCAAGTTGAAGGAAACCATTCCAGTCTGTGAGATATGAGTGACAGCTTGTTATCTCATTTAGGTACTCCACAATTGAAGCAAGTCATGTGGGAGAGGGTTCAAAAGGTTGGCTGCCAAACTTTAGCCCCTAAAGTTGCTTTGTTCTGAAAGGACTGTTTGTATTTGAAGTCTACCAAATCAAAAGTTTCTGAGTTGCATTTTACATCTGCAGTATTTCTTCCAAGGGTCCAAGAACAAAGCTCACAGGAATTATTTTTACTTTACATATTTCTGCAGACAAGAGCCACAGAAAACAGTGAACCAGTCCACTAACTTGAAAGCACATGCATCACTTCTGCTCATTTAAAAAAAAAAAAAAAAAAAAAAAAAGCGCTAATTGGGAAGTTTCCAAGTTATTCTACAGTAATAACATTGAATCTAAACTTCCACAACATTCCGCTCTGGGAATTTTTTCCTTCAGCACACTACCTGCAAGTATTGATTTGAAGGAGCACAAAACTAATTTCAGTAGTATACACATTTTAAGCGTAGACACTTCTCTTGCTATCTTTTCCAGATACTTATGTCTTATGTTTATTGTCCAAACTGGGCAAGAAAAGTCACCACTTAACTTGGGATTGATCTGCCATTTATATGCACACTACTTCCCTTACAGCTGACTAAACTTCTCTACTGGCCAATTTTTCACATCTAGAAGACAAAGTCTGTTAGCTTAGATTGAGAAGAAAAACTCTGGCAACTTTGGTGATTTTTTCTTTTTGTTAATTCATTTGTTTTGGTTTTGCTTCCCTCTTTGATAACTCTGCCAGCAGAACAAATCCCACCCAGAACAGTTACTTTCTCTTCTCAAGCACATGCAATCTGCTGTGGACAACCTAGCTCCTGTTAATATTGCTAGATAACCTTTCTTGAAATTGGAGCATTTTCTGTAGTGCCAGCCTCCTAGTAGCTGTTTTGCTCTGGAGTAACCAGTGTCCGGCAGCTGGGCCTGACAGAGCAGTTGGCACACCTCCCATCTTGGGCAAACTCACTTACTCTTTGCATCCAAGGCTTCTGAGATGACTCAGAACTATCAGATATTTTCATGCACAGCTGCTTTAATAAACAGTACTAGACATAAAACACATGTACAGAAGGTGAACATGTATTTTGGGGCTCTAAATTCTTATTCCCCAAGCATGCACTCATTTCACCAAGCCCTTCTCTTTTCAGCAAGATTAGTCAGCTATTGGAAGTTCCTGCTAACAAGATATTGCCAAACTGAACATGCCCAAGGTGAATCAAAATATAACTTGTGGAACAAATGAGCAGCCAGAGAGAGTCCACAGCTGAAGCATCCAGCATCAGCTGAAAGGAGGCCTCTCACAATCCAATGAACAATTTACGTATGCTCATGGTTTAAGTCCAATTTTTCTCCCTTTTTGGTAGTTAGCTCGCTTGTTAACTCACATAGCAAAAATGCAAGATTCAACCTACGCTTTCCCATAAGATTGATTCCCCTGCAGGGCCTGTCTCTGCTGTGACTCTCTTATGCCTTTCCATTCCTGGTCAAAACATGCCACACCTTCCACATGAGTCAGCAGAGCAGGGCAGCATCTCCCACAGCAAGCTGGGAGGCAGCAGAGAGGAGAGCCCTGCTGTATGTCTGCAAACACGGACCTCCCCTTCAGCATCGGGGTACAATGCTCAGAGAAATGCAGTCCTGGTCTGGATGACATTATCAGGAGATTGCAACAAGCTGCGTGTGAGCTCAAGTGAACCAGACCAGGCAAGGTCACTTCTGGTGAAATATTCATAGGGACAAATTCTAATTGACCCAGATATTTGGTTAGCATACACAAGACAGCTGGAAGTCATTGCAATGCTCTCAAATGACACTGTTTGGCACAGTATCAGACTAACTGCCTTTTGCCTGTCAAGAGCACGAGCACATTTTACTTCAGCGTTATTCTGTTCTCCCTCAGTGTAATGTGTCAGTCTTGAGAAACTGCTGTACCCCAGAGAGGACTGTCAGGGTTCCTTTTCGATGACAAATTGATGTTGAAGTTTAATTTCCAGAGTATGAAAATGATGGAGATAATATATTTTGACATACAAGATGTGTAAAGAATACTATAACTAAAGCTGTCTGAACTTTAACCAAGTGACACAACATTACACTGGAATTTTTAATCTCAGAAACTCCAACACCTCAGTAGAGACACAACCTTTTCTTGTTTGAAGTGCTATGTGCTTTCCCCCTACTATTCCACACAGGAATACAGGATGTGCCAAGCTAGTGTAACCGTTTTCTGACACTAAGAACTCAAATTCAGGAATGCAAGTTGCTACTTCTTTTATAGTCGCCCTGATAATTTGGAATAAAGCCACATATTTTGGCAGTCCACATCCCAGAAGAGGTAGGCCCATCTCTGCTTGATACCAATGGAAAGGCATCCAGTAGCACAGTGAGAAAATCCAATTCAAAGAGTTGTACACACAGAGAGCTATTTACTTTACCGTTGTGGGTGCACACCATGGGGTGATCTGGGAGTGAAACCCCTCTGTGGTCAAAATGACACACAAATGGACCACAGGAGACATCTGGATGAATTACTCAGCTCATGCCAGAGCCTTGAACCAAAAGGTGAGCTCAGCAAAAAGTGAAAATAAACTCTCCTGGGGACAATGTGGTATTTCTTCAACTTCAGAAGCCAAAAAAATTATATAACATGAAAAAAATACATAAACATCATACTGCACAGCAGGATGTACATGAAATAAACCTGTATCACCAATCTTAGCCAATTTAAATGGATGCATTTAGGCTACTGCATAATATACATGTGTTTATATAATATAAACATCCATGTAGCATCACTGAATTCAATAAAACATGGAGTAAGAGAGGTCTTCATGGTCCTTCATAAGAGAGGAAGGCAGGATTTTGGATTTCTTGCAGTGGTGCCCAGTGAATGCTGTAACAAAGCAGCATCAACTCCTCTGTGCCACATTGTTTTAATGGGCAGAACTGTACCAGTAGCTATGTGTTCCTTTCAAAGGAAGACGAGATATCACTACCATTGGTCAGACAAATGTTTCTTGTTGGCTTGTTCCACAGCTACATAATAAGTTCCCTGTCACTCGACAAACCCATTGCAGGATTTCTCTATCTGGTTTTCTAACATGATCGCATGTTGCCTGCACTCCCTGCATCCCAGTGAAGGATTATTGCTACAGCAGAAATGATACATCATCCTACATCCTAAAGTCATACGCAGGATGCTAATCACATCCTTTACCTCATGTGGCCTTAAAGCATCTTAAAAACATACCTGAAAAATTGTCTCAGGCCAAGCGACTTCTGACTGGAACTTAAATTTCTCAGTTTGTTATTTAGACTTCAGTTATCTAAGGAGAGTTTTCATTTTATACTGCATCTTTGCAGCTCCCCTTCCCGCTTGCACAAAGGAGCTGAACTTCAGGCTTCTTCCTTTTGATAGAAATTGTTGCCTATATGCATTAGCAGGAGGAAAAAACCTGAAAAAACTCAAGTCTACAAGACTTATTGTTTGAACTCATCAACTTGGTTTTGACTTGAACTGAACTAGGGCAGCAAAAGCCAGATGACTCTTTCCTCTGACAGCACTGCCATGAGGAAAAAAAATATTTAAGGAAAGACAGTCATGTTAAACAAACCATAGTGATTTCGGGATCTGCAAACCCCTTCTGATTTCAGGATCCTACAATCTAAATAAATGACAACTGAACAGGAGAATCCATTGTGGTATGGTGATTCATAAAGCCATAAGACACCAGCTAAGTAGGGTCAGCCTGGGCCTTCTCAGCAGTACAGGTAAAACTGACTTGGGCTGACCCAGGAATGCAGAGAAAAATATATTTCTGTCCTCACTGAGGAGTCAGAGATCTCACTTTCCTGGTAAGAGCAGAAGAGATGATGGGAAACAATGAGAGATGCTGAAGCTTATAGAGGCCCAGCAAGGTTTAAAGGCCTGAAAGACTCAGAAGCTGCCATTGCCACAGGGCCTCTTTCCTTCCATTCTGTCATCCCCATCCTCCTGGGAAGCTCCCTCCACCTGAATATGCTGACATTTTATGCTTGAATCTTCTGGCAGCAAGAGTATTGAAATGTGAAGGTACTAAAGAATATCAGGTCAGAGTAAACCAGCTGCCTAAGTGTAAGCCATCATATACCACCTCAAAGAAATAAGTTACTAAGATTGTCATTGACCATCTGTCTCTTAATTACTCAGCTCACCACCAGGAAATCATCTTTGTTGACTTTCTGCATTTATTACATACACGGCTCCAAAAATCAGACCAGAAGGGGAAGATGGCACCCTAAGGTTTTTCACTTGGCTACCCAGCAGTAGCCTTTCGAAGATTTATTTAAATTTATGAAATATAATAAGTAATCAGCACAGAACAGCCAGTGTCCCTTGACTCATTTGAGTAGCAGGTTAGTGTCAGAATCGCCCTAGATAAGTATTATATTCCATAAATTATGATTTTCAAGGGACAAAACGGCAGAAATCACTTTAAGCTCGGCTTAGAGGGGTGACAAAATTCAAACACATGTTAAGCTATGCAGAGATATCAAAAAAATAACTCTACTTAACCAACTGAAAGAGCTCAAACTTTCTCCCCGATTCAGAAAACCCATCCAAAAGTATCCAAAGAGAAGAGACATCTAGACATTTAAGATTCTCTGCCAGTAATGAATTTCCCTCTGCCTTCATCTGTCCCATTTACTGCACTAATACAACACAAGGTAACAGCAAATATTTTTTAACACTTTGGTCTACAGCAGGCATTAAAATAAACACAATGCACTTAAAATAGTTATGAACTTTCTAACTGCAGCATGTCAACTTCCCGGAAGAATGGCATGGGATAAAGCCAAGAGGACTTGCTTGTAGGAGATAGCTGTGCTGTCAAACAAGACTCCTCTCACCACAATCCAGATGACCACAATGCTCAAGTTAGGCATGCTACAAGTTTTATGTTAGCAACAGAAGCTCCAAAGGAAAACCACAGCATTATCAAGGTGGCAAATGTGTCTATTCAAATGCAAGATGCATTTATTTTCTCATGTCTACTAATCAAAGCCAAAATTCTCTGACAGCCTCTCCAACTTACATCATACCATTTTGCCCAAGAGGCCACCACTCAGCTCTTTGCCAGCTTCATTAACTCACAGTTGTGCTTACAGCTTGAATAAAAAGAATCCATCAACACCACCAGTTCTGTTGACACCATTACTTTGGTTGTTTTGCTAGCACATGGTAGTTATTAGCTTACTCTGGAGAACACCTAGTAGAATAGTGACCCTCAAATGCTTCCCATAGATGGTGCAAAATGAATAACAACGTTAGTAGTGACTTCTACTTGTTCCAAGTTGAAGGCTCACAACAGAAAACTTACTATTCTTCTTCAATCTAGTTATACAGATAAAGCAATTGGAGGAAGAAGTTAACTTGTAAGACACTTGTCTGTAGTTGCTTATTAAGTTGTCAAACAAGTTTGGACTTTCTCCCATTTTCCCAGAGGCCTGAAGGGAACTCCTAAAAAGTATCAGCAAGGTTCATTTCCCTCTCTCAAATTCCTTACAATTCTTTAACCCTCACACCAGCCCACAGCTAGGTAACCAGTGTAATAAAACAGGTGGGTTTTTTTTATGCTGACCAGCATTTTTGATGCATCCGTGCTACACACCCTACACTATAGTGATTACTTTTTGATACAATGCATTTGACTTCACTTGGTGATTATGAAAGACACCTGTCTACAGAATTGTTGTACCAACACAAACACCTGTGTTCAATAGCAAACAAACACACCTTTACCACACCTAATCTCATTGAGGGACATCCATAGTTACTCACAAGGCCTCTACTGAACAGAACAACTTATAAGCAATTATTTGTATGCATACATAAATAAACTGATACTGTATAAACCTAAAATTATGGAAGGAATCCGGGGTGTATCAAAAAGTCATGACTAAGTCACAGTAATTGTGCAATAAAGCATAGCATATCTTCTGCTTGTATACTTGAGAAATTAATATTAGTGTGACTTAGGAACAACAGGACAATTACAGCAGCCACATTAACCTTAGTGTTGTGGACAGGTGGTGCAAATTAGCCCTCAAAGTCATCACTCTTGAAAGCTTGACCATCCCATGAGAAATAACAACCTCTCCAAACTCTAACAAGTTTGAGGACATTTTGTTAAGGTTGGTTTTTTTTCTCCATTTGGGTTAGTGCTACAGGAATACAAAACTACAGAGAACAAACTCAAATTATAAGTGGCAGAGAAAATATAGGTGGCTTTGGAAATTACAGTAATACTCAGCTCTCTACAACAGAAATATTAGGTGTAAAAGTTAACTAAAATAGCAAAATAGACTCCATGACTTACCGTACCCCGCTGTTTCAAAGATTCGTTTTGAGGAGTATCCCTGCTATGGGAACCTTTATGAGGCCTTGACATAGCAGAAATTTTATATTAAAAAAAATTAATAAAATAAAAGCTTGTTAAAACCGCCAGTGGTCATAGACTGGTAGAAAAGGGCTTTCCCCTAGGAAACTTCCTTTTATAAGCCTCACGGTGGGTGTGGCTAAATGACTAGCTCCACCCTTCATCCCATTTAGAAACCCAGAGAGCCTATTAAAAACCTCTCTGGAAGAAGATAATAATTTTGTCAACCTATCATGTGCTCTGTTTTAAAAAAAAACATAGGTACCTAATTGATAGTTTCACAAGCTAATGGGAAAAGTGTAGAAAAAAAAATTATCTCTAATATTTACAGCTCCTGCAACGTGGTCTACAAGCACCTAGTGGGTGAGTTTGTTTGATGTTTTTAAAAGCCTTCCCGTAACAGCTTGAGAAGAATCTATCAGCTTTGAGCATTTATTCGTATTAGAGCTGCATTATATGGAAAGCCAACACGTCTATGGACTTGCAGCAATTGCCACTTGCATCACCTCTTGAGGAGCCTCCACCACCAGTGAAGGCTCTTGTTTTCATCACTTACATCATGAAGATGATGCAAGATCAAAGCCTTTTGTATGCCCTGTTAAATCACACACACGCCAATAAAAAACCAATAAAAACTACAATCTGTTCTTTTGTCCTCTAACTACTTTACATCTTATAAAACAAAACAAAACAAAAAAAGTCAACTGTCTTTTTTCTTGAAGCCTAATTGAAGTGGATGGTGAGATGGAATAGGATGTTCCCACCAAGGCAATATTGTCTGCAGAATTGTATGTTGCCTTGGTGTGTGATACCAACACATCTAGATGTCTGTACTCTTGTTCCTTACTCAAGTTTTTGTACTATCTCAACCGATATTTTTTGTATTTCTGAATGCAAATATAAGGAACTATAAGCAAAGTGCTCAAGGTTTTTTTTTTTTTCACTGAATAGTTGAGGTTATCCTGGCACTCCTGCAGGAGCTTGGGTGTGAAATTGGAGTTCTTGAGGTGTTTGGCAGGAGCTCAACTATGCTTCTATCATCTGGGTTTGCTTTCAAGGGAGTGATTAGGAAATTATGCTCTTGTTAACAAGATCTGTGCAAGTAATGGCTATTATGCCCAACATTTCCTGTATTTAAGATGAAGTAATTGTTCCATCTTGATACGAAGAGTCGAGGTATTTTATCAAGAATTAGTGATTTGGACCAAATCCTAACTTTCAGAAGTATTACAGGAAGAACATTCATCCCATTGCACAGTATTAGGTCATTTCTGTCTGAAGATGCTAACTGGTCTTTAAGATATATATATATACATCTCCATGGAACTTCTACTACAAAATTAGAATATAAGCTTAGAATTTCCTGTGCTCCTCTTCCCCCACCTCCTGGAGTGTCAGATGGAGGAAAATGGCTGCCTTCATTGCAACAAGAAATTTTGCTTAATAAACTGCAGTGTTCACTTTTCATTGCTTCTATATCTCTTCAAGCAAGATAAAGCATCTTTTCCTTTAAAAGCCATACTTAAAGGACAGACATCTGTGTCATTTGCCGTGGCTGAAAGTCTGTAATATCATGCTTTACCATACTTGAATGCAAAAATTCTGTAGCGTTATATAAGGGTAATAAAACCATTTCACCCTTTAAAGAAACTCCAGTGATTCAGGGAAAAAGACAACGTCTTGGCAGATTTCACAAATTAAACATATCATGCAGGAATAAGGAAAGCAGTTCTACCGAAATGCAGAGTTGGGATAAACTGAGGCAAACCCATTTTCTTTCCTGCTACTGTGAGGTCCTCTAGCAGAGGTGCAGTCTGTGAGCAGGCTTCCTCTCCATCTGCTTCAGCAAGAACTGACAAAACAGGTCAGCTCTGCCATTCTTGGGGGAGCCACCACTCTTTCTGATTTCTTCCCGGGCCCCAGTGGGGGAATCCACGGGTGTGGGTGGAAGGAGGAGGAATACCATGGGAGATGGGCAAGGCCAGAACTCAGGACACAAGTACTGGCGTGTTGTGCACAGTGCAGCCAGCTCATACTGATGCGGTTCCCCGTCTGGTGCTTTAACCCAGGCTCTCTTTGGAAACACAGGACTTAGAAGATAGTGGATATGATGCTTCAACTTTTTAAGGATCTGTTGGTTTAGCTGGTAGTAACTGTACCCCAGTACTAAAACATGAAATGGTGAAACTGAGTATGGTCTCATCTGTAGCAGCAGTTTGCAAATAAAATCAAGAGAGCAAATGCTCAGTGCCTGGGATTTGCTTCTAATAACCCCTGCATGTGGGAAAAAAAGAATAAAAACCTTATTTGCTGACTATCACCAGCACCTCTTACAAGCCCAAGGGCACACCTGCAGTGCCTGCCAGAGCTATTAGTATTTATTACTGTCCTAGAGGCAAACACAGCGTTCTGCAGCTGTAAGAGCCATCGCCCGTCTTCCCATTATAACCAGAGGAAATCTGTAAAGCTTAGCTGACCAGAGCATATTCTAGCAGCCCAAATCAGGAGGGGTGAGTACACAGCTGCCAGCCAGGGGTTGCTAGGTTAGTCCTTCCTGAGGAGACACTTCAGTTGTACCCATCCCTCTTGCCGCCACCTCAGTGTTTAAAGTAGAGAACTATTCTGCCTGCTGACGCGTCGGGGGAAAACGGGGGCTGAGCGTTAGCCCCGTTTGGTTCCACAGTCGCAGCCGGCGGGACGGAGCCCGGAGTCAGACGGCAGCCAGGAGCCTGCGGGGTGGGAGAGCAGCTTGGAGGGTCCGTGGGGAACCACCGCGACCGCCCACGGGCGGGAGCCCCCCTGAGCAAGGTGCTCAAACGGCAGCCACCGGGAGTCTCTGTGGCGCAATCGGTTAGCGCGTTCGGCTGTTAACCGAAAGGTTGGTGGTTCGAGCCCACCCAGGGACGCATCCCTTATCCCCCTTCACGTGTTTAGCACGGGTGTTAGAAGGAGGGTACTTTTCATTTAAGACCCTTTCCGAGTTCGGAACCGCGATATTGCGACATCCCAATATCCAGGAAAATAGGCGTGAAAAACAGCTAATGTTCTCTAGAAGGAAAAACTGACAGATACAACCCACGATGCAGATACAAAGAATGGAAAAAATCTCCTGAAAGATTTCAAGACAAAGAATGGGGCAAAGAGGACACTCTGATGGAATCAGGAGTAAACTCTCTGCAGAGTGGCATCGCTTCCAGCCTTGAACAAACAGGGAGGGTTGTAGTGTAGTGTTTTCTTAACAGAGATTATTTTTTTGCCCTCATCTGGGAATTGGTTAACCCGCAAGACAGCCAACCTAGAGCTGCTCTTCAAAACTGCAGCAAATGCAGTTCTCTGACATTCCCCAGGCTGTTTTCAGCCACACCTTGCAACCCTACAGAAATGTATAGTCCTAGCAGGTTTCCCCTGTCTTGCTAACGAGACATAAAGATGGTCACAGCCCATTGCCAATGCCTAGTCTCTTGTAGCCCTAAACTTCCTGTTTTATATTTTTGTAAATATTTCTCATTATTATGATTGACACCAAAGATCACAAGGGAGTTAAAGGGTTAATGGAGTAGTAAGAAGTGGAATAGAACTGACTATAAAAAGTACCTGCATTTAATAATGGTTGTGAACTAGAGCTGCAAGGAAAAGCTGTAAAAGCAGAAATAAAAACTAATTAAGAGCATTCAGGTTTAGTTTGTATACATTGCACACTTTATTTATGGCAGGGTTTTTAAATATCTGACTGTTTGGCAATAACTAAGTTATGGGCTTTCCAGCAGACCCACGGACTGTTGAAATGGAAGAGAGCTGCACGGGTGGGATGTCCCACCCTGGCCACTCACCACGCCAGGGAAACCCCAAAGTACACACTGCTGTACAAGCATCAAATGCCACGGTGAGTGTATGCTCTGTTGGGGCAGTCTAGTGGTTGGAGTTTAAGCAGTAATCCTGATAAAACAGGAGGTCTCTGCTGCCTCTGTGATTAGCTTAATTACAAACAGAAGTCACCTGTTCTCCTTTTGTGTGTATAGCTCTATTAATACTAACGATGTGCTCATGCCATCTGCTAATGAGCTATTTCCAATTTTACAAAGCAAAGCTGGCAATATTGGCAGGTGTTTGGAAATGCATTTATTTGGCCATTAAATCCACAAGACCTAAACATCACCAGACAATATTTGCATTTGCAGGTACTCCTGCAAGACAGTGTTTTCTGAGCAAATCTCTGATACGGAGAACTGAATATTCTGTTGGAAATTAAGAGAGGTATTAATCTATTGCTTCGGTTTTGCCTCTTAGTCTCAGTCTTTACCTCTGGCTTGCAAATATCCTTGTGTTCAGAATCACAAACTGGTCCAGGGGTGCTGCATTCCCAGCAAGAGATGAGTTATGAGAGCCAAGGTTAGTCTCAAGTGCCATACTGCAACACAGCTTCAAGAACGAGTTTACTCCCAGCATTTCTACTTAGAATATCGTAAAGCCAAACAAAACATATTGTTTTCCTTTGATAAAGCGAGACAAGCTTTGCTTGCGGTGTGATTCAAACTGTCTGAAGAGATTGTTACTACTATGCATTCAAGCCAGTATTAATCAGGACATAAAATGGTTACCAGATCAAAGCCTATTTTAATACAATTCCTCTGGAAGGAGTAGCCTGAGATGATATTTGGCCATTTCACATTCGATGCACAACCAAGCCATGCGGTGAAGCGAGAGACACGTTTTTCCCTGCTGACTTGAATGGTATAAGATTTACTAGATTAAAACAACATAGGTATCTAAATCTCACAGCTGACAGACCTGCATCTTACATCCTTCCTCCCTTCTCATCTGTCAAATCTCAGGATTTGTATTTTCTGGCAACTTGCTATTTTTATGTGGTTTGGCATCAGTAACTAGATCAACCTGAAAGCTTGTAATTTCTGTGTATGGTAGATTATCCACTGTTAGGACACTACTGATTTTATCCCTTAAGGAAAAAGGAGTAAACTTGAGTACATGTTGTATTCAGTATCTGAAACTGCCTTGGTGAAGAAATACAACTGGCTTCTTCCTAGAAGGGGGAAAAGTAACACCATAAGCCCATTCTCAGAAGGGACCAGGTTAAAGATTATGCTCCTGTAAAGCATTAGAATTGTTCCTAAACTTTAAGTAGGACACATTGGAAATCTGGAGTCATTCAAGGTCCAGTGGAATGAAACTGGATGAATGGAAAACTCTTCAGAACAAGATGTAGGAATTTCTGGGACTGAGGAACTGTTCAACAAGGATCATCAAGGCTGTCTCTACAAACTTTGCCACATTTCCATCTTCTCTACCATCCCTCCTCTTCCTCTTCACCTCCATCAGGAATCTTTCCCAGACCACTGTGAAGAACTGGCCCCTCTTTAGGGCAGCAGCTGCTAATCAGATTTGAGCACACTCACCCCTCCTGAAGCCCTGAAGGTTGCTTTCCTTCAGCCTTTTAAAAACACTTTTTGGACACAGCCATAATAAAAATAGCAGAGGGCAGCCCTGCTGCTGACACTGGGCAGCGCTCCCAGAACAAGCATGTGCCTTAATCCTGCCTATCCCGCGAGTGCAAACTGGGCCTGTGCTTCAGCTCATGGGGGACAAATGCAATGCGAAACTGTCCTGAGATCCCAGAGCATTCCTGTTCTTGGAATCTTTGCCCTACAGTTCAGGTTTTGCATTCTCTGCCCTCTCTCGAGCCCTGCTGCCAGTCCCCTTTTCCCTCACCTGACTTTCCCAAATGCAGAAGATGAGTCACTACTTCTTTACAGTCCATGAAACGTCTTTTCAAATCCCTTGAAAAACACACCGTTTCTGAGGCTCTTTCCCTACTCACCTTTCCTGCAGACAGACTAAACCCCATATTTTCTCTTGCTGCCCTTAGAACACTCATTGCTCTGTCTGAGTTGAGCCTTTAAGTTCACTGCTCCTGGATATGCCCTCATAGAGACTGCCAGCAGGGAGGATCCCCAACCACCCCATGACAAAAAGGACACAAAAGCCATACGTGGATTTCCCCAAATATGGATTCCCCCAAATCACCTCACCTTTTCACCAGGGAGAAATCAAGCCCCACTGAAGCTGCAGGGATTTCACGTTGGCAGTTGCAGCCATCAACTAAGCCAAGCCAAACTGACTTTTTTATATATATATATATATATGCACACATATATACACATGCATAAAAATAAATAAATAATATAGACAAAAAGTGCCGAAAGGCTCAGGATCTCATTTAAACCTCACCCAACACCACGTGTGCCATCATGCAATGGCTGGTCTTTGGGCTACCAGTGACTCAGAGCAGTGCTGTCAGCACGCTCTCCCCCCCACCGCCCCGCAAGGGCTTTCTGCACCAGCAGCAGGTTGTCCTCCGTGGCTCACCCAGCCACCAGCCCAGCCCAGCTCTGCCTGAAACAACAGCTGACAGTTTTTAACATGATATAGTATCACTCCCCAGAGGTGCCGGAGGGAAAAATGCATTCCACTCACCTAATTGTGTTAGCCTGATGTTTCCTCCTCTTCTGGAATCAAGTTATTTTTCAAAAACTTGACTCTGTTAAGGTTTCAATGTTGCAATGCTTAAGAGAAGAAGGGTCAGGATTAAAGCTATTTTAAGGTAAATTTGAATGTTTGGTTTTAGCAACAGTTTTAGTAATTTTGAAGGTCCCCAAATCTTTTTTCAAACATTAACTAAGGATCATTTCTTGTGATTATCCATTTGGGAGGCTGGGGGGGGGAGGGGGGAAGAAAGAGCGCAGGTAAGGGGTTATAATTTATTTTTTAGCTGCTCCAAACATGTCACTGGAATTTGGAGGAATGGTTAAAAAAAAAATACAGGAAAATGCTAATTGGCCAAAAGAGCCAATGATAAATAGATGAGAACACTTAGACATGTAAGAGCTGAAAGAAACCTGATTTGAGAGTTTTATTGTCAGAGAAAGGCCTTAGATGTAGAGTATCAACTCAAACTAAACCAGGCCATTACAAATGAAATCAGGGGGCTGAAATAGGTACTTCAGCCCCAGACTACCAGTTGGCATCGGCAATTCCTAGGGTATTTCCAACCCACTATAGACAGAGGCTGTGTCCTCCTGAGTACCCTATCCCTTCTGCCCTGCGGACAGAACGTTCCTCCTGCCTAAGGAGCAAAAGTGGTGGCACCAGAGTCCCTGTTGTTTCTCAGAGGAAGATACATGCTACAGGTAGACTTAACCTTGAATAACAGGTACCCGGTACCTGATCAGTCACCAAACATTTTAAATAAGCAGAAGACACCCCAAACGACCAAATCATATTCAACACCAGGCGTTCTGGTACAGTCATACCAGCATGCCGTAACACATCCCACAAGGTGAGGTCATAGAGAAATATTTGTATTTTGCTGTCTCTGAAACACCTCCAAAAGGCATAGGTATCTCAGAGATATACCAAGCCCACAAGAGGTTAACTGCCCCATATGCTGCTGTCCCTTACCCTTCTCTTCTTAATAAGCTGATCATTTCTCCTTATGAAGCTGAAGTAGCTCACAGTTTCCGCAGGCTGAATTTAAGGCAGACTGACAGAAGAGAACCACACTTGCCCTCATGAAAAATCAAATTTATATTTATCAACTGCTAGTTATTTCTGAAGCCCTTGGTTGTATTTAGACAGATTATATAGCACCTCAGTCTATTTTCTCTACTAGTTATAGTATGAAACTTCACTGCAGCAATACCATAAATTTTAAGTGTTTAGGAAGATAAATCTTAAATGTTTTAGAGCTTCCTCTAACTCAAACGCTGCACCCTCAGAACTAGAGGGGTGTTAGTCCTGCCATCCTCCAGTTTTGGGATGATTTTCACGAGGGCTCTACTAACAAGCAGCCTTTGAATCTCAGCAGTGGTTGTGGACAACCCTTGTGTGAGACAAAGACATTTTGTGCTCTTTACATCTTCTCATTTGTTGGGTGAAGGCCCACCCCACACACCCAGTTGGGTGAGTAAAGACATAAACAAGGCCTAGGGCAGAAGACCTTGTACCTCAGGGAAAAGAGACAAAGCGAGCATGCCTACACCAAGGATTTGGAGAGCATTCAGTCCATGATCTGCGCATCCTGACCTGACAGCCAATACAGTTGCTCACACAGACGTTGAATAACAAATATCTCAACGTGCCCTTGAGATAGTCTTCTAAATACTTAGCTCTTCTTTAGGTACTTCTAAATACTTAGCTCTTCATTGAAGCAATAAGAACCCTGACTAAAAGATTTACCCTGCAAAACTCTCCCTGTAGAAGTTTTTATACAGCTCATTTGACTTCAAAAGACTGTATCTTTTAAAAGAGCAAGTGCATCTTACAAAATAACCTTTAAGCTGTACGGTGCTTTGTTTGAACTACCGTTCTGCTATTCCACTGTCAAAATGTCATCTCTGTCTCGGTGTTTATCTTCTCTTAAAACATAGCAAAATAGCTACTGTTAAAAGTTTTTCACCTTCTCCAGTGCTTTACATTTAACATCACTCGCTGTGTTAAGCTACAAGCTTATATTATTAGCCTCGACTCATTTGCTACACAGTTTAGTCACAGATAAGCAAACAACCCTTTGGGAAGCAAGTAAAGTACAAAACGAACTACAAACCACATACCACCGCCAGAGGGTTGTTTGTTTCAATTACCAGAAGAAGCTGTTTAAAGCGAAAAACTGGTGCTAACAGTTTTTATTACCACCACCACCACCATCCCCCCCCCAACCTCACATACGGCACCACCGCTCAGGAAGCTTGGGGAGCAGGTAGCCTCGCTATCTGCCCGTAGTGCTGCATCCTTCCTCGCAGGAGCTGCCTCGCTGGGTCAGTGAATGCAGCTGCTGAATCATCAGGCTTTTAGGCACATTCTCTGGAATGGGACTGATTTATTATGGGAGCTTCCCGAGCACGCAGACACGCCGAAAGCAAGCTCCTTTCAAGCCTCTGTTTACCAGCAGAGCTGTTTTGGACTCTCAAAGGTGCAAGCTGGTTAGACATCGAAGGATTTGAAATTCATGCGGGAGCAAAGCGCCTTCCTGCTTTTAGCACCTGCTTTTAGCTTTTGCGGAGCCGGCCAACAACTCTGCTGCTTCTCAACTCTTGGCGGCGGCAAAACAAACATGTAAACACGCTTCCCAGCCCCCTTAACCCCCCTAAATGCTGATTACTCTCTGGAGATGCTACTCGTCCTAATGCTCCCGAGGCTTTTCCGGCTCAATCGCCACAGGATAGAGGAACCCGCTGGCTGCAAACCCCCCCGGGTCGCCCACGGGTGAACGGACGGTCCCCCGCAGGGCGATCCGCCGGTCCTCGTCGCACAAAGCCGCCTACGCCCCGCAAAGGCCACCCACGTGTGGCATGGCAAAGCCACCCGGCCACTCCC
Organism: Jacana jacana; assembly: GCA_013400555.1. Classification (NCBI taxonomy): domain Eukaryota; kingdom Metazoa; phylum Chordata; class Aves; order Charadriiformes; family Jacanidae; genus Jacana; species Jacana jacana. The sequence continues at coordinate 82,796 of VZTM01008672.1, forward strand.
GGTGCCAGCGTGGCACAACCCCCCCCCGCTGCTCGCCTCACCTGCTCCGAGGCCGCCGCTTTTCCTTTCTCCCGCCCGCCCCGCTGACAACCCCGG